>VZTD01000755.1:0-27658 GCA_013397725.1 Rhagologus leucostigma | reverse complement strand
AGCCAGAACATCCCTCCCCCAGACGTTACAAACAGTTTCCGTGACATGAGGCCTAACCATGGCTGTCTGTCCCTCTGAGTTCGTTATCACCACAGGCTTCTGGCTCACATAGCAGCGCTTCGTTCCTCCCAGTCCCGCGACAGGTGCCCCTACCGGATCCAACGGCCACTGCGGAGGCCATGCGGCAAAGGAGAGGATCGTAACATCCGCACCGCTGTCAATGAGCCCATGGAGGCAGATCTCTGGTGCTGTTGCAGCAGGGATGGACAGGGTGCACCACATCTCAGGTCATTGTTTGGTCAGGACAGCAGTCCAATGAACTTGAAGCGGCCCAGTGGACCCAAAGCAACCGTCTCCTTGTGACCTCGACTCTGTCTTGCAAACAGAAGACTTAAAAGGAACAAGTTGAGCAATCCAAGTCTTTTCAGGGATGGTGACCAGGGAGGTGGGTGTGAAAACCATGGCATAAACTCGTCCCGTGTAATCCGCATCAGTGAGTCCCAGATGCACAATGATATCCTGAACGGTGGCACTAGATCTCCTCATAAGGAGAGCACTCATGCCATCGCCCAAGGGACCAAAGGCATCCAAGGGGACTTTGTGCACTGCGCAAGTCTAAGACGACCGCTGCTGCCATGCAGACATCAACACCTGCGGAGCCGCTGGTGCTGGCTGCGAGCTGGTCAAGCAGACCTCCATCGGCTCCGGGGTTTGGAGAGACACTTGTGTCCAAGCGCGTCTCCCTCGCACGCTCCGCCCCCCGTTTCCCGAGCTCGATGAAAGCTGACCATTAACAGGAACTGCCGTCTTGCAGACATTTGCACCATGGTTCGGCCTTTCACACCAAGCACAGAAAAACAAGACATGCGTGCCCTTCTGCACCTTCCTTCCTGGTTTCCTGCTGGCCTGAGCACTCCCCTGCTTCTGCCGTCCGCCCTGCGGCCCTTTCCAGGCCAGTCGCAGGACAGCGGCCACGGCAGCCACCTTACAACTGACAGTGTCTACCTTTGCACAGGCCCCAGCCATTTGCGGTATAGAAGGATCACCAGGAAGCACCTGAATGATCTTTTTACACTCAGCATTACAATTATTCCTGTCAAGGTGCTCAAGCAACAGCGTCCTTGCAGCCGAATCCTCAATCTGCCGCTCCACAGAGGCTGTTAACCATTCTGCAAAGCACAAGAAGGACTCACCGGCCCTCTGTACAACAGTCACAAACAACTCCTTTGGAGCAGCCATCTCGATGGTTTGAACCAATGCTGCCATGCCTGTCTCCTAGAACTGGTCTACCACAGGACGGTCCAAGGCAGCCTGCATGCTAGCGTCAGCAAAATTGCCTTTACCCAGCAGCACATCAATTCCAATCCCACTTCTGGGATCCTGCTGACCCAACATAGCATTCTGCGCTAGTACCCTGGTTGCCAGCTGGCTCCATTTCAATTCAAAGGTCTCATATTCCACAGGCTAAAAGAGAACATGAGCCAGACTTCAGACATCATAAGGCACTAGTAGACTACCATTAAAAACTCTAAGCATTTGCATAACCTCAACAGACCCTAGACCATGTTTTCCAACCTCCTCCCAGAGGTTCATCATGGCCTTCCACAACAAACCCTGATAGGTGTTCTGAGTGTCACCCAGAACAACAGGGAAAGCCTGAAGACCTCCTGGTGAGACTGCAGCACCTGCTGTGTCCCGTCCCATGGTCTCCACAGGGACAGGGACAGACGCCGGGCCAGGAGGCACTGAACACCATCTGATTCCACAGGCACTCTAGTCGCAGCAGGGCTAAGGGGTCTATCTCCACAAACCAGGGGTGACGTGCTTTAGCGTGATCACCTACTTCCTTGACCTTCACTTTCACATCCCCCCAGAATCTCGCATGATCCTTGGGAGGGACCATCACCGTACATGGCGGAAGAGTCCACAAGCCAGTCAAAGAGAACACACCAGCCCGAGATCTGAGATCTCAGGGAAGCACCGGCTTCCCGGCTGCGTCACTGCCTGTGCCAAAAACAAACACCACAGGACCGACACCCACTGCAGCCCCGGCATCCATGGAATGCAGCGGGGGTGAAGCCGTGCCAGCCGGCTCTCAGCTCCCCCCAGCCCCAGCAGAGACCGCGCTGCCCGGGATAGAAGCTCCTGTGGCAGCCACGGCCTTAGACGCAGGGCGGAGCAGGACCCAGTCAGGCCCCACCCCCGCCCCTGCGCAGGGAGGGGCCGAGCCACTGGAAGGGCAGTCAGTGGGACTGCAGTGCGGCCCTGCGGCACAGCCAAAGACCCAGATGGTGGTGGGCTGGGTGCCACAAGCTGCTCGGGGTGGGGAAGGGGCCGATATCAAGCCTAGAAGGGTGCCACCCGGGGCACAAAATCCGATCACAGACACTGCCTGCCCTGAGCGGGGTGGAACAGTCTCTCTGGCGCTCAGAGCCGAATCCGCCAAATCTGTCAAATCCCCGATCACCGAGTCAACACACCCCCCGCGGCCGGACTCAGCTGAACCCGGCAGCGAATTAGCCGCCGCCTCATCGGCAGAGGGCGAGTCGAACTGCACGCCCGCTGCCCTGGCAGGGAGTGTCAGGGACACCCCACAGTGTGGACACTGTACTGTCACAGAGGCAGAGTTAGGCAGAGCCGCGGGGCGGGCCAACAGTTTCCCCCCCACCGCCCAGCACCGGGAAGGTGCAGGGAGAAGAGCGTTCTTCCTCGCTCCGCCACTCCCGGGGCACGGGGTGGGGCAAGATCAGCACCACCAGCTCCCCGGGGCTCTCCGAGACCGGTAGGCCCCCGGCCAGCTGCTACTCACCCGAGATTAGCTGGCTAGCAAGCCGAACGCTCTCCAGGGAGGACTCATCCTCCATATCAGCGACCTGGGGCAGGAGAGGGGCTCAGGCGCTGTCTCTAACCCAAACTCCTCCTCCTCTCCTCCCTCAGACAGCTCAGAGAGGTCTCTGGAAGGGCTGAGCAAGCCAACAGAACTAGCAGTACCCGAGGAACTCTCAAAGCTTTGAATAGCGGAGTTAACCCGTCTCCAAGAGATCAACGAATTGGCCATATCTAAACTAAATTCCTCAGTCAACATCTCAATCAAAACATCCCCTATCCGGGCCCAAATTGCTTTAGAAAAAACATTTCCAGTCTCTGGCAAGAAACGCTGTCGTTTTCCCCAGAAATACAAATTCTCCAAATTCTCTCTGAAAACTAAAACTTTCTTTCTTTCCAACACTATCTCCAGAATCTTCAACACCAAGGCATCACGTGGGGAACGCATAGGAATTACCTTTTTAGAAGCCAATGGGCACAAACCCTAGCTAAGCCAGGAGAAAGAATCCCTAAGACCAAGACTTACGAGCCTGCAGTTCCTCATATGGGCCACCAGATGTCATACTCAGAAACGAAAGGAACCACACAGACCCAGCTTGGTTCAAGACAGAAGGAGAAGCCACAAAAGGCCTCATTGTTTATTTCACAACATATATATTTCTGTTTCTAGGAATGACCGTGGATTGGAGGATGAGGTTACCACCTCTCCAGCCACACTGGTCAAACGAAAAGACCATCAAACTTCTCCGCCTCAGGAGAAAGAATGAAAACAAAAAAGGACGGTTAGCTAAACACCACTATGTTTACAGAAAGTATGTGAGAACATAACTGTATTTACAGAAAGTGTGTGAGAACTCCATCACAGAAACGAAAACATCAAAAGACTGCAAAACTCAGGGCAACACTGCGCCTGTGCTCTGCATATGCTAATGATAGTAACGAGTTCTAAGAAATAGTTTGCATAACCACACCTTTTCTAGGGAAAACGACGAATATGCATAAATTGCAACCATATATTGTAAACTCCTGTGTGCCTGGTGTGTGTGTATTAGGAGGAGTGATCCGCCACGCATCCAGCACGCTGAATAAAGCAAATACCCACTTCTTGGACTTTGTCTTGGAAGTGTCTCTTGGCCCGGTTAGGGGCGAATCAACTGGCAACCCAGGTGGGACTCTAATTCTGCTCGGCTGTCGGATCCAGGGGTAAGCAGACCTCCCGGTCATGATCCTGAATTTTCAGGGGGAGCTCAGCTGTCCTTTGGCTCACGGCAGGAGCAGACAAGGACCATCTGCACCAAATTAAGGTATTTGCTATTTTTGTTAAGCAGAAATTCCCGTGGGTGCAAGTCTCCAAAGGCGGGTTGAAAGCCCCAAGGAGACCTGGTCTCCCAAAATTAGTCCCAGGCAAAAAGAAAGGTATCTTTAGGGAACAGGAGGGGTGGACCCCACTGTTAGAGGGCTGAAAGCCCCAGGGGTGAGAGTCCCCACTGCTGTTTTAGGGGTGGGAAGCCCCAAGGGTAGGACCCCACCGTCGTGTCATTTTGTTGTTGTATGAGGGGTGGGAAGCTGTAGGGTTTTTGTTGTTTCTGTACTTCTTTCTGGTCGGACTTTTCATTAAAGAGATGGGACTATCACGGTTATATATGATTTATTACTTAAAAAAACAAACAAGGCATCAGTCTCAGAGTCCGTGGAGCTTAGTAATAAATCACCATAATGGAAGATAGTCACGTGTTTCAGGGTTACATGGCAATTTATAACTTTCTGGTCCAATAACGAAACTTTGTTTTTACTTGATAACCTATCACCTTTGGTTACTTTTACTGCAGTGCGTCAATTTTCTACCAATTACCTGCTAAGTCACGTACACCCATATACTTCTATTATAACATTTAAATTCTTAACTTAAACTATAAAATCACATTACTATACTTAAAGCCCTCCACCAAATCACTCAATACACTTTCTTATTCATAACTACAAAAACATAGGTTTGTAATTCTCTTGCTTGGAATCCATATATCCTGTCATCACATCAACCTGAGTTCTCTCCAAGGGTTAAGGTCAAATCTGTCATTGTCTGTGAAGTCTCGGTTTCCTACAGGAAGCCCCAGGGGTAGGACCCCGCTGTCGTGCTGTTCTGTTGCTTTTATTTCCGTGTTACTGTGGTATTTACTGTAGAATCACTACTATTTTGTTTTGTTGTGTTGCCATTTTACTGTGGGGTTTTTTTTCTTTTCTTTCTTTTTGTGGTTTTTACTGTGGAATGAGTGGGAGTGAAAGAGACTGAAAGAGACATGCATGAAACAAGTGTAGAGCCCTAATCTGCATTTCTGTAACTCAGCAACGGGAACAGCTAGAGAAAAGGCGAAGTGATTGGCAACGAGTGAATGAGTATAAATCATATAAACTGTTGGTTTGGGGTTCAACCTTGTTATCCAGAGGGAGGTGGATTGTATTACTGGACGGGAAAGATTTTAGCTTTGGACTGGGAATACCCAGATCCCCAACACTATATAAATACAACACCACCAGGTTACACAGTACCACCAGGGTTTTTCCTTGAAATTCCTTGTTTGTTGTGTGGTAAGAAATGTGAGGCTTGGACTTTGTGTGAATGTGTGCATCATCAGAGAAGATGGTATTGTATATCTACTAAGAGAGATACACAGTGCCCTAAATGTTGGGAAAACGAGCTTACTTTTAGGCTGGGAGAGAAGGGATTCAATACCCACTAGACAAGAACACAGAAAGGAGTTTCCAAGATTGGCAGAGGATAAGGGCAGCATGGCCAAGGAGAGTAAGGGAACCTGAAAAGGCAATTATTACTTCCATAGTGTGTGGGAGAAAAGACTTGGTTCCCCAGACCTGGGAAGTTTTAGAGAAGGACTGGGAGAAAGTGTGTGGAAAGTGCAGAGGCAGGTTTGATCGGCAGAAGGAGGAAAGGAAAAGGAGACCATGGGATCATCAGTAAGCAAGGAGATAACACAGAAAAGTCCATTAGGGTGTGTGTTGGCACATTGGAAGGAGCTAAGAGGAATCCCCAGAGGAACTATGAAAAAGAGCACCCTGATTAAGTACTGTAATAAATGGTGGCCACTGTATAAATTAGATGATGCTGAAAAGTGGCCAGAGACTGGGACTTTAAACTATAACATCTTACTGCAGTTAATGTTATTTTTAAGGAAGGAGAACAAATAAAATGAAATTTCCTACGCCGACTGCTTCTTTACTTTAAGATGCAAGCCGGAGTGGCAGAAGCAGTGTGGCACTAATTTAGCACCACAGGACTCGACGGTTCTGTTGTTAAAAAAGAAGTAAAAAGAAAAAGCCGCATGAAGAAGTGTTGCTCCTCATGCAGTATAAGACAAAGATGCTCCAAAATTTAAGCTGAAAAAGAGCAAAACCCCCAGATGCCTAAGGACTGTTAACATATTGATTGTTAAAAATCAAGATGTTGATTGGAAAGAAATATATATTTAATGCTATCAAAGTTAACTGAGATAGAAAAAGTAGCTGTAATATCTGTAACAAGAACACATCTGCAGGAACGAATAACTACTAGAATACTATATGGGAATGTAGATAACATTTTCCCTACCACAGATCCACATCAGGACCCAAATGATCCACAAACATATCCATTTTTAATTGGATACAAAAAATTAGTAACAAAACCACTGCATCCTGTAATGGCCAATCCTTACACTTTATTTACAAAATTACAAAGTGACTGGTGCAGTTTCCAGTTTTAGATTTAAAAGATGCTTTTTTGTCTGTCATTAGCTAAAAGCAGTCAGGAAATTTTTGCTTTTGAATTTAGGAGAACCCTAAAACAGGGAGAAAGAGTCAACTCACACAGACTGTATTGCCATGATAGTTTAAGAATAGCCCCACAATTTTTAGTGATCAGTTAGCCAAAGAATTAGACACCTGGATACCACCACCTGGAGAAGGTACATTTCTGCAATACATAGATGATTTGTTAATTGCCACCAAAACTCAAGAAGATTGTAAGGCATAGACTGTGAGCCTCCTGAATTTCCTAAGTGGATACAGAGTATCTCCCAAAAAAGCACAACTCCTTCTCCACTAAGTTACATGCCTTGGATACGAATTGGCGGGAGGAGAAAGAGCCCTGGGTAACCACAGGAAAGAGGCAATCTGCCAAATGCCCCGGCCAACTACAAAGAATTAAGAACCTTTCTGGGGATGACAGGATGGTGTAGATTGTGGATTTCCAACTATGGACTCATCGTGAAACCTTTATACCAACTCCTAAAAGAAACCAAGGGGACCTACCTATGCTGGACACCAGAGACTAATAATGCATTTGTAACTCTGAAACGTGAGTTAATGCGAGCCCCGGCACTGGGCATACCAGATGTCACTAAACCTTCTCTGTTGTTTTCACATGAAAGGCAAGGACTGGCGCTGGGACTTTTGGCACAGAAGCTGGGGCCGTACAAAAGGCCAGTGGCTTATTTCTCCAAGCAACTGCACGTGGTCAGCCAAGGATGGCCGGCCTGCCTGCGTGCAGTGGCAGCTGTGATCCTGAACATAGAGGAAGCATGCAAGTTCACAATGGGCCAGCAGATAACTGTTTTTGTCTCTCATACGGTGTCAGCAGTGCTCACACAGAAAGGAAATCACTGGTTAACCCCATCTCGCTTTCTCAAATACCAGGCTGTCCTAGCAGAATCGGAGGACATGAGTATCCAAGTAACTAACGTTCTAAATCCATCAGCTTACCTCCAGGGCAAAGTGACCGAGGAGCCCGTACAGCATGACTGCATTGAAACCATGGAGGCAGTTTACTCTAGCCGCCCAGACCTAAAGGACTCTCCACTAGAAAACGCGGACAACTGGTTCACTGATAGGAGCAGTTATGTCAAGAATGGTAAGCAGCTTGAGGGGTATGCAATTATAACCACAGACGCCGTCATTGAAGCAAATCTGTTACCTGTGGGGACATCTGCTCAAAAAGCTGAAATAATAGCCTTGACCCGAGCTTTGATATTAGCTGAGGGTAAACCTATCAACATTTGGACTGGTTCAAGGTATGCTTTTGGGGTGGTACATGCTCACAGGGCTATTTGGAAAGAAAGGAGTTTATTAACCTCACAGAAGAAATAAATCAAGCATGCTACTGAAATCTTAACAATCACTGGAAGCAGTCTTAAACCCCTCAAATGTTGCTGTAATGCATTGTAAAGGACACTCCCAGGGTAGCACCATCCCTGAACTGGGAAATGGATGGCAGACAAAACAGCAAAGGCAGTGGCTAGTGGGGTTCAGATTCAAGCCCTAGCTTTAATCCCTTCTAACATCCTTATGAGTGAAAAACCCTGCCATACGACACTGATGATTTGAATTGGATACAAGAAGAGAAGGGACAAACAGGATAAGATGAGCGGGCTAGGATAAAGGATCTTATAGTCATATCCAGAAAACTTAAAATTATTTATCCAAAGCAAACATTCTAAAACGCACTGGGGAGTTGATGCTTTGCATAACCATTTAAAGGACAAAGTGATAGCATCAGAATTAAAGGAAACAATCGAGGACGTAACTTCCACTTGTGAAATCTGCCTCAAAAACAACCCTAATAACACTGTTAGGCTAAACACAGACACTATCACTAAAGGAACTTTACCAGGGGATCTGTGGCAAATTGATTTTTCTGAATTACCTAGAAAAGGGTATCTTTTAGTCCTTACAGACACTTTTTCAGGACGGCCGGAAGCTTTCCCTTTTAGAACAAATAAGGCTAGAGAAGTTGTTAAAGCTTTAGTACAAGAAATTATTCCACGATTTGGGATGCCCAGGGAAATTAATTCTGATAGGAGATCACACTTTGTAGCCCAGGTAGTGCAGGGGTGAGTCATTGAGAGGGACCAATATATATATATGCCTCAACATATGTCACAAACGAGGTGAAGAAAAATTTCTATTAAAAAAACTGTGTTGCTTGTCCCCAGAGAGACTTCACTTGGCAGCCAATCAGGGCAGAGAAAACTTCCATGATTAGACTGCGAGCAGCGCTCCCCTCTCCACCACCCCCCCACACGCATGCTTGCTAGTGAACATGAGTACCCGAATGCCTGCCAAAAAAGCCGAGTTCAGGGAGGAGTTTGGGAGCACATAAAGGCAGCCAGCTGCCACACCACAAGGTCTTTTTGCTTTGGGTCGCTGGGAGGGGCAGTTCGGCCCTTCTGCTCTCGCCTTTGTGTTCTCTTCTCTGTGGTCCTGTTTCCCTGCCCGTGCCTGCTTCACCCTGCTGTGCCAGTTCTGAGAACTAGCTTGTCACTGTGAGAACCTCGTGCTCCGCAGCTGCCGTCTGCAGCTCGTAGCCGCTGCCTGCACCCAGTTTCCAGCCATCGTTTGCAGCTGCTGCCCACACCCAGCTTTTAGCCGCTGCCCGCACCCAGCTTCACCCGCTGTCGCTGCTTGGAGATCGCGCCCAGCTCGCCATGGAGGCTACGCAAGCGCACCACAATTCACAACACGCACTCTCTATCTGCCAAATCAATGCCTATAGATAGCCAGGGTTCTGTGATAACACTGTCTCCTGTCTTCTATTCCTTCCCCCCCCACCACCTTTTTTTTTCTTCTTTTTTCAGTAAATGGTTTTCAGATATAATATTGCCATGTTTGTGCTTGATTTTTCGTCAGAAAAATCTATCAAAAGAATCCTTCCCGACTCCTCCTTTTTATAGTGGAATGGGACTGTCATCTATTAGGAATACAATGGCGGCTACATACACCATACAGGCCTCAGGCAAGTACACAAGTAGAAAAGATGGATCACTTAATAAAGCAACAATTGGCCAAAATTTGTCAAGAAACTAATTTATATTGGTATCAGGCTTTACCCATGGCTTTGCTGAGAATTAGAGTAAAACCACGACTCAAAGAGAAAGTCCCTTTGAAATTCTGTGTGAGACCTTACGGGACAATGATAGTGTGGCTCTGGTGGGGCAGAACTACTTGACTGATTATGTTAAGCAACTGGGCAAGAAATTGCAATCAATACGAACTAAAGTTATAAACTGCCAGCCACCACAACCTAATGAGTCATTCCATGATATTAATCCAGGAGATTGGGTATATGTTAAGTCTCTTAAAAGTGATCCTCTGCAGGAGAAGTGGGAAGGACCATACTTGCCCCTGCTGACAACTCATACAGCTGTAAAGGGACAAGGAAGGTCAAACTGGCTTCATTACACAGAGTGGAGAAAGCACCTGAAGATCGATGGATCGTGTCTGATCAATCGCCAGATGGACTCAAGTTGAAACTTAGCTGTAAACCATGAATAATTGCTTGTGTTTTGTTGCTTTTTGGCAAGTTGCAGGGACCTTCCACGTAAATAACTACGTATCCATAATAGGCACAATTGCAAATTATACTGGAGTAAGTAACTGTTGGTTGTGTGGGGAAATGCAGCAGCTGCAGTTACCATTACTAGGCATACCTGCCAGTAATTGGACAGAGATAAACCCATATACTACACACAATGCTAGTGCACAATGCTGACTTTACAGTTCACCCTTAGGGACACCTTCTTATCATTTGTCTCTTGTTAATCAAGCTGTGGTTTATGTTAGGACAGGAGTTCCAAGTTGCATCCAGTTTTCCAATACCAATTGGACCACAACCATCACCACTCTTCCCCAGTGGCATCAGTTTCTGTGTGATGAAGACTTACAACATACTGGCTTGACGGATGGCTTTTGATGGCTGTGCGCAGATGGGAAGGTTCATAAACGGCTGTCTGGGTGGTATGACGTAAAACAGTGCACTATGGGATACCTTGTCCCACCTATACCAGTTGTAAATCATGCTAGCGAGATAAAGGGAATCGTTAGGGGTGTTTGGAAAAGATTGGGTCGGAGTGTACCTTCAAACCTCCTGGTTAAGTACAAAACAGGCTTCCACAGTTTTTTCAGGGCTTTAATATCTCCTTTAGGAATAGCACAATTAGAGAAGGCAACAGTAAACATTTCAGCAGACATGGAGAGAATTGCAGATTCGACAGGAGATGCCTTAGAGAAGTTACAAACAGAAGCTGAGTCTTTGAAAGGAGTAGCTTTCCAGAACCGTATGGTACTCGACATGATCACGGCACACATGGGAGGTGTGTGTACCTTAGTTCCAGCTGCTACACATATGTGGATCAGAGTGGGCAAATATTAACAGATGTCCACACAGTTTGGGACCATGCCAAAGTACTACATGAAGTCACTACAGATGACACTTCCTGGTCAACAAATGTATGGAAAACTCTCACTTCTTGGCTACCCAATATATAAGAATCTGTTTGTAACAGCAATTTGTGTTGTGGCCCTGCTATTTATGCTTTGCATTAGTAGCTGTTGTTGTACGACTTTAATGACTTGGACCTCGAATGCCTATGCACAGTGGCGAGAGCATAAGCTTAGACATAAGGTAGAAATAGGAACTTACTTCCAAGAAATGCAAGAGTTGTAAAAGAACTTACAAAATTTCAAGAGAAAGGGGGAATGAAGGGGTTAAAATAATTGTACTTAGGCATGCGTGGGTATCCTGGGCCTAGAATAAGATACATTCTAACCAATGTAGAAGATGGGCTGAATAACTTGGCAAGAGATAGGGAACAAAAGCTTGCTAGATCCAGTGAAGAAAATGCTGAAACAGCTATCAAGAGACTGCACATGCGTAGGAAAGAAAGGTGAAAAGTGAAAAGCGAGGAAGAAGATGCAGCCTTCACCAAATGACCACCGAGCCTTCCTCAGCAGGACCACCAGGGAGCACTGCGCCTGCGCGCTGCATATGCTAATGATAATAACGAGTTCTAAGAAATAGTTCGCATAACCACACCTTTTCTAGGTGTGGCATAACCACACCTTTTCACAATGAATATGTATAAATTGCAACCATATATTGTAAACTGCTGTGTGCCCGGTGTGTGTATGTTAGGAGGAGTGATCCCCCACGCACCCAGTGCACTGAATAAAGCAAATACCCGCTTCTTGGACTTTGTCTCGGAAGTGTCTCTTGGACCAATTTGGGGCGAATCAACAGTGGAGACCAAAACTGAGCACAGTATTCCACCTGTGGCTTGACCAGAGTTGAGTAGATCAGAAAGATTACTTTTTTGTCTCTGCTGGTGATGCTCTTGTTGATACAGCCCAGCATCAGATTGGTTTCCTTTGCTGCATCATCATGGAGTTCACTCATATGAGCTTGTTGCCCACCAGGTCCTTTCCACTGCCAGGTAGATCCCAGCCTGTCCTGCACTCCTGGGTTATGTTTTTCCAGGTGCAATACCTCACACTTGTCTGGTTAGCCCACTCTTTCAGCCTATCCAGGTCTTCTTGCACAGTGGCTCTCCCTGCCAAAGTGCCCACTTCACCACTCAGTTTCGTATCATTGGCAAACTTTATCAGGTTACACTTGATCCCAACTTCTAGGTCACTTAGGAAGATACTAAGCAAGAAGAGATTAATTAAAAATTACTATATATATGTGGATATTATGAAAATATATTATGAAGATATATAAAATATAAAGAAAGGGATTTTGCTAGCACAGCTCTTACAGCTTAGTGGTGGTAGCTGCTGTGAAAGAATGAAATATTGCAAAATCTGATTACGCTTATGCCTACGCAGGAAAAACCAACCTAAAACTTACATATGTTTGAGCATGTCCTTCAGTTCTGATCCAAACTCACTGATTTCAGTGTGAATATTTTATTCATTCAGCTTCATGTAAATAAAACAGATGTTCTCAGGTTCTGCTCAGTCTTGAACACATGGCTGGAACGAAGTGAGGTGAGCAAAGTACTTGCCACACCTCAGACAGACCTAAAAGCACAAAGTGAGAGCCAGGGCTCCTGGTGTGTGGATGATCTGCCACGTGGCTGCAAGCTACAGATCAGGTTTATTTTCCTGAAATAAACACAGAAAAAGGAGCAATTCTATATGAGACAAAGCATCACTCTGTGGGAGATCCCTGCACTGTCAGTAAGTCAGCACAGACAGTGCAGTTCTAGCAGGGTCCCAGACTTGTACTTCTCAGACAGTGCAAGATAGCACACTTAGCTCTCCTTGAAGCCCAGGCAGCTACTTATGCCAGGTAACAGTGAGAAGAAGGCGTAGCGGATACTAATGTACAGACCACAGATCAGAGTACAGGGTCTGGAGAGGCATTTAAATAACCATGGTCTCTTTGTGACTGCAGCTCATTAGTCTTTTTTTCTGGATAACCTTTAATCCCAGCTAAGAAATCAGAAAAAAAGAACCAACCAATCAAAAAAACCCCAAACAAAACAAACAAACAAACAAACAAAAACCCCAACCAACAGCAACAACAAAAACCCAAAAAACCCAAAAACCCAACCAACCAACCAAAAAAAAAACAAACAAGAAAAATAAAAACCAAACCAAAATTCCAAGCACTAAGTGCATTTGCTTTGTGATCATTCTTTTTTTAACATAACTATATATTCTTAATCTACAAGTCTATTGTTTGTAACAGATATTAGCCTTTTTATCAGCATTTGCAATGAAAAGTCTGTGTTTCTGTGCATCAGGTAGAAAATGCACTTGGTTTCTGCATGTGTTTCAAGTTGCAGGTTAAGCAGTGGTTGGCTGGAGAGTATTCATAAATACCTTAATATATTCTGAAGTTGGGATAATTAATCTTACCAAATTTTTACAGAGTAAATTTATACCCTTGATTTAGATATCTTTGATGAATTTGGCTGCCTAATTCTTTGACACTCTTCTCGTCTGTTGTTTCGTAAACAAGTCATTAGCCAGTGAATCACTGAGCTATTAACAAAGTCAGTGTCAAGGCAAGTATGATAAAGAAGCAAAGCTATTTCATAATACTTCAGCAATACACAACGCAGACAGGTGAAAAGAAAAGAAAAAAGGCAATTTTTAGGACATTGTACAATGCCAAAACATCTATCCCCATTTACTGTGCAGAAGAATTGGAAAAGCAAAATATTACTTGAATGTCTGAGTCTCTGTCTCTATAAAAACTGGAGTGAAATTATAGCACCCACTCATTCCTACTTCAAACCAGTACTGACTGCATATAATTTACCTTTCAGCTATTCCCAGGGAAGACAAACTTTTCAGAAAAAGAGATTTTCATAGTTTGAAATATAATGACCAAATTAAGAGCTTGACACTGTTCAAAATACTGGGTGTATTGGTTTTACATGGCCTGGTTTTTGGTAGCAGGGAGTGCCACAGATGTGGCTTCTGTGAGAAGTTGCTGGAAGCTTCCACCATGTCCAACAGAGCCAGTCTCTGATGGCTCTGAAGATGGACATGCTGCTGGCCTGGTTAGAGAAGCTGGTAACATCTCTGTGATGACATATCTAAGAACAAAATCAAAACAGTGTATGTGCATTTTTTTCTCCAGAGGTGGTGAGGCGCTGCTGTGGCTTCTCCTTCCTGGTGCCACGCATGAAGAAAGGCATTAAAATAGCACCAGGGCCGCGGCAGCCGCGGCTGCCTGCATGGTTGCGGCAGGACCATGGAGCTGGCAGCTAAAACATGGCAAGTGATTCCCTGATGCAGAACCTAGATGACATCAATCTCTCAGCGTTGCAAGATCCTACAGAAACCTTTGAATTGGTGGAATTTTTTGATAATAGTACTTATAAGCAGCAATTTTTCTTCTAGTCAGAGAAAGAGGAGGAAGTGAGAACACGTAGGGAAAAACAACATGGCAGCACCAATGTCAGTGGAAAGAGAGAGGGGGAGGACGTGCTCCAAGCGTCAGAGTCAAGATTCCTCTGCAAGCCATGGTGAGGACTATGATAAAACAAACTGTCCCCCTGTAATCCATGAAGTCCACAGGGACTGTAGAAATCCACTTGCAGCCCACAGGAAACGTGCCCATGCTGGAGCAACTGGAGGCCAAAAAAACCCTGTAATCCAGTGGGAGACCCAAACAGAGAGAGGGCCCCTGCTTCCAGAGATGTAGAGAGAAAGCCTTTGCTTCCAAACTAGAACAGCCTATCCTTAAAAGACTGCACTCCATTGAACAAGTGACCCACACCACAGCTGTTCTGGAAAAACTGTTTTGCCCGTGGGAGGGACTCACAGCATAGCAGAAAAGACTCCTCTCCCTGAGCAAACTGAAAAAGATCTCGAGTAACAAACTGACCAAAACCCCCCACGCCCTCTCTCCCTGCACTGTCGGTGGGGAGGAGGGAAGGGCTGGGGGGAAAAAGGTGTTTTAAAGGCTTATTTTACTTCTCATTATCCTCCTCTGGCTCTATTAATAATAAATTTACTTTACACCTTTAAATTTGAGCCTGTTTTGCCCTTAAGAGTGTTTTCTCCCAGTCCTTACCTCAACTCTTGAACCATTCAGTTTTTTTCCCCTCCTCTGCTCAGCTATAGCAGAGGAGAGTGAGTAAACAGTTTTCATGGGTGCCTGGCATTTTCAGCAGTGTCAAACCACAACTCTGGTCCTGTACCAATTTACACAAAAAGGTCTTTAAAATGCAAAATGCACCTCTTCAAGTGCTTTTGATTTTAATCCACATGTTGACAAACAAGATGCATGTGGTTCAAAGGTGACTGATTTTATAAACACACAGAAAGTATTTTAAATATTGAATTCATCTCTGTTATGCAGAGCAGTAGAAACACATTACTTGAATTGTTCCACAGAAGAGCTCAACCATCCAGCTCTGGGGAGCTTGGGAGAATTACAGTGAAACATTTCCGTGAAAATATATGCAAAGCTTGCCTTCTTCAAATCCCTCTGTAACTGTTTTTGGCTGCTTTTAAACACATGAGCAGTGCCAAGGAAATAGATGGTAGATAAAACTAAAGAACTTCTGCCAGGTAATTACCTCAGTGTAATCTCTTATGTACTTACTAGCAAAGCCTTTGCAGGAATGTTTTCACTGAGTTGTCTTTGAATCAATCTGTCTTCAACTTGGTAAATCTCAATATTATAGCTGTCTGCAAGGGCTTATCAGACAAGCGTCTCATGTAATAATTTATGGTGGCCTTCAAAACTAGATTTCAGATCCAATCTTTCATTATTTGGACAGCACTGTTCTCCCACTGAGTCTGTTCCATCATTATGATGAACTTCATAAATCATCATACCAGCACTGCATTACTAATTTGTCATAGAGCATTGTATATAGTTCTTTTATTTTCTAAATAAAGTTGGTTAAACACAATTACCTTATAATGAATTAATTATTAGAAATTACTTTTGCTAGGTCTTTTAGCCATTTCCCTATGTACTAGTTTGAAAACAAACTAGTGAGAGACTCCAAGTCAGAAATACAATTTAATAGGAAAAAATAAAATAAATGCAATAGTACAAACAAACAACCCACTGACAGAGTGAGAGGACAACCTGACCCCCTGATGGTCAGGGGGTTGGTAGCAGTCCGATTAAATGGTGGCTGCAGTCCTCCTGGAGTGATGGTTCTGTTGAAGCAACGATTCTATAGAAGGGTCTGGTCTTCCTCTGGGAATCCAGTGGAAAAGGCTGCTTGTGCTGTTCCAAACCCCAGACTACATCCAGGTGGGAATGCTTGGCTCCTTCCTCCTGGGTGGAGCATCTCACAATGGGATGGTGAGTCACGAGGTAAGACATTGATGGGCCCATTAACAGGAGATAGTCCAGGAGTGAGTTATCTATGAGTCATGGGGCAAGGCATTGTTGGGCCCATAAACAGAAGATAGTCTGGAGGGAGGAGGCAGGGAACATTGCTACACCTGCCTTCAACAGATCATGAGGATGGTAATAGAATACACTGTAACCCAGGACACCCTAGTTAAATTATATATTGGGCAAAACTTAACAAAACCCAACAAAACTGATTCATAAAATAAAATAAAATAAAATAAAATAAAATAAAATAAAATAAAATAATAAAATAAAATAAAATAAAATAAAATGGAACAATGAGGTGCATGGAAAGACTTTACAACTATGATGGCTGTGGTACAAAATGTGTTGTAAGATTCAAAACAAATTTTGTTGCCTCTCTGCTAATTGTGGCCTTCGTGATTGTACAATAGAATAGCACGCATATGAAAACAGACACTGCATTTTCAGTAGTACAAATAATATAAAATGCAAATGGAAAAACCAAACAAAATTTCTCATTTACCTTGCTAAATCTGTATTAAACCCATTTAAAGCCTCACAATGAGCTTAGGTATTGTATGTCCTGTGCTGATCCTCTGCAAACAGGTGATTTTTACTCAGTTAGACCTCTGCTTATTGCCCACTGAAATCTTTTTAAACAAATAAGAAACTTATCAGTATTTATTTTGCTCTCTATGATGAGTGAACTTTAATCTAAACCTAATTTTGTACATGAGTACACAAATTTCTGCTTGACAGTGACCACTAAAACCACACAGAAATTATCCAAACACTCTAAATGTATTATTTCAAAATTACAGGGAAAACATTTTGAAACCCTACTTTAAAAAAACAAATCAGGGATAAGATTTGCTTAAAGAAATGAATTGTCTTGATTTTAATACCCATGCAGGTGGAGAAAAAATTGTCTGAGAAATTGAAAAAGCTAGTCCAAGGTTCATATTCTTGGGAAATGGAGCTTTAGAGAAAGAGACAAAATGAAACCTCATGGATATTTCATTTCTATTTCACATTCTTCTTTAGTTCACCTCCACAGCAAAGCTATTGTAAATCTTTCTAGCAGACAATTGTGGAACTACTAACAGCATCTTGTTGTCTAACTAAAAGAGCCATTGATGATTTAGATGGACACGGTACTTTCAGTGCGCAGAAAGGTATAGTTTTCCAGTGGTGATGGGAAGAGAGAATAAAGCATCCTCCAAATATTCAGCAAGAGTTAGCAGATGTTTAAAGGCCAAAGAAATGAAAACCTCTTTTCAAGGAGTCTGTTATAACAGAGAACCATTTACTTGTTTGACTGTATGACAGGGATACTTCAAAGCTGAAATATACCAGACTTGTTTATGTTTAGGGGATGTGACATGCTTCTGTGAAACCACTCATGGCATCAAGCTACACGGTCATGTGAAAGATTCCACCTCCTGGGCTTTTTGAGATTTATTCTTCCATTTATTCTTCCATTTAATAGGAAAAGGTGATTTGTGATACTTTGTTAGATGAAGTTTTTTTAAATTAGGTATTTAGCTAGTATAATTAAGCATTATTGAGAAGCTCTAAAAGAACAGTAACCCAAGACCATGCAAAACTGTCAAAAAACGATTTCATTTTAAATGCACTACGTCTTCCAGATGCTGTTGTAAATGCTAATAGTTACACAGTTTAACTAATCATGTTATTATTACTCAATAACTGAAGAGACACTATCAAAGTTAAAATGTGACATTTAAAACATAGCTTGTACAGGTACAAAGAATTAAAATTATGACACCAGCCTATAAATTAATAAAGCACAGAATTGGTATAACAAATGAGACTAGTAGCAGA
Source organism: Rhagologus leucostigma (assembly GCA_013397725.1). Taxonomy (NCBI): domain Eukaryota; kingdom Metazoa; phylum Chordata; class Aves; order Passeriformes; genus Rhagologus; species Rhagologus leucostigma. Next base: position 9,360 of record VZTD01000755.1, on the reverse strand, counting down.
ATAAAGTGTCAAATTTGACCTTATTATTGAAAACAATGATGGACAGGTACCTATTAAGGTTCTATCTCTGTTCTGCATTAGCTAGAAATACATTCAGATCATAACACCTAAGTTATTAAAACGTCATATAAATTCTCAGCAGTTATTCAGCTAACAAAAAAAGACCATAGGAGTGCTTGAATGATTTGCATTTTATTATAGATTTTCTTTTATGTCCTATTAGACTCCCAAAACTGCAGATCAAGCTGATATACATCAAGTGGTGGACAGTGCTCAAGGAAATATGATTCCCTGGAAAGGCTGCATTACTGGACTTTGTCATTTGTCTGGAAAAATTTTTGGGACATCAAAACATGGAAATATATGGTCTTTGGATAACTGTGAGCATTGCTAAGTTAGTGACTCATGGCAGGGGACTTAGGTTAAAACTGAAAAAGGAAAAAAAATGTGTTTCAAAGACTTCTCCTGTATTTAGTTAGCAGATTGAGCCTATAGTTAGTCCATTTCAGATATCTTCCAGGTTTGAGATTCTTTGCTATCAGGAGAGATTGCACCTGATCCTGAATACAGGCCTTATCTCTGCATATGAAGATACAGTAGTAGAATCACAGAACACTTTGGTTTGGAGGACACTTAAAAGTTCATCTTGTTCACTGACCTGTCATGGGCAGGGACAATATTTCACTAGATCAGGTTGCTCCATCCACACCTGAACTTGAACACCTCTGGTGTTGTGTCATCAACAACTTCCTGGGGAAACGTGTTCCAATGTCTCACCACTCTCCATGTAAAATATTCTTCCTTTAATCAAATCTAAATGTAACCTCTTTTAATTTAAAATCATTGTACTCACACTCAGGCCTCGGTAAAAAGTGTGTCTCCATCTTTCTTATAAGCCCATTTAATTATTCCAAGGGTGCAATAAGATCTGCCCGAGGTCTTCTCCAGGCTGAACAACCCAACTCTCTCAGTCTTCATAGGAGAGGTGTTCCTGCCCTCTGACCATTTTTGTGGTTCCTCTCTGAACCCACTCTGTAACAAGTGCATGTCCTTCCTGTGCTGGGACCCCAGAGCTGAAGGCAGCTCTGCAGGTGGCGTCTCACCAGAGTGGGGCAGAGGGGCAGGATCCCCTCCGTCCCCTGCTGCCCACAGGGCTTTGGATGCAGCCCAGGACACACTTGGCCTTCTGGGCTGGGAGTGCCCATGGCCGGCTCATGTCCAGCCTCTCACCTCCAGAACCCCCAAGTCCTTCTGGGGAGGGCTGCTCTGGATCTGTTCATCCCCAGCCTGGGCTGGCACTAGGGGTTGCCCCAATGCAGGTGCAGCACCAGCACCTGGCCTTGTTAAACCTCATGATGTTCCCATGGGCCACTTCTCAAGCTTGTCCAGGTCCCCCTGCATGGCATCCCATCCTTCAGGAGAGTTAACAGCACCACTCAGCTTGGTGTCATCTGCAAACTTGCTGAGAGTGTACTTGATCCCTTTGTCTGTATCATTAACGAAGATATTAAATAGCATGGTTCCTAATACTGAGTCTTGAGGGGCATCATTCATTAGAGTTGGAATTGAACCACTGACTGTAACACTTTGGACAAGGCTATCTAGCCTGTTTCTCACCTAGCTCTCTGTTGGAGGTTAGGATTTTTTCCTTTTTTTTTTCTTTCTCTTAAGGAATTTTGTCCCATTTGTTGCTAAGAGACAATAACTACTGATACTTAAGAAAACAAAAGATGTGGCTGGGAGGAGGAAGAGGGGGAAGGGTGCTGCCTACTCTCATACCTGAGGGGTTTTCTCTTGGGAAGGGCAGAGATCTGGCAATGTTTTGGCCAGAGGGTGAGTGGCTGGGCTTGACTGTTGCACACCACTGGGAAAATCCACTGCCACTGCAGAGCCCGACCCTGTATTGCTTCTTCCTTACTGATGGGTGACCCTTTGCTCCTAAGAGCAGCTGTTGCACTGGGACCTTATTAACACCCAATCTGACTGGAAAGGATCCTCACCATCTATTTGAGTGCTTCAGAGGAAAACCCGGGACCCTGAGCCCCTTCCCCCTTCCCAGAGGGGGTGTCTCCCTGGCTGCATGGGGCAGCTGCTACGGAGAAGCCCAGCTGCTGCTGTTCAGCCCTGCTGCTTTCTGCTACTGCCTCGGGCTTTTTCACTACACTCTAACCCAGCACTCCACGGCCACCTGAGCCCCACCACTCCTGCNCCACAGCGCCCCCTGCAGGCGCGGGGGAACCATCGCACCCGCCCTGCCCGGCCCGGAGCCAACAGCGCCCCCTGCCGGCCGTGAGCGTAACTGCGCCGAAGGGGAAGGGGCCTGACAGCCCAGAGAAGGCTGCTGCTGCATTTCTCCTTCTGTTTGTTGTCGCTGCCGTTGTTGTTGTTTGTTTGCATTGTTATCCATATACATACTAGTAAAGAACTGTTATTCTTTTTCCCATCTCTTTGCTTAAAAGCCCCTTAATTTCAAAGTTTTAATAATTCAGAGGAAAAGGGGTCATATTCTCCGTTCCAAGGGAAGTTCCTGCCTTCCTCGGCAAACATCTGTCTTTCAAACCAAGACACTCTTATTCCACACCAAACCCATATCTTTCCAGCTTAGAGGTAAGAATGTTGTAGAAGAGCATATCAAAGGCCTTACAGATGTTTAGTGAGATCCATAGGTCTTCCCTTATCTACTGACGTAGTCACTTAAATCATGGCTAGATTAGTCAAGCAACATAAATGTCTCAGAAGGTGGTCCACAACAGCCAAGGCAGGAAATGAGGCATTAAACACCCAAACAAAACCCCTGGGAAGAAAGACTGCATTAATGTCTGTCTCCAGATAATTTCAGAGGTTTATCACTTGAAGTCTGGAACTCCCTTCTGAAGTCAGGTATTTATGCCTGGTCTTTTCTCCATCAGCATTTCTGGCAGCAACAAGCACCCTTTTTTAAGCTTTACTAAACAGCTGTACCATTTCACTTTTGCCATTTCTTCTTTTGCATGGGAAAATTAGAACCCACAGGTTCCTCTCTGCCCCCAGTTCCACTCTGTCTTTGCTTTCTGAATCTGAACGTGACGTAGGAAACTCTTACTGGGCATGATGGATATGAAAAGGATGACATGCATTGAAATCTGGACTCATGTTAAGCTCCCATTTTGTTTGGGGCATTGCAAAGCCTAGGAGAATGAAAAGTCTTGGATATTTTTTTCAGTCATTAGCTGAATAAGGAAAGAGATACTTGGGTCTTACTGCCTGATACAACAAAGATTTACTTATTGAGCATTAAATAGGCAAAAAACCAAACAACTGTCACTTTTCAGAATGAAGAAGAGAAAAACATTTCTAGGTCCTCTTTCATTATCAAGGAACTTCCCTCCAAGTGTTATGAATTGACACAGGAAAGAGCTGAAACATCATATCTGAACCTCCCCTTGTCATGTTCCTTCAGATGACTGTTCACGGCTTCCTCCTTGCATTTAGCAATCTCCCAGCAGAGCTAATTGAACAAACTAGGTAAGAGGGGGGAATCTGAGCACTGTGGAGGGACTCCACACCTGTGTCTGAGCTCTTGTGATGCATTATTTAGGGACGGTCATATGCAGTGGGTGGCATTTTAGAATAGTGCTTTAAACCATTTTATGCGCATTTGCAGGCATGCAAATTCTCTTCTGATGTTCAGGCATCTGACTGTCTGGCTTATATATCTCCTTTTCATTTCCAAAGCCTCTTCTATTTCAGAGAAGCCAGTACTCTCTAAGCATAAGTATTGTTGTGAAAAGCCTTGGTGGAACTAAAAGAATCAAGTAATTTTTGAAGTGCTGCCAAAAAAAAAAGAGAAAGAAACCAAAAACTTTTCTGTACCCAGACTGAGGGAAATTGATACTTTTTATGAGCCCCGTATAAAAACAAAGATTGCCATAACTAAAAAGTATGCACATCAATTACACTTAATTGACTTTTTACATTGTTCACATTTCTGTTAGGTTAGGCATTTAACGGAGTTTTTAAAACCCTGTTGCACTGTATTATCTGAAGCTGTCCAAGTTTTGGTTTCCAACTCTTGTGATGCACGAAAGAGCTCTGAAAGTGTTCTCCAGAAGAGTCAGCATCTAATTTAGATAGTGTAGGTATTTTACTAATATTTTTCCCTCAAGGAGATGACCTGCTTTAAGGTTGTGCTCACCTTAGCAAATAGAAATACTTTTGTACTTTTTGTAGAGGAAAAAAATTAATGCTTTATTAATGCTTTATTTATTATTTATTTATTTATTTATTTATTATTTATTATAAATTATTTATGTACTTCTTTATTTATGCTTTATTTAAACAGAGACACCACTGCTGTCCTACATGCCTTTCAGGGATATACCCCAGGTTCCACTGTGATTCCAGTGACTGAATGACCACCAGTAGCTGGAGCCCAACAGGCGCATTTCCAGAATACACGTGTCTTGTTTTCATCTTACCATTCACAGTGTGAACTAAAGCAAGATAAAAGAGGACACTTAAAAATTTTGTTTCAGAAGTTCACTCCTGCTAAGAGAAAGATTGAACTGGAAAGTGGAAGTTTCTAAAGAAAGCCATTAATGGTTCGTTGTCATCCTGTTACAGGCATTTGATTTGCTCACACATAGCTGCAATGTCTAAACCCCCTCTTCTACTTTATTTACATGATATATACTCCCTCACCTAGTCCAAGTTGAAAACCACTAAATTTAGGACAAACAAAAAGGTCTTTGCACCTTAAAGGAAGATAATTTTGGTCCTATCATAAAACCATCAAAGAAATACTACTAGGTTTTAAGCTTTATTTTCAAAACCTTTATATATGTTACGTAATTCCAGTAGGTCAAAATAGTTTGCATAGAAAATATTTTTTTGGTAAGAATTTCATACCAGTAAATGAATTTCTTTTGTTGTTGTTGTTTTTGTTAGAGGGGGTTGTACGTCAAATTGTATGCACTGAGTACATAAAATGCTGCAAAAAAACAGCTGGTAGTATTTCTTTGCTCTCACTTCTCTCATAAGGATCGAATCCCTGATTTCTCTCTCAGCCAGTTTCTAGCTGCAACTGCTATGAACTGCTATTCTCTACATAAATGACAGACATTTAATAATCTTCTGTAGAACAAGGTCCAAAACATCACTGGGTTGGAAAGCAACAGGCCTTACCCTCACAATTTTTTGTTACCAAAACAACCCAAGCTCTGACCCTCTGACATTATTCAAGGAAGGTGTCTCCAAGAACCACCTTACAGCCTTGGCGTGTTTGATCAGGGGTTCAGGAATAGTTGGATCTGACTCAGGCTTGGGGGAGGAAATGCACATGGTGCATGGCTGCAGTAACAGCAATACATCAAGCTCCACTGGTATGGCTCAGGTGTTTGCTAGTATTATCTCTGCTGGTGTAAATTGTAGAGCTAGTAAGAAAAAAGTGAACTGCTGTGATTTATACCGGTTTCTGTATTACAGGATAGAGATCCTATTTTTAGTTTGGGCACAGGAATATTTCCTTTGAGCAAGTTTCACTGTCGACATGCGTTAAATCAAAAATTTCAGACATTCCCCTAACATGGACCTGTGAATACTGCTTAAAGTTCATTGGGCTTTGCTGTTGTTTAGACTTTCCCTTTAATTAGTTTTCAGACTGTATATTCTTTATCATTAGCCCAAGCAAGATAAAATGACAAAGTTTAATACATTTCACTTGTGCCATAAACTGAGTAATTTGTAGAAGGTGCTATATGAATAAGGTAGGTTTTTTACGGACCTACCATTTCAGTTTGATTACTGTTCACATATTGTTATGCCTAATTTACTGTCCTGTTGTATTTTGTGAATATATCTTTGAGAATTGCTAGAAATACCCTCACATATTGAAAGACAGACAGAATAATACTTTTAAAATTTATTCCAAATGCATATAAGCCAACTGGTTTTAATTGTTTGGTTTGGGTTTAGGTTTGTGTTTTTCTTTGGTTATGTTTTTGGAGGGGTTTTGGTTGTATGTTCATTTTAATGTATTTTTGTAACAATAATGAAATAATAATGTCTTCTTTTGGACATGTACAGATACTGGGTCCTAACCTGTTAATAACATTGCTTTTGATCTGGGGACTGCAAAAATTACTGAAATCAATTATATTTTAATGAAGCCCCTCATTTTAAGATGAATTGTTGTAATATCCTCTATATCAACATGTTTCTTCCCAACCCTTATCAAAGGTTACAAATAAAAGACAGATATTATATAAATATTAATTTTCTGAGATATTTTTTATATCTAATTAACTAATTCTTTACTTTCCTTACTGCACAAAAAAAGTGGAAAACCTTATTTCGGATTTGAAATTGTTTTTGCAGTTTTGATTCAAATACCAAAAGTGAAGCTATTTATTTCAAGCAAATAAAAAAAACCCAAACAAAACCAAACAAACAAACCTACCTCCAAAAAACCCCAACCAACCAACAACAAAAAACCCCAAACAAACAAACCGAAATTGAAACAGCAGAATGCAGCTTTAGAATTACACAACTTGGACAAACACCTGAGAAAGTTAAAGTCTTTAAAATTTTGGCCCATAATTAGAAACAGATGCATTTTCTATTTCAATTTGTATAGAGGAAGCCAAATCAGCCTTTTTTTTTTTTTTAGTTTGCCTCAACGTACAGGAGGAGGTGCACGTGTTACTTGCAGGAAGCGTCCAGGAGTGGGGGAAGCCCCGTCTCTGGAGAGATTTCGCCTCACAGCCAGTCAGGGCAGAGAAAACCCATGATTAGACTGCGAGCAGCCTCCCCCTCCCCACACACCCGTGCTTGCTAGTGGGAGGGAGGAGGCGGCCAGTGCCCGGATGCCCCACGAAGAATGCCCGCCAAAATGGACCCGCGAAGCCAAGTTGGGGGAGGAGTTTGGGAGCACATAAAGGCAGCTAGTCACCACACCACGCGGTCTTTCGCTTTTGGGTAGCTGGGAGGGGCAGCTTGGCCCCTCTGCTCCTGTCTTCGCGCCCTCTTCCCTGTAGTCCTGTTTCCCTGCCCGCCTGCCTGCTTGTCTGCCTGTCTGCCCGCCTGCAGGCTCGCCTTTGCACCTGTCCTGCCTAGCTGCCACTTCGCCCTGCCTTCTTGCCTGCACCCAGCTTTGCCCACCGTCGCTGCTTGGAAATCGTGCCGATCTCGCCACGGAGACTATGCAAGCACACCGCGATTTGCAACATGTATGGTCCATCTGCCAAATCGATGCCGATAAATAGCCAAGGTTCCGTGGTAAAGCTGTTCCCTGTCTTCTGTTCCTTCCCCTCCCCCCCTTCTTTTTTTTTTTTCCTTCTTTTTTTTTCAATAAATGGTTCCCAGATATAATATTGCCATCTTTATATTGATTTTTCGTCAGAAAAATCTATCAAAAGAATCCTTCCCAGCTCCTCCTTCTTATAGCAGAACGGGACACAGTACTTACTCCATTCTTTCATTTCTCACTAGGAGGTAAATAAATTGATTTCAACCTGAACTAAAGCTTATGGATCATGAAAACTGAAGTTGCTGGTTGTATTTTCTCCTGTCCTTTAACAAGACCTTTAAGCATGTGCTTTTAATGTCTCTGTAAAGCTGAGCAGTCACAACTGATCTCAATGGATTCTAAGACTTCTCCATGCTTTTACAATGAAAAGTAGACACGCTTGCAACATCTAACTTCCAGGGTTCTTGGTATTTCCAGCAAATGTTGTCCTTCCCATTCACAGCAAATCTGTCCTTTCTGTGACATCCTAGCTTTAAGAAGACCAAAGCTGATTCTGCTCAGATATGTAATCTCAGACACTGACAACTACCAAAGCAGTAGAGAAGGAAGTTAGGAAGAGGCAAGTGTAGAAATATTTTCTTTGACCCCAAAAAGCACGATTCAGAAAGTTTCCCTGTTAGAAATTCTACTGAGGCTCTTGTGTTCCAGTGGTTATCTCATATCAGTGTACTTTTGGTTTCCTGATTTGTTAAGCCTGTATGTTTGTCAGGCACAAAATCCTGTGGCAAAATGTCAGGCAATCAACTTTAATTTTATGTTAAGTAGAAAATTACTTCCTTTGAAGTCTAACGTTCTAATCTAGGGATGTTCTGGTTACTGGTGAACAAGCATTTGCTGTGAATTTCCATCACATTTGTGACTATAGACATTGATTGAAGGGTACATTTCTGAAAGAAACTCTCCATAGTAACTACTTTATTCTGAGTATAATGATATATAATATTTCATCTAGTATATTTGTTTGAATTTTGTTTGGAATCTACTTTTTTGAAAATTGTCATAAACAGCAATCAAAAATTGGTCTTTGCATACTAATTGTTTACTTGTGACAAATTAATTAATTAATATTGTTGTTGTTGAAAGTTGGGTTAATGTTAAAAGATATTAAAAAGCCACTCCAAACGAGCTCAGCTGACCCTGAGCATCCCCATGGAGTGGCTTCTCTCCCTGAGCACTCCAAACTGGCCAGCTGACCCCAAGCACCCCCGTGGAGTGGTCATTTCCCCCACTTTTTAAAGACTTTAAATGTTTTACATGTTTCCCCGAGTTTACGAGTTTAAAGAAAGTGTTTTAAGGTTCTGCACGATTAATGTAATGTTTGCACAAGTTGTAATTTATTGTTAATTGAAGAAAGCACGTTTTTCCACTGTATAAGTTTTATTTAAATATGAGTTCTCAGACCAGGCTGACTTAGCAGGGCTTCCTAACTGACATTTTCTAAAAATAACATCAACCTGCCATCCCTGCACCTGGGCTCCATGACAACCGAACATACTAATGAGGCACTTTCCCGCTGTTGCCACCCACTGGCAGGGAAGGGTGACCTCACCACCAAATTCCACCAATCAGGAGTACCCCTAGAGGAGGAGCCACCACCCTATAAAAAGCCCTGCATGGGGTGGAGCAACGCTTTTCTTGCCGACTAGTGGTTAGGAAGCCCGGAGCCGAGGAGCCTGGACTTTAACTCCTTTGGAGCCTTTAAAAATATATTATTAAATCTCAGCCTAACTGGGATTTCCCTCGGAGCCGTACAGCTCCCTGTTTTGGGCTACCGTTTGGTTGCCCAGGCGCCCGATCCCCACGTTCCCGGTTTCTTTCACCACCCTTTTATTTTAAGGATCCCGTTTTTGTTTTCGCTTTTGTTGTCTAAATAAACCTTTCCTTTTTGGACGACAGGAGCGAGTTGTCTCGTTTTTATGACAAAAATTTTGTTTGAAAAGAGTCAAAGGCGGTCTGAGAACTGACAGCTCTGTAAGTCTCCAAGGGTACATACCTTCTGCCTGTATGGTTCAGAGTTTGGAATTTTTAAGTTCCAAGTTCCAACAAACATGCATCTGTAGCAATGGGGAACAAAG
>VZTD01000753.1:341608-427452 GCA_013397725.1 Rhagologus leucostigma | reverse complement strand
CGCCGCGGGGGGCCCGGCGGCCATGTTGTCCCCTGGCGTGGCGGAGCCGGAGGTGCGGGAGAGACGCCCGCCGCCCCCGGGTTAATGGCAGAGCGGTAAAAGCTCCTTTGTGGCGTTAATTGGCGCACGTAGCCCTTGCGCTGCCGCGTGCGAGCGCTGGCGTCATTCCCGCAGAGGCGAGGGATGCCTCGGCCGCCCGCGCGTCCCCGGAGGGCAGGATGAGGATCCCGGGGATGTGGTCCTTCTGCCCGCGGTGGGCCAGGGGCCGCGCTCGGGCACCACCGGACCCTGCCCTAAGTAAACGCAAGGTCGGTCGTGTCCCGCCCGCCACCTCGCAGGCCGTGTGCGTTCCTGTGCCGTGCTGCAGTCGGTGTTTTGCTGGAGACGCTGCTTGTGGCCGGGTGGTATTTGAGAGAAGAATAGGAGCAACTGGGTCGGGCTCCAAGCCTGTGTATGTGTGGGTACCAGTGCTCCCAGTAACAATACCAGTGACTTTCCAGGTTGTATCGGAGCTCTTGGCGTGGCACAGGAGGAGTTGAGGAGTTAAGCATGGCTGCTGGTCAGCAGGAGAAGCTGCCAAGTGCTGTCTCTTCCCTCGCATAAGCATCTGCCCAGGTTCTGGATGAGAGGTAGAGTTCTTTTTCTCTATGCACTCTCTGAACAAAGGGTATACACTGATGTTACTTCTGGGCTGTGCAGGGCCCCGGAACCTCATGTGCTAGAGCCATTGCAATGTGTGCGTGTGTTTGGGACAATGGGGCAGAGATACCAGGGTTTGCCTGCTGGCTCCCAGCCCTGCTCTCAGGCTGGCATTATCAGATGGCTGCTATCTGTCTCTGTGTTTATGTAGGCACTAATTTTTTCCTCTCCCTGTGAGCACACAAATTCATCTTGCTAGGGATGGTGTGCTTCTGCAGGTTTGCCAGAAGTAGAAATATGAATTGTTCAAGCTCAGCCTTAAAAGTTTGGACTCTAAGGTTGTTTCCACATTCATTTTAAACAGAGTTAACTCTGCTGAAAGAAAGAGTTGTGTGGCGCAATACCATGTGCATTTCTGTGAACGGATACAGCTGGCTGTCAGACAAATGAAAATAATGAAGTGGTGGTGAATAAGCCAGGCACCTTGCTTTCAGCTGTGATACGCAGAGTTTCTGAGGGGCAGATGTTCTTCCTCTTGCAACTGCTGGTCTGTAGCTGAACATGGCTGAGGAGGCACTGAGGTCCCCTGAGCCTGTGTGAGGCGTGAATGTATGTACAGGTTTTAATGATGTCTTAAAGGCCAAGTCCCCACAAACTGATCCTTAGATGTAAAATTACAATATTAGATGCACTGCCAGACATGTTATAGACATGGATTGGCTTTACAGGGACTTGCTTTTGCATGTATCTTGATGTGTGCAATAAGCTATTAAAGCAAGATTAATGGATATACACTTTAGCAGTTCTGTGCTCTTGGTGCAGATTTGTATCTCTAGGTGGGTCCTGTAATCAGTGGTGCCATACCTTACACCTTCTGCTGATTGCCTGTGCCATAGTGTAAGGACTCTTTCAGTCCTTTACAACAGGTAGTAGTGCCATTTCTGACAGGACTGGGCAGCTCTTCCACTGCCTGGGCTCTTGCTGTGTGTTAGTGGGATTGATGAAAGTTTCTCCCATCCATTGTCTTTAACAGGCTCCCTGATCCCAGCAAATAGCTGTGTACTGAACTGGGACAATGAATCTCTGACCTTTACATGAGCCTGGAACAGGCATGAGGAGAAACTACACTAGTCTGCTCCTCTGTTTCTGCATTTGGACTTGAGGTAAACTTGTTATCTAAGAGTATTCTGTTCTCAAATGCTTCTGTTTTTCTTCTAGTGGACACCTAGAGAATGCTGTTTTTCATACACCTTAAGGAGGTTTGCTTTACAGAAGTTTCTAACTATTTTCTGTATTTATGTAGCTTTTCTCTTTCTTTGCATTGACCCCGCTATGTTCAACAGCGGCTTAATAAAGTCTAGGGGACTGGACTGTATGATTTGGCATTGACCTGGACACTTCTGAATCTTTCCCACTTCTGTCATTCTGAGCAAACTTTGCGTCAACTTTGGTGTATATCCTCTTACATATCTGTGTCCTCTAATGACTGTTATTGCTCATTTTTACTGGTGGCAGTACTAGTGCTGTATGTGCTGAATGCGAAAGCCTAAAAACTTATGAACTTTTTTCTCTTTTGTCCTCCTGAACAAATTTAATTCTAATTGTAGTGTATGAGTAGGGGGTATCTCTTGGTATTTAGCAAAGTCAGAAATACCTTGGCTACAGAAGCTCTTGAATCCAATTTAGCTGATTCTGTAGAAGTGAAGGAGCCAGCTACCAACCCCACCAGTCCTTGCAGAGCTGTAGGATAACCGAGACCCAGAGTGGTTTCCAAGTGTGCTCGCTGCCAGCCACACATGCAACAAGCTACACAAACTTGTGGAAGTGTGCCTGTGGTATCTCATGGATTTTACTGCCACCAGTGGAATCTATCTGTACCTTTCATTTCATGTAGGTACTGCAGCTGGAGCTTACAGAACTAAACAAAGGTGTCACTACTTATGGTATGTGAGGCTGCTTGTTTGTCCTTCAAAGAATGGTGTTTGGTCCTCTTTGTGGGAAGAAATTCCATCAATCACATTTTTGGTCCATAGTGATGGAATGGATGAGTTTTCTTACTTGAAAACTTGATTCTTAGACAAAAATGTGGTTACTGGATCTCTGTGGTTCAGCCTGTACAGTTCTTCCTATAGGCAGACCTCAGCAAAGTGTTCTAAGTAGTAGGTTTTCTCTCAGGGAGGGCAGATCTACTTTGGTATGACATGAAATTTGGTGAAGTTTATTACAAAATAATCTCCCCCAAGTCAAAGAAAAGGATAGAAGGGAATATGTAAAAAAAATAATTTTGTGGGCATTTTTTTTCCTTTTCAGGTAAAAAATAGAGAGCGGAGTATTTACTGTTTTAAAGGCAAGCATTTCCTCGTTTGCTGTATTTTTTTTTGTTTGATTGATTGGTTGGTTTGGTTTTTCTTTCCCTTAGCCAAACCACTCCCTAGCTTTTATTTCAGGTAGATTCAACTGAAATTTTTTCTGCCCATGATTGTTTTTTGTTTGGTCATTGAACCAGATAATCCAATATTTGCACAGCACTCCCTGGAGCTGCATGAAGAGGTAATGTTGTCATTATGACAGGTAGACCTCAGGAGATTACGTGGAAACACGGGGTCTCCTAGCAGAAGCTCCTTGGCCTTTAAATGTTCGCTCTCAGATCCTTAGGATTTCCCTGCAGATCTCTGGACTGTGTTATGTTAGAGGGGGTCGAAGTGTTGAGGGGTCTGTGGTTTCCCCAAGGAAGGAAGAGCAGTAATGGTATTCAGCAACGGGGCGTGGAGTTTCTGGACTGTTCACGAGTATTTTTCTCCTAAGGGAAAGATAAGGCTTCTAGTGCTAAATGCTGGGATTTACTCCTATGTATGTTTGAAATTTATTGTCTTTTTAGTTTGTGGCTTTTTATAGTTCTGAAAATGTGGCGAAATCTATATATCTTTATCTATCTATATCTATCTGTATATTTTCTGCTATGGGTTCTTGCTTAGGTCAGTGTACCTTGTTCTGTTTGTACAAAAATATTTGTTCCTAATTAAACTCACCTTCTTCTGTTTGTACCAAAACATCTTGGGCTCGTGAAAACTGCCTGACCTGTGAAGGTGTCTGCTTGGACAAGGATTTTGCAGATCACTCTGCACACTGAAATTCAGAATTTTTCCTGCCTGGCTTGGATGGTTAGTAGTGTAAATTTTCTAAGGAAATGCCCAGTGTTACAAGCAGCTGCAGGTTTTGTGCTTGTGAAACCTATTTGCACAAATATTAAAAGCCACCAAGTCTCCACCCAAATCTGCCACAATTGCTCAGATCTCCAAACAATTACAATCTAATTAGAGCCAGCATTCAAAGTTGCCTCCAGCATTTGAAACAAAAGTAATTTAGCGGTAATAAAAGTGTAGATTGGCAGCTCTGGAGGCTGAACTCTGCTTATCCACAAAACGTACCCAGAGTGGGAAAGAGCTACAAGAATCACCACAATGACTGAAGAGCCTGACCCCCTGCCTTGAGATGACAACCCCCAAGGGATGAACAAATGGGCAATTTTCTACAGGTCTCTTTACTGCCACTGCCAAGAGTGCTGCTAATTACTGACAATAATTAGTACGTTGTCTGTGGCATGAATACTTTTCTGCTAGGAAAAACACCTGATTCATTGTATGATAACAATCAAATGCCCATCATGTAGTGATGGTGTTTATGAAGTTAAAGATTATTCTGAATTTGAACCACAGCCTTTGAGGTGAAAGGCTTTATCCTGTTACCAGTGTGCTGTGTGTGAGGCACAGAGCTGTGATTACCAATTCATTTCATAAAGGCCAACCGTTTAAAATTCTCTCAAACTAGCAGCTGCTGGAGGAATGAAAAAGCAAGTAGGTCTGGACAAATATCTTTTTCTTTCTCTGTATTAATTTAAAAAGAAATCCCGCAATTCTTCCCTCTGATGAATGGGACTTTCAATCAGTGTTGAGCTATCACTGCTGAGTGATAGCTTGTCTGTCCTTGCTTGACATAAGGAATTCTTCCAGTTCCGGAGGTAGAAGTTGTGGTTAGGCTGAAGAGCACCTGAGAAAATAAGCTGCTTCACGTTACCAGTCAGTAAGAGGAATCATTTGGATTTGATGTGGAGGTGGGCTCTAGATGAACCTGCTTTAGCAGGGGTGTTGCATTCAATGATCTTCAGAGGTCCCTTCCAACCACAACCATTCTGTGAAAAGAACCCACTCTCCTCAGTTTCTTGTGGTGCTGCTGGATTCTTTTATTGCTGTCACTTATAACCAAAGGCAGAGGAAAGAACTTCCTCCCTTCCTCCCTTCCTCCCTTCCTCCCTTCCTCCCTTCCTCCCTTCCTCCCTTCCTCCCTATCCACTGGTTTTTATGCTCTAAAATACTGAACTATAACATAGAAAGGATCACCAGTCACTTCTGAAACTGAGAAGTCTTAGCTTTCCTCCAGCCAAGTTAGCATACGCCTTACTGCAGCAGGCAAACCTTAATGCAGTTGGCAGTAGGATTACAGCAGGTATATTTACCCTCGAGAACACTACTTTTCCATTTATAATTATCCTCTTCTCTGCTGAGTCAGGAGGAAAATCAAAATTATCCTCTCTTTGAGATTATGTTTTCCTTGGACTGACATGAAAATTCTGGGTGACATTGTCAAAAGTATCCAATTTATGTAGGATCAAAAGACTGCAGCTTTCAAGATCATCTGGTCCTCAGATGTGTAAGGGACATTAGAAAACAGTACCTTTGGCTTCTAATGTTGAAGATGGAGACACAGATAGAAGGTTGCTGCTTCTATTGCTGTTAGTATAGGATAAGATCATAATTTATGTTTTCAGATGAGGCTTTGAATATGATGATCTTACGTGTTCTAACTAGAAGCCAAGTTGCCCCTGGGGCATGTTTCAAAAGAGTATGAGTGTGCACTAATAGTTCCACTATAGTTTTTTTCTTTGTCCGTCTGCAATATATATTTCTGGGAGCCACAATCCACTCCAGAGGATAAAGAAGAAGGTAGGAGGCTTTGTGGATGCATGAGAAAAGAAGTATTTTTACTGGGGGAAGTTGTGTTTTGTTTTTTTTTTTTTTCTGTAACATTCTTCTCATCTGCAAATTACTATTTCCTGTTTGAAAAGTGCGTGTAAGCAAAATGCTTTTATGCCTCCTTCATTAGTGTGTTCCACTTTCCCTACAGGCAGATTCAGTCAGAGGATGTCCCTCATTCCAAGGAGTATGTATGCCACCAATATCCATGCCTCAATGACCTAGAAATATTATGCTATCCCACTCAAAAGCCAAAGCTGATGTAGAGCAGTTGCACCCAGAGACATGCAGTGCAGGTCCTTTTCTTTTCCAGTTCTGCTCCCTCATCCCTATTTAAGAAAAGCAGAATTCTGTTAACAGCTATGACAGCCAGCAACCTGTCTCCTCATCTGACTGCATGGAGCTATATCAGCAATTTGGCCCAGCATCTAACCCAACACCTCATGAATCTCACCAAAATACAAGATAACAATACAGATGGAGTAAGATAACAATACAGATGGAAGCATTTAAGTTAGTATATGTATGTAGAGTAATTTGGGTTGATAAATGCTGTAGAAGTTTAAAGCACTATTTTGTCTCATGCTCACGTAAACTTACATTACTTGGCTTTGCATTTTGCTGTGTGGATTAAGTTATAGCAGATCTGTCTGGAACAGGCATTGAGGCTAAACAGTGGTGCTTCATTGTTTAATATCAGCTGCTTTATTATGGGAATTCAAATAAAATTTGACCTAAACAAGGCAGGCCTTCCTGCTATTTTTAGAATGTTATGCCATATCCTATGTCCATGTTTCACTGACCGGTGTGTAATTAACGATGTGTGTCCTTCCTTCTCTCGTTAATTGATGCACAAGCTTGTGGGAGGTTTAAAATCATGCAGAAATGTGAAAAGTGGAAAAAGGAAGAAAAGAAAAAAAAATCTGCATGTCTTGATATCACAGTTGAAGTGGGAGCGGGGGTGGGTTGCTCTAGGCAAGTTCAAAACTGCACTGCCTCACAGCATTGCTGGGATCCGTGAGCTTTGAACAGTGTCTGGCTCCAATGCCTCCATGATCCTGTTCAGAGAAGTTGTTTCAAATGTGTCTTTTCCTTCTGTTGCCCCTTGCCCTGGCATCTGGCAAGAGGGCAGAGGAGCCTCTCCTTCAATTTTCTCCTGAGTGATCTCCATCTCACCGTTGTTCGCTTTCAGGTTGGAGGCAGGTGTGCGGGAGACCATAGGTTCCTTTAATCCCTATTAAGAACAGCAGATCACAGTGGCCCCTCTGGCCTTGTTCCCTATGACTATGAAACTAGCTTTAGCAGCAGAGAGATTTAATCTTTCTAGTGGAAATGTAGTGCTGGTCAAAGGTCTGCACTGCATCTTTTAGGACAGTTTCTTAGCTGTGTGAAGTTAATTGTGAGGCAGTGTCCGTTCCAAGTCACAGATTTTGGCAGAAGGCTTGTGCTACACTCTTGCCTTTCTGCAGCTCTGCTCCTTTCCCTGGGAGAGATCCCAAAGAGGAAAGCCACAAACTATGCCAGACGTGCAAAGAGGACTCCAGCCCCTCTTAGAGGCTCCTTAATTTGCCTGCCTCCTCTTCCCATCACCTATCTGGTGGCCAGGGGGAGTGAACAAGCAGTTCTGAGGTGCACTACAAGCTGTGTGGGGATGATAAGCAGCTCTGTTTTTCTTTGTTATCTCTAAAACCTACCTGGTGCAGTCTGTCAGCTGCTTCAGGTGCTCTCTGAGAGCACGGACGGGGATGAGCCAAGGTGTCTATGCTACGTAGCACTCTGGCCGTACCTTTGCCAGTGCCTGCTGCAGATAGGACGGGCTGATAGGAAGCAGCCAGTCACTCCTTCAGCAGTTGCTGCCCAGTTTTGTTCCTCCATCTTCAGTTAATTTTGATCATACCTTAAGTGCGTCCACAACTACGTTTAAGCAAAAGCTGTTACCATAGTAACACTGGAGATTTTCTAAATGCAGTCTATGATGTAAACAACTAAAATGACTGTCACCCCAAATAGTTTATTTCTTCTGTGTAGTTTATTGAGTATTTAAATCTGTTTTGGCACACACAGATTTACCACTTCTAAGTATAACTTGGAGGAGTAACACATCTTTTCTTACTGCTTCCATTTCAGCAGATCTGTTTCCATGTCAACAGCTCACATTGATAAAGAATTGACATTCTGACTGCATTTGGCAGTGTAGGATACAAGGTGACAATTAAAATAAATCAATGTTTTTAATGATGCTGATGTTAAAACCGTGCCAAAATACTGGGATTCCCATGCACAGTAGGCAGAGATTGCTTCTTTTAATCTGCAGAGAGTGAGGCAGGAATTCTCATGGGAACAGACTTTCTTTGCAAGGTTTTTAAGCCTTCCTGCTTACAGATGCAGAAAGACTGGGAAAGCAAACTCTCTCTCTCACAGAAAAATGCACCTAGCACTCTGTGTGTATGTGCACATGTGTGTTTGCTTTGGCTCATCCACTTCTAATCTAGGTGAGGTCTAGGAATGCGTAAAGCATGTAATAAAAACCAGAATGAAATTCTTGGACTAGGAACCTGTTTTGAGCTGAATTTCTTGCAGAAACTGTGGAGTAGGAGGGTTTAATTAGTGCCCCCTCTTTCCACTCCTGATTTCCTTGTAGTGAATATATGTGTTGAAATTACTGAAGGACAAGAAACATGGAGGCCAGAGGAGCATTTCTTAAGCTTGGAGGCCCAGAGGGCCATTTTTTTTAGGTTTGCAAGCCTGTTCAACAAAGACTGGCACTTCAAACTGTGTATTTGGGGCAGCCTTTTCCCTGTCTCTGTGGACAGCATGTAGATACATAGTTGCCACTGTTGAGGTGTCATCACTGTGCTTGTTCTACCTTAGTTCATAAGGGCTGAGATTAGTGGCCCGATGTATTAAGCACCCCAATTATACATGATATGAGAGACAGAAATAGGACCCCCATTTTACAGAGGCAGAGAGATTGAAAGAAGTTTCTCAAAGCTGCAGGTTGGATTGGATGCTTCCAGGTGGTGCAAGATCCCTACCTGTGGTTGGGATGCCAGAAAATCCCTTATTTGGTATTGGCTTGGGGTCATACTGAAGTCTTGTGGCAGACATGGAAATCCAGCTTAGCTCTCCTGATTTATAATGTACTCAGCTTCAAGGGTGAGCAAAATTTGGGAAAATATTTCCATGGAGGCATTCAACTTGTCTGAAGGTACTCTGTCTAGTTTAAAGTAGGTTTAAATCTATAATTTCTATTGCATCTGGGGACTATAAATGCCTCCTAACGTTAGGCATGTAGGGGATGTGCCTAGTGATCTTAGTTGCTGTGGATTCTCTTGCAATCCAATGAAAAGAAGTAGTTGTGTCCAAGCAACAGTTCATATCACCTTCAGCATGTGTCTAGCAGTGCCTGATACTGCTTTGTGAATGTGTAAATTCACTTGTTACATCTTTAATATTATGGAATTATATTTTTTTTGTGGGTTTGACAAGTGCACAAATTTACTTTGCCTAGTGAGGCTTCTATTTTTGAATGAAATTCTTAGGTGTTGTTTTAGAGAAAAGAATATAAAAGCAGAAATACTGGTAAGAGTAATGTGATTCCTGATACCACTGAGGTATACCAAAACATGGTGAGCTTTTGTTCTCGTACACAGAATCAGTCATTTCTGTAATGGAGAATGGAGATGAATATAATAAATCCCTCACATGTACTAATGACAATTTTATTTTCAGATTGCATTCTTTGGAGGGTCTCTGAGTACTTCAGAAGAATTAGTGGATTATGCCTCACAGCAGCCCATAAGATGGTAAGTATTATTACTGTATTTTGTAAATGTGAAAGAATTGTGTTTTATTAATGAACAGAGAACTTGCAAAATCAGTCAAGTCCATGGCAAATAACTTTTCCCAATAGAAAAATCCCACTCTTTCAAATACAAGACATGTGCAATGTTTGTATTTCAGCAAACGAGCCATTACTGAATGACTTTAATTTGATTGCGCAGGAGTGAGACACTTTTAGGACATACCCTGTGAATGTCATTGAAGTGCTGTAGCATAACAAATAGATTGCAACCGAGACAGGATGTGTAATCTCTGTTCTTTGGTCTTGACTATTGGCTGTAGCTGACAGCAGAACAGCAGCTGCTTAGATGGGGCTGCACAATAATTAGGGCTAAGAAGATCCAGCCCTCTCTGTTGAACTGCTGTTGGCCTTCCTTACCGTATTACCTCATCTCTTGGCTGCAGGAATTGGCAATCCTTCAAGGAGGCATGCACAGTACTGTTTTCCCCCACCTTGAGTTAGAGGTATGAAAGTAGCAGGGGCTGTATGTGCTGCTTCTCAGAGACTGGGCTGAGAGAGGGGTCCTGTGAGGGGTTAACCTCCAGCGCCTGTGGGATTTGGCTTTGAAGGACACAAGGGTCAGGCATGTGTCCCTCCTGGTGCCACAGCTTTCAGTACCTGGCTCTGCCTGAGTTCTGGTGTCTCTAGACACTAGAAGATTTTACCACACACTTATGGCTGTTCGCTCTCAAGCTAAGTTTCAGTACCTATAGCCATTGTTCCATGGGGATGTGACTAGCCATATGGTAGTGCTGCTTCTACCCGTTTTATTACCTAAATTTAATTAACAGGCAATTATAATATCTAGACAGACAAATATAATAACATACTGTCATGCTTCATTGTAAATAATGTCTGTAGTAGCCAAAGCAATGTTATTTGACTTAATATGAATGTGCTTGACATATGCCATCTTGAGTGAGATGAACATGATGCCTAAGACAAACTCGGTAGTAACATGTGGTCCCTGTTGTTCAAAAGCTCTGGAAACCCGTCTGTAATCAATAACAGTAAAGTTCTAAAGAATGAAAGGGTGGTCATAATCATTTATATATGAGTTAATGCAAGCCAGAAGAAATGCGTAACCACAGACAGGAATTGAATAACAGCTATGACTTAGTCCAAGAAATTCTGTACTAAAGACTCTGACTTTAACAAGACTCTAATGCCTAAGACACAGCTGAGAAACCTTTGTGCAAAACAGAAGGAATATATAAATGAAGGATGTTAAATGGTGTTTGTCTATAATTGGATACAGCATAAATGCCCTGAAAATGTTAACCTAATTCTGTCCAAATTTGAAAAAAACCTTTGCTCTTTCCACCTAAAATTTCTTCTAATTTTGCAGAGGTGCACTTGTGGACCACTAATTGAAAGAAAACTATAATTCTAATAGCTGAGCAAACCCTATTCCAATCCAACACTACAAAGTGGAGGAGGAAAGGAATTAGTTACAAACCCTCATGTAGAAAAAAAAAAAAGGTGGGAAACAATAATAAAAAAATTGTTTTCCTAATAAATCAAATATATTACACTTTTGGCTTCTGCCCTTCTAAAATAAAAGAAAGCAAGAGGTTGTCAGTGGCAAAAAATACTACATTGTTGGATTTTAATGGAATTGTAAAACCCATTCCTCGGCCTTTGTGATGATGTAGTGGAAATGCAAGAAGCTACTCTCAGTTCTGCTTGGTTTCATTCAGTGTCAGAGTTGCCTTTTGTTGTCAGTGGGGTGCAGTGCCTATGGAGTGAAGCAGCGCATACAGCGCGGACTAAAGTGCCTCAAAACAGCTGTGTGCTGCCTTAGGCAGTACCTCAGTGGTTAACAGGGATAATGAATGTGCACACTAACAACAGTGAACACAGCCAGTTTAAGGATCAAGACCAAAGGTTATTTTTGGGTAAGAGAAAGAAGAAGGTGAAAATACGCAGGCGTGCAGGAATAGTGTTGTGAGCAGATTTAGGGCCTTGGCAAAAAACAAAGATTCTTCTTCCTCTGCTGTTACTTTGCAACAAAGGTTTTAACCTGAAACATACATAGCTAAAATATTGCTTCAAGCTGCCTTTAACTTCATAGAGGCTCTCTCTTCTGCTGAGGGCTGAGCAGAGCAGAAGGGAAGGGTGGTAACTAGGGCTTACTGAAAACTAGTGGGGCTTTCTGCTGGGGCACACATTACTGAGCAGTCACTTTGCTACCTTTTGAAAGGATAGGGATGCTCCTAGGCTCTTCATGCTGGTGCAGGTAGGTGTGCAGGCACAGAAACCTCATACCAGAGAGAATGCTGCAGTGTTTCAATAAGTAGTAATAGTTTTTTGGCCAAAAAGAGAGTGAAAGAGCATGCAGTGACACATGCAATAACCCTGTCTACCTCTGCTGTCCTGGGTGTGCCAAGTCTTTCCGCTCTTTTTCTAGTCCACAGCAGAGGAGCGATATAGCAAGTTGACTGGTCGCTCCATTGTCTCTCCTGTACCTGTAAGATGACGAGCTCTTGCTACCACTGGAAGAGTGGCACTGGGTCTCTGGTGACAAAGTAAGCAGGTACCGGTGACTGGCAAGTGCATACTGCAGCCAAAGGGAGAGTCTGGGATGTCAGAAATGTCTCACCTTGGTTCTGTGTCTGGATGTTTAAACACTGAATCAGCATCCCAATGCACTGTGTTATTCTGGAAGAAAGTTACTCCATTTACTCCTCAGGTTCCTGATTGCTGGGGTCAGAGACTGGCCTATAATTGCAGCTGTCAGCTCACTGTTAAATACAGAGATGTAAAATACCTCCTTGCACATCATTTATTAACATTTAAAACCCATCAGGGGACATATAAAACATTCCTTTTTTTGTAACATTTATAAACTACTGAGGAGCGCAGAAATATTCCCCCATATTAATTACAGTAATTTAGGCAATGTCCATAGAGGGCTGGTGAGCACAGCAGCTATGATTCTCTCCCACAGTCCTTTTATTTCTAGGCACTGAGGTTCCCCTGAGCCCCTTCCAGCTGCAAATTCTCCTGGCATGAAGCAGGGTAATGCTGGAGAGTGAATGTATTTTCAGACCATGTATACATGAGGGAGTTGCACGAAGATTACTGGTAAGCCTGCTTAGTTAAACCAATGGAAAATGTGGCATGGACAGTCTTATTTCATCTGGTCACTTCTTTTAGATTTGGATTAGGTTTGAAATCAAGTAAACTCCTATTTAACATCTTTAAATAAAGATGTATGAAGGCATTCGCATCAGTTTAACTTGAATTGTTTCAGTCAGATTTAAATGAAACCGGTGCAACTTTCTTGTACTGAGGTGACCTCAGTAAATACAAATTTCTGTCTCTGTTCTACAGACCAGAGGAGCTGCAGCTCTTCTGGGTTTTCACAAGGTGTAATTTCAGTCACCTATGCCGGGAGCCAGTGGGAATTATAAGCTTTGCTGGATGAGGGTAAATCAAGTGAGGGACATTTAGTGGTCAGGAAAGGAACATGAAGAAAGGCCGCTTTACTTGTCACTTGATGAAAATGAGCACAGCAACTTATTTGAACGTCTCCAGACCTAGTGCTGTGAATGGTTGGGCCGGCCATAGGCCCTCAGTGTCTTGTTACTGTCGGAGTATCCAGTGGGGCTAGCACGCATGGGGTAGTCCAAGTGATGCATCTGACTGGGGAAGGGTCAGCCTGCAGCATGTATAGATGGCAAATTCCCTTTAGAGCTTTCACTCCTCTGCTGGGCCGATAGATAGCTGTTGGTACCTGTGTGTGAGAGCAAGAGAATGGGCAGGTACCTATTCCCCTTGGGTTATTTCAGCCAGCTGATGCAAAGTAAGAAATGCAGCTACATTCGGTTCATGAAACCTTTGTGGTGGCATGTTCTCCTGCAGTAGTGTGACATTTGGAGAATAGAGTATGTTATGCTGAA
Source organism: Rhagologus leucostigma (assembly GCA_013397725.1). NCBI lineage: Eukaryota > Metazoa > Chordata > Aves > Passeriformes > Rhagologus > Rhagologus leucostigma. The sequence goes on along the minus strand of VZTD01000753.1, from coordinate 414,034 downwards.
TGTCATCTTGAGTTTCCCCCATGAAATAATTTTAAGAGTGTTCCCCAGCTTCACATGCTGAGCTGTGAGAATTGTTGCTGAAAGCACATAATGTGGTGTATACTTAATTTTAAATGACTCCATCACGGAGAAGTGTTAGGGCATTACTGTGGTTTTGAAGGGTACAGATATGTGGTTTTCTTTATCAGAGGTGAAGCCACATAAACACTGCTTGTCACTTTCTTGCTATGCATTTGCTGTGTCACCTGTGTTTCAGTGAGTGTCCCAAAACAGTGATGGAAAAGCACTGGATCTAAAGTAGTAGGGCTCTTGAGCCAGAGGGGAGCTGATTAGATCCAGTGCTCAAAGGGGAATTCTTCTGCAGAAGTATTCTTCCCATTACTGTGCTACCAAGCCATATAGCATTGGAGGGCTGAAATTTGTTTTTATCAGTTCAGGAACAAGATCCTACATCTGTTCCTAATTACAGGTAGGGGTCTCAGAGGAGGTCTGAGTTACCGTGTATGTGGATATCAAAATGCATAGCTCTCATTACTTGAATAGGTAAATAATTTTATTCATCATCTGTGCAGGGACATAGGAAGTGTAGCCCAGGAGATGTTAACAATTAACAGCAATCTCATCTGCATTACTGGCTATCAATATCTTCAGCTCTTCTGCTCAGTAGTTTAATATTGACTGCGTAAACCCTCTGAAAAGGGATAATTTTCTTTTTTTCATGTGAATTGGACATTTACAAATATATTTCTGGGGTTTTTTCAGATTGAATTTACATTGTATTTTTCTACAGAGGATATGATTTATGGTTTTTGCTCTCTATAAGGGAATCAGGCACCAAGTGTCTTCCGTAAAATGTGTGCTGCCACAGCTTGTGACTGGCTTCCATTCAGGTCAAAGTGCTGACCACCGTGCAGTACTGCTTCCTGTGCCTGAAGTGGATAATTTCCCCGGACCCAAAAGTTTAGTTTTGACAGGGCTGGTATTGTTGCTTGTCATTTTGAAGGCATCTGTCCCTGTTCCATACAGTGTACAGTTTTACTTTCCAGTAAATGCAAGGGTTTGCTCTTATATTTAAAAGGCCTTGCCCTCACTGTATAGTTACTCCAGTTGCTTGCAAGAAGGTCACATGTAAGAAATGCACCAGCCTGTATTGATAAAATTTATTGCTATAGATTCAAACAGGCATGAGAGAAAAATAACAAAAAAGTGTAGCTATTTGCAAGCAAATACACTACCATTAATTTTTTTAACTTGAGCTGGCTTACTTGAAGCGCACTGGTGCCTTTTTCTGAAGTCGTCTGCATAGCCGGAGAGTAGGGGCAAGAAATAGAGTTAGTACCACATACCAGATGCTGATACGACTCCTCGGTACAGTTTAACCATGACACTACAATGTGGCTCTCCTCCCTGTAGAAACTGTAACTCAAGGGCTGTTAACTCAACCCCCTGTTAAACTGTAACTGCTGGGAAACTTTTTTTTTTATGTTAGAAATTAGACGGTATTCCAGGCAGTACAGAATACTGCTGACAGATTTGTTCTGCCCACTGCTAATTGTGGCAGCAGAAGTGCTTTGATGGTTTCTATGTATGAGGCTGGGAAATCCCTCTGAGGAACTTAACACATGCAGTAATGTAAAATACACTGATGCTGTTACTTGAATTTTTCGGTTTGTTGAGGTGAACAGCAGTTACCTGCCAATGGGAGCAGGAGACAATCTGGTGATTTCAAATCAGTGCATTTAATTTGAATTCAGTACCAAGCACGTTGCTGGAGTTATTAGTAAAGCAATCAGTTTGAAAGCAACTACAGCAATATGGGTGGTAAATAGATGGCAGCATGGATTTATTAAAAGTCATACAAACTAACTTAATTTCTTTCTCTGAAAGGGTAAAAAGCTTAGTGAATAAGGTGAATCCACCAGAATCGTGTATCTCTGTTTCATGGACATTTTTCTTACAGTTCCGTACGACAGTCTCGTAAGAAAATTAGAAGCGGGGATAAGATATAATATTTTATAAAATATGGTGCTTTGTAAGTTATTTTGAGTGACAGTAAATATATATGTCAAGGTATATTTGAAGTGCTTGTCACATTGGTGCTTATATATGTATTAATAACTCAGTTTTGAGAGAGGAGAATGCTATCTTCTGGGAATCAATTCTGGCTCAAATACTAAGTTAATGTGCTCTATTTTCACTAATTGCTTTGATGGTAGGATTAAGACTTCATTGATTGTATGTGTGAATGATATTAGTCTTCTTGGGACTGCAAATACCATGCAGAGAGTAGTCATTAAAATATCCCCTTCTCTGTTAAGTGTTCCTGGCATACACACTATAATCTTGGACAGGGAATATGTGCATAGCTGTGCCACTTTAGAATTTTGTCTATAAAGAAAAACTCCTCTGTCCTACCTGGGATCGAGAAATTTGCTTTCTATCTGCAATTACTCTAAAAAACCCAAACCCCAAAAAACCTCACCTTGAAAAACTTACATTAAAAGAACATTAAGGTTGTAAAGCCAACCACTGAGTAATTAGGAAATAATAGAATTCAAGTGGCCTGTATAATTTTATTTCAGCTTCCTAATGCATATTTATTATGAAGCAGTCTTTAATTCCAGGAATTCGCACTATTTTTAACTCAGGATTCTCCTTTGGTAGCTGTCTGCAAAGGGAGGAATTTCATCCAGACAGCTTTTGGCTTCATGCAATTTCATGAAAAATTCCTCAGAACTTCATTGCAGGCCAGTTTACAGCCCACTGTTCCTAATCATATTCTTGCAAAATGGAGACGTGCAAGTAGAGACATCGAAGCACTTCAGAATAACGTTTCAGAAGCACTGCAAAGAAACATGTAGTTCTGAAGCACAACAATGATTTAAGAAATTGGTGAAATCTAACTTTAAAAAAAAAAATCCTTCCAAATTCAAGTTTCAGTGCAGATATTTTGCAAGGTCTATAATTAAAGTCATAATATGATCTATATGTACACTGAATCTTTGTGTCTGAAGGTTTGCACTGTTGCCTTAGATGCATGACAAGTAGGCATTTTCTGTTGGATGCTCTGGATAATACCATTAGATGCACAATAATTATCTGTTTTCATCTCATTAATATTCATTTTCATACATTTAAATGCCTCTCTTATAGCATTTGTTAATTAACATACACTTACAATGGTATATTCCTCTTCCCCATTCACCCATTCTGACTAATTTAATGAGCTGACATATCAGATGACTTCTCTTACAGGATTCTGCTGTTGTATCTTTGGTGGGAACAAAGGAGTGGTTATCGTGCTGTTTGCAAGCAGTGTTAGCACAGCTATTTTTTCTCATAAGGAATCTGGGCCATGGAGAGTCTGTTCTCAGTGATGCTATTGCAAAATAGAGGGCTCCTTAATGTCTATTTCCTTTTACTTGTATTGTTAAAACCTGCATCGCAGAAGAAAAGTTTGTGCTCTAATGTATTATTCAAATTGAAAGCGAATACAGTTTGCACCCCTAAAAGTTTGTGTTTTGTGCATCCCAGAGAGTAGAGTGCAGCCCATGAGACTGTAGTGAGGGACACACCAACATTAAAAAAAAACCCCTTTAGTCATTCTTGTAAGTAGGGCTAATTTAAAAGGTAAACTAAAACATTCAGGGGAGTTGAAGGAAATCCCCGTTTCCTGATAAACGTCTACAAGGAGGTGAAATAGTAACTGAAGTGCTGCTGTATAATTACACCTGCTGGGGATATTCATTATGATTCTTTGGTTTCTCTGGAGTCTGATTATTAGTATTAAGTTAGACAGCTTGCCTGTGTATTGTACAAATATTTTAACAGACCATGCACAGCACCTCCCACAATAAAGTCTGTGGTTTCAGTTCCTGTGTTGCTGCTGAAGGACAATAACAATAATACTAATAATACTAATAATGATAATGATAATAGAAGCAAAACACATAAAGAAAATAAACATAGTTCCTTCTGTAGGTTTAGTAGATAAAGTTTTTGTGACAGTACACTGCAGTTTTTCGAGTCTAATTTCACCAAAAATTCAGGTGAAAAACTCCTGTAAAATTCTTCATACTGATACATCAAAAAGCAATCTCAGCAGTTAACAGATTATTCAAATTCAAAGGGAGAAAACACACCTGGAGGGGAATTTTCAAAAAGGCTCAATGTCAACTTAATTCTGTTCCCACTGAAGTCAATGGGAGTTAAGCCAGTACAGAGCGTTTTTCAAATCTTAACCCTGGGATGTGCATACCCATCTAAGTTCGATGAGGTTTACTCTTTAGGAGATTCCAAGTTATTAAGGGAGAGATTTTCAGTAGCACCTGAGGGATTTAGAAGCACAGTTCAATTAGTCTTTCAGTGCAATTTGTGCTTCTAAATACCTGAGACAGGTTTGAAAATCTCACGCTAAAACCCTGTCTCAGCTGTTGGTTAAAGCCTCAGTGCACATGTCTATTCTGATAAAAATAGGATTGCAGTGCGAGGCACATGCAGAATTTTGCGTGTGGTTGGATGGTACGCCAAGAGAATAGGCTGTCACATCCTCGTTAACTATAAATGAAGGGCACTGTCAAGTGAGGAGCGTTTGAACAACACTGCAAACACTGCCGCCGCCGTCCTGTGCTGGGCTCTGCTTAATACTGAGGAGTCACGTTCCGTGACCTGTGTTAAACTGAGAGGCATAGAACTCCCTGAAGATGCAAGGAGGGTAAGTTGGTATTCATTTTGAGCACGATGGAAGGATCTGGTGCTCCACTTTTTGGATTGGCATATCATTTAGGAGTGATGGATGTGGTTATACGTCAGTGAACATGATTTACATGGGTTTAAATGGCTCCTTTTGACGTGGTTTTTATACAGTGTTGCTGCAGCCACCCAACAAAACCCTGCCCTGCTAGTGCAATGAAGATGATCAGATTTAGGTGTCTTGACAGCCCTTGCTTTTTCTGCTGGCAAGAAGAGACATATCCCTCCTTTCCCGAATTTCATGGAAGAGAAAACACACTTCCTTTTAAATGTCTGAAAGAGAAAAGAGCAGAGAATTCTGTCAGTGTATTAGAAACTGGGAGATTCAGCTGTGGCTGTTAGGAGGAAGGGTTCAAAGTCCAGTGTTCCTTCATTTAAGGGCAGCTTGGCTGGCAATGCCAAGTTAACCCCCTCACTGTTTGGAAGCTCCAGCTATGAAATGCCGGTGGTTCAAAGGTTAGTCTGCCTTCTTTGCTCATAGGATGCAGTGTATGTTTCACACAGAAACAGGCAATATGCCTCTTTTAGAGGTCAGATTCTCCTTGAGATACATCTAAGCACTCCAACTGATGGAAAGTAGTTGGATGGCTGCTGAACACCATTACTGCCAGAATGATGTTTTGTACCATATGGGTCCCCCTCAAGACCTCTTGTGAAGATGCCTTCCTTTACATTTTAAGTCTGTTGTGGTGTGCTTGAACAGGAATTTGGGGGTCAGGAAGGAAGAAATCAGAGTAAGAAACTGATAAAGAAGTTGTTTTCCTTTAAAAAGGGTGGCTAAAAATGGATACTAGATTTGAATTAGTTTAGTGTGCACTACACCACAAAAAATGAAGAGGAAGCTTTTAATTTATTGCAGGGGCTGTCCTAGTCGCTCTGAAATTAAGCCTAACAGAAAAATCAGTCTTAGTCTTTACTTGGGTAAGCAGATGGGTGAAAGAAAGTAAGTCTGTTTTTGTACTGTCTCTTCTTCTCAGCAAGCCTTGTACTCATGTCATGAGGAGGAGCAGCAGGAACATTACAGCAGCAGACCTAGAGAAATGCCAGATGCTCTTCTGTGAGCAAAGGGGGATGAAGCAGCAGGAAATGAAAGGAGCCTCATCCTGATGAAAGCAGAGAGGTAGCAAGCTCTGCAAAGCAGGGTGAAATAGCTCCCCACTCTGTAAAAGGAAGGCGTCTGGGAGGTGAAGTAGCGATAATTCACACAACCCATGCCAGCCTATTCAAGGGACTACTGTGTAATTCAATACAGAGTGAAGAATTACCATCTTTATACACTATTGAACCTAAACCAAGCCCACAGCCAAACTGTTTCAGGGGAAAGCATTTGCACTTGTACTGGAAATAACAGTTAATGAATGGCTCTAGAAGCTTCAGATTACATTAAGAGTTGAGATTTACTGTCTGAGTAGGATATCTCTTATGGCAGTACTTTTGTTTAAATATAGATTCCCCTTTGAAGCTGTTTGATAAAGGAAAGTATGACCAACAATGTTATGGAGCTCACATTTCAGGGAGAAGAACTCTGCAGAGAACTGCTGCTTCTGAGTACACTAAAGTAGGAAAGCTCTGAGTGTCAGAAGGATGGAAGAGAATTTGTAATAGGCACTTCCTAGACTGAGTAAGGCAAGGCAGTGTGTGGCTGGCTAATCATCAGGGCAAAAAATGGTTGCATTATGAGGAGGCTAATGTCATGGACCTAGGATAGATCAAGAGACAACTGAATTAGAGGTGAGAAAAGTGAATCATAGAATGGTTTGGGTTGGAAGGGACCTTTGAAGGCCGTATAGATCAACCCCCCTATAATAAGCAGGGACATCTTCAACTATATCAAGTTGCTCGGAGCCGTGTCTGACCTGACCTTGAATGTTTCCAAGGAGGAGGGATCTACAGCTTCTCTGGGCAACCTGTTCTAGTGTTTCACCACCCTAACAGTAAAAAATTTCTTCTAATATATCTAGTCTGAATCTACCCTTTTTTGGTGTAAACCCATTCCCCTTGGTCCTAGCACTACAGGCTGTATTAAAAAGTCTGTCCTCATCTTTCTTATGAGACCCTTTCATGCACTCTAAGGCTCCTATAAGGTCTCCCCAGGGACTTTTCTTTTCCAGGCTGAAAAACTGCAAGTCTCTCAGCATGTATGCATAGGGGAAGTGCTCCAGCCCTCTGATCATTTTGATGGCCCTACTCTGGCCTCGTAACATCAGGGCCTTGTGTTTCCTGTACTCAGCTGGATGCAGCGCTTCAGGTGGGGTTTCACCAGAGAGAGTGGATGGGGAGAATCACCCCCCTTGACCTGCTAGCCAGGCTCCTTTTGATGCAGCCCAGGATATGGTTGTCTTCCTGAGCTGCCAGCACTCATTCTCATGTTGAGGTTCTCATCAACCAACGCTCCCAAGTCTTTCTCCTCAGGGCTGCTCTCAACCCATTCTCTGCCCAGTCTGTATTTGTGTTTGGCATCACTTGAAGCCACGTGCAGGATCTTAAACTAGGACTCATTAAATGGTATGAGGTTCCTATTGGCCCATTTCTTGAGCTTGTCCAGGTCCCTCTGGATGGCATTCCATCCCTCAGGTGTTTCAGCTGCACCACATAGCTTGGTGTCACATGCAAATTTGCTGAGGGTGCACTCAGTCCCTTTCTCTGTGTCACTGGTGAAGGTATTAAACAGTACTGGTCCCAGTACAGATCCCTGAGGGACACCACTTGGCACCAGTCTCCATCCAGGCACCGAGTCATTTACTGCAACTCTTTGAGTGTCACCATTCAGCTAAGTCCTTATCCATGGAATAGTCCACCCATCAAATCTATATCTCTCCAATTTAGAGATGAGGATGTTGTGGGGGATGTCAGAGGCCTTGCAGAGGTCCAGATGGATGACATCTGTAGCTCCAGCCTTGTCCACTGAATGGAAGAGCTGTTGGAGTAGTCACAGGAAAATGTAGCATGAAAAGAAGGATGTAAAGAAGTGAGGAGAAGACAAAAGTATCCCCTCGACCCAAATAAAAGACTGAAGAGCTCTGGGTAACTTTTCTGATTTGGGCTGCAGAAGTGTCTGATGCACAGAGCCTCCTATATGGTGGTCAGTTTCTGAACAGGCACTTAATGCAGTCTTATTTTAGTTTAGATTTTGTGAACAACTACAGCTCCTGATAATCAAACACTGGAAATATCCTTTTGATTCTGCATGGCTTGCCTGGCCTGGAGGCTAGATCCAGAGTGATGGGTAATGGGAGCTTTGACAGGAGCTCTGCACAGATTGGTGATTTGGAGAGTAGCATTTTCTTCGCTCTTGGTCTAATCTTGGAGGAAGTGAGTCACTGCTATATTTCATTTGCTTGGAAGTTGTGCTGGTAGCAAGAACACATTATAAAAGAGTAAAATTTGCTATCCTTCCTTCTTATACTTTTGTCTCTCTTGTGCTAACTTATCCCACTTAATGCAGAAGAAACCACTTGTCTTGAAATGAGGTCCATAAACCAGTGGCTCTAAAAGGGACAGAGGAGCTACTTAATTAATGGCGTCTGTTCATCCCTGCCACCAGCCTAGCCTACTCCTGCCTTTACCTGGCTCAAGGGGAACAGATGATAGGGTAGTAGTGCTGTAGTGTTCCCTTCCAGGCAGAACCTGAGACCTGTTCAGCTTCATGGGGAACCAGTGGCCCTGCAGCAGCAAACCCTCTGTGAGATGTTAGTCCTGCTGTAAGCATGATAGCGGTGCAAAGCTGTCTTAGCATCAGCATTAGCAGGATGGACAAGTGAGGTGTAGACATAGGTGTTACAAGAATTTCGGGACGTTCCTTGGGGCCATCCATAAGACTGTGCAAATCCAGGTCCTCTAAAGGTGCTTCTCCTCCCTGACCCGCAGATGGGCTGTTCTCACGATGCTGAGGCTGAAGGCTGGGACAGAGTGCATATCCTAAGGTAAAATGGAAATAGAAACATGTACCACAATTTGTGCTGTTCTCCTTCCTGACGTAATCAAGTGCTGTAAGTTTTACACACCAGTGCACAGATTACTGGCATTTACTAGGAAGAATGAGGAGCAGGCTGGCAACTGCTTGGAGGCACATGGAATATACAGGCAATTGCTCTGGAGCATGGGGAACACACAGGCAATTCAATTCCCAACTGGTTTCTAGGCAGGAGCTACCAATTAAAATTAAAAGAATAAAAGACTGCAAGCTTGGGACTGATGATACGCTCTGGAGAGAGGAGTTGCCAACAGCTTGTGCTACAAAGATGCCTCTCTTTCAATGGATTTCAAATGGTGAAAGAAACTCAGGTAACAGATCATTCTTTTCTTCTGGCTTCCCTGATTTTCATGTACTCAGTCATACAGCCAAAATTCCTACAAAGACAGACGAGGCTGCTCCCTATGAATTCCAAACAGCGAGCCAGCCTTTTGAGAGCTGATGCAGTGAATATGCCAGCAGTCAGCTATACCTAGGAAGTGAGATTTTAAAACCGGGCATCAGGTACCTGAGTAGAGAATGCTGAATGATGAGGCTTGGATAATCTACTAATGAGAGCATGCTGTTTTTATATATCTATATGTATATCTATCTATATATCTACATATGGAATTATTTAGGAATAATAAAAAAAAATTATCCATCTGATGTGTCTTTCACATTAATTGTTCATGCGTCTCTGAAGCAAACCTCCTCTTCTGATGAAGAAAAGTGAAGTCTGACTAGGTGAGGTTATTAGACATATGAGGGATCTGCAAAGCTGGGATTTATGCTGTGTCCATCACAGCAGTCTCTGAGGATCATGTAAGTTTTAACGGTAATTACCAAACTGCAGCTACCATGGGGCAGATGAAGTTGTAAATCATAATCTGTCATTGGTTATGAAGTCAAAACATGCTTCCCCTGCCTCTCTGAGAAATCATGTGAATGTTGATTAACTAGTCAGGTAGAGACTGCTGGATAGGAGAATTTTCACAAAAAGCAGTGAGTTTATTCAATTTTTAAAATTATTGTGTGAAAGAGGATAACACAAAGACTCTTAGTACTTCAGGATGTGGAAGTCCTAATGGTGGTGCAAGGCAAGAATCTTGATCTTACCTGAGCTCCCTCCCAGCCAGAGAAAAAGCCGTGCCCACCAGCCACTGAAAAATGGTGGCACTAATCCACTCAAAATGTCTGGAGGTAATGTATGCATTGTTTTAAGATGCATTTTGTCACATGTGTCCTTTGCTTGGGAATCAGTAAGAAAGTGAAAACCTTTCTGGCACTTCAGCTCTGTTGGGTAACTTAGGAATCACCAGACTCCACACTACAGTACTTCAAAGTCATCGCGGTTCCTCATGTCAACACAATTCTGCTACAGTAGGGTTTGCTCTGTGAAGGATAAACTGTGTGGCTTTCAGATTTCTCTTTCAGAGAGCTTAACTCAGAAACTGATCCACCAGCAGGTGCAGGATGGAATCAGTAATTATTGCTTAGCTTAACAAACTGCATCTTAAATTATGATATCGATTACAATGCTGAATGAAAAGGCTGAGCTGACGTTATAGTATTTGACACAAGCAGCATTTTAAAGTGTTCACTCTGATTGCATGATGCACCAGTATTGTTTTTGGAAAGCAATAGACTTAAAATACGGCATTGCATGAAGTGCTAGGTGCTTCTGAATTCATTTACTTAAACTTTGATTAAAATATTTTGTATGGCATAAGGTGCTCACTCAGAGTTCTTGTTCTCCTTAACAAGTACAAGCCAATGTTTGCTGTATCAGTTCACCAAATAAATGACATTAAAGCACAGCAAAAATACATTTGCAGCATCCCTAGTAAGTTCTGTAGGATCTCCTGACAGGATAAACATGTCTTTTCTGCCCTCCTTTTTTTCCCTCCCCCCAAAACGAGCAATAAAAACATTTTGCATAAACAAATTCCAAATTACAACTAATCATAGGAAAGCTGACAAATGTATGCTATGCTAGTCTGTGAAAATACTAATCAAAGCAGTCTGTCAATTGTTAAAGTTAATGATTTAGATATGCAAAACTCTGACTAAATTTTTGTGGATAATTACATAATTACGCCTGGGTTAACACAATCAAAAATAGCAATTGCATGCTCCATCTCGAAACCACCACGGCGGTTCCCTACTATCTTTTAAAGGCCTCTTTACCCTTGTTCCCCCTGCACACAAAATGCAGTAGGAAAATAAAAAACTGGGAGTCACTTGGGAAGGAAAAGCAACTGTGGTGGGTGCCTCCTGCCTATTCCAGTCAGTCTTTGCTCTCTGCAAAAGCAATCCCCTGGAGAACAAAGAACCTGCTAGCGTGGGTGGAGGTGTGGGAAAAGACAGCCAGATAATGGAGCATTGGAAACAGGAGAGTTATCTGCTGTAACAAGCTGAAGGAGCGGCACCTCCACCCATGGATTAAAATTTGTGTGACGGTGAGGTTTTCCTGTGGGAGGCATTGCAGATTGAAGGGGAGGGAGTTTATACTTTGCTTTAAAGGTCTTGCTGTCGTGCAGGAACCTAGAACTGGCAAGGCTTTCCTAGGTCATTCATTTTTTCATTAAATTATCAAATCACTCAAAAGTTCCTTTTGAACTCAGACAGTCCCCTCACAGGTGTTTGCACTAGAAGGTGCTATCAAGCTCTTCAATCTAAACCCCACCCCCTTGAGCTATGAAATGAGCCCTCCACCTGACCACATGCTTAAAGGCTTTGTTGAGGTGCCAGAGGAAGGGAGGCTTTTGGTGGCGCGGAAACAAAAGGGGGTAAGCAAACCATATCCTGGTGGGCACTGGTCTTTTTTCAGCTCCTTTGAAAATAGCTCTGAGTCTATTCACGGCACCTTTGAAAAGCCTAGTCCTTGGAAATCTTGAATTTCTCTTGCACCACTGTTTCTTTTTCCTTCTCATGTTGGCTTCTTGCTCTCTTTTTATACTAGGTCTGACTAATACTGTATAGAGATCCCAGTTGTCAGAAATCTCAGGAAGGTGACAGAGTATAAATAAAATGAATATTGGGCTCTTTGCTGAATGTCACATTGGCTGGGATGGGGTAATGGTAGTGATGGGGATTTAAAAAGTAATATATCTCTTGTGTAATTTTTTATCATAATTTTTCTATACAGTTTCTATTAAGTAGATGAATGGCCTAAATGAAAAAGAGAAATAAAGTGAAAGTATAAAATCAGTCCCTGTCAAGAGCTACATAAAAAGAGCCAGGGCTCCAGCCTTTCGGCTGCCTAAACTCCAGAATCTGCAAGTAGGTGTTCAGGTGAATTGACTGGCTTTACTAGTGCCTTACTACTAGTAGGGATCTAACATGTAAGAGAAGCAAATGCTTATTGATGCAGATGTGTTCACAACACCAGCCCTCTGCCCAGAATATGCTGTCAAAGTCAGCTTTAGCCCATTGATGTTATGGAGCCCGTTATTTCTGTTGTTGTATTTTCAAGTGTAACTATTAGAAATGCACTCAGTGAGTTGCTCAGTCTGGATTAAGGGTGTGAAATTAAACAGTGGTGCTGTTGGATGTCTGAATGAAACCCAAAATGTTGTTTTGGAAACCTCGCAAGCACCTGGAGCAATATCAGAACTCTGAGGCTCTATTCACCAGTCTTACACTGCTTACTTCTGCTGCACTGATGAAGCAAAAATAAACTTCCTGTACTTAGACAGATTTTAAACATTTTTCTACAAGACAGAAACCAGATGGAATATTTTCACAGCTGACACCAAAATTCACAGTTTTCGTGACTTCTGTGATATTGTGATTTATACAGGGACTTTCTGTATCAGCAGCCCTGAGCAGACAGCATCTTGCCATTCAAGCTTTTAAACATTATTTGGATTGGTAGGTCAAAAGATTGTATTAGCTGTGTGAAACATGAAGTATCAGTGGATTTAAATGATAGTTCTGTGAGCTGTTCTGTTTTCACATCTTGACTATAAGTCACAGTAATAAAATATGTTAAAAGTACACTGCTCCAAAATGGATAGCAAACCCTTTAGTCATTTCTAGAAGCAAACGAGAAATTCTTATGTCAGGGCACGAGCACAAGGCAGGCAATTGCTTTAAGCATTTGCAAGATCTTTTAAAGGGGGGACGTGAGTGGCAGAAGGCATTCTGCGTGGGGCTGCATGTTTCACAGGCAATATTTTCAGATAAACCTGACAAAAAAGTGTTGAACGTTGTTCCTGTGTATTGAGGAGGTGGATGTTTTGCTTGATGGATTGTTTTCCCCTGCTGGGAATTAAGAAGCCAAGTCAAAATTGCTGGTAGACCAGTTGGAAGGAACTGGTGGTTTGTGTGGGACCTGGCAGAGCTAAATGCAGGCAGGGGTTTTTCTCCATGTCCTGTTTCATTTGCTCTCCGTTTGTGCCTGGATTAGCTTGTTATTCTTTGCAGTGGAGATTCTTCCCATCTTTGTGGGAATTCACGGTTCCATGGGAAACTTGTCTTGACCTGTACCTGAAAAAAATTCAGAAATGCATTGGTTTTTCTGGTTTTACAAGACTTTCTCTACACGTGAGAGCAGTATTTGGGCAACCCTGGTGGCTGCCTGCCTGTTTACGGATTTTATGTTTTCCTTTCACAGTCATAGCTGATGTGATTTTTGGCTGTGTGGTATCCTTCCTAATCTGAAGCAGCATGTTGGTGGTTTTGGTTCTAATCGTACTCAAGAGTTCAGTCTGCTGAAGGAGGCAGTGTTGGAGGTGTTCCTTGTATGTGTGTATTTATAGGATCCCATACTTTGAAAATCCACTTTTCTCCCCATCCAAGAGAACTGGTTTGCATAGGGCTCCAGAAATCAGAGAACTGTATTTTCCTTAATCAGGTGTTTGTTTAGGAAGGGTTGTGTTATTGCTAGGGAATGTAATTTCATAGAACCATAGAATGGCTTGGGTTGGAAGGGACCTTAAAGACCATCTTAGTCCAATCCACACCACGGGCAGGGACACCTTCAACTAGACCAGGTTACTCAAAGCCCCATCCAACCTGGCCTTGAACACTTCCAGGGATGAGGCATCCACAGCTTCTCTGGGCAACCTGTTCCAGTGTCTCACCACCCTCACAGTGAAGAATTTCTTCCTAATATCTACTATAAACCTACCCTCCATCAGTTTGAGGCCATTCCCCCTTGTCCTATCCCTACATGGTTGGGAGCCCCAGAGCTGGATGCAGTGTTCCAGGTGGCGTCTCATGAGAGTAGAAGGGCAGGATCCCCTCCCTTGCCCTGCTGGCCGCACTGCTTTTGATGCAGCCCAGGACACAGTTGGCTTTCTGGACTGCGAGTGCACATTGATGGTTCATGTTGAGTTTCTCATCAACCAACATCCTCAAGCCTTTGTCTTCTGGGCTGCTCTCAATCCATTCTCCACCCAGCCTGTATTGACACTGGGTGTTGCACTGACCCAGGTGCAGGACCTGTTGGACTTGTTGAACTTCATCAGGTTTGCGCAGGCCACCTCTAAAGCCTGTCCATGTCCCTCTGGATGGCATCCCTTCCCAGTGATACCAAACAGCATTGGTCCCAATACCAACCCCTGAGGAACACCACTCATCACTGCTCTCCACTTGGGCATCAAATCATTGACCACAACTCTTTGGGTGTGACCATCCATCTAGTTCTTTATCCATCGAGTGGTCCATCCATCGAATCCATGTCTCTACAGTTTAGAGACAAGGATATTGAGCAGGACAGCACCAAGTGTTTTGTGCAAGTTCAGGTAGATGATGTAAGTCCCTCTTCCGTCATCAACCAGTGTTGTAATCCTATTATAGAAGGTCACCAAATTTGTCAGCCATGATTTGCCCTTAGTGAAGCCATGTTGGTTGTCACCAATCACCTGTTTATTTTCCATGTGCCTTAGCATAGTTTCCAGAAGGATGTGCTCAATGATGTTGTTGGGCACAGTTGTGAAACTGATCAGCCTATAGTTCCCTAGGTCTTTCTTTCCTTTTCAGTAATGGGGGTTATGTTTCTCTTTTTCTGTTTTCCAGTTTCTTGACAGCTCTGAGGAAGATGGAGGTATATATAATTGTAGGTGCTTCTAATGTGCACCTTATCTTTACAGAAGGATTTATTGTCTAAATCAAGGACAAAATAAATAGTTAACAGGTAATATGCAGCCAGGGCAAGGACAAGGCTCAGTCTCCAATGTGTTTTTCCTGGCCAACCAGTTCTTAAGGCATGCCAAAGTATCCTTCAGTCTTCTGGAACACGCGTGCCTGTCTCAACTCCAATGCAATGGTCAAACAAAGTAATGTTGAACCACACTTATGCTTTATGGTGAAATGGCACTTGATGTTGTTGGATTCCTGCCATCCTCCCCCCTAAAAAAAGGCAGAAATACGGTAGAGACAGAGGGGGAGGACGGTTAATAATTTACAGCAAATCTTACTGAATTTTGTGCAAAGTAAATATTGTTTCCAATGATATCTGCTGAAAACTGGCATACAATAAAAACATTTGGTGATAACATATGGAAGGAGGTGTGAGAGACAGTTGAAGAAGCTTTCCACTTTTCTGTACATGTTTATAACCTAGTGTCCTCAACAGTACGGATACTACATATTGAAACTGTCTGTATGCAACCTGGCTTACCGGGGGAAAAAAATACTGTTATGAGTAGAAAATATTGGCATTCTCAGCATGTTATTTCTGCATTTGGACCTTTTTTTGCCTGTTTCTTTTGTTTTCTTTTCTTTTTTCACCCCCAGCCATCTTCAATGAATATAGACACTGTTTTACAAGGTTCATGCTAATGAACAATTGTTTAGAAAGCTGTAGCACAAGTCCATGGTGTTCTTCTATAGACAGTCTGTGAAATCCAGGAAACCACATTTTAAATATAATGCTGACATATATCTAGGGCAGTTTAAACAAATGCAGTCACTTTTGCAAGATACTTCCTTTGGCTACACTGATCTGGCAAGTTATACATATATATGCTTAAATCCCATGTGTACTTGCTTTGAAGTCAATGGGATTACTTGTATGTTTATATACTTTGGTGATTTGAGGCTTTAAAACATAGAAGGACATTTGACATTTAGAAAAGTCGGGCTGGAAGGGGCCTCAAGAAGGCCTGCTTCTGCAGGATTGGTTGTATTTATATCATTCCTCAAAGAATTGGGTTTTTTTCTAGGCTGTTCTTAAAAACATCTGGTGATAGAGATTCCAGATTTCATAGTTTTCCCAGGCTCCATCACAGTGCTTCACTATCTTTGTTATTATAAATGTTTTTCTGTAGTGTCTGACCTGCATCTGTCTTGCTGCAAACTAAAGCTGTTACTTGTTGAACTTTGTAACATGCAAGAACACTGTGTGTGACAAACTCTTACACATTCAAAGTCTTAAAATTGCCTTCCTAGGAATTCTCATCTCTGAAGACCCCAGAGTTTTCAGATCTTTCCCCCTGGACACATTTTCTGGACCTCTGGTAGTTTCCACTGCTTTTTTTCTGGGGCTCTCCAATGAGACAATCTCTGCCTTGCAGACTCTTCCTTTCCATCCACCATTAAGTGTCATCGCTTTTCTTGACACCACAGTTATTCGTCAGCATCTCTTCAAACTCTGAGCCTCCATACTTGCAGTTGTCCTATGCATGCCATTTGTATAGTCTGCAAGCACAGTAAGTGTGCTGTGTCATGGCCAGATGATTTATGAAAGTTCTAAAACACAGTCATATGCACAGCAGAGTTTTATAATCCTCCTGTCCCCTTAGATGGCTTCGACCATGGGCAAATGATAACTTTCTCTAGACATTACGCCCAACCACTTTCGCACCTGTCTTGCAATTTTGTTGAAACCATGTTTTGTTAGTGTGCATAAGAATGATGTTTGAGACAGCACCACAAGCTTTACTAAATCAGGAAATGTGACATCTCCTGCTCCGCTTCTGCCACAAGGCCTGTTCCCATATGGCAGAAGGAAATTACATTGATTTGACAGGATTTATTGTCTAGAAATCCATACTAGCTGCTATTCATTTCCATGTTATCTTCTAGGCACTTACAGGTAATTTGAATACTTGTTCTGGTGCTTTTCTGAGGGTTGAAGACTGGCTTGTAACTCCTTAGTTCTGCTTCCCCCACTTTGCAGAGCTGGATATTCTGTTTACTTTTCCCCAGCCTTTTAGTACCTCATCTTTTATTCTTGCATTCTCAGAGGTGACTGTCCAGTGATTCGGAGAGCAGTCAAGCAGCCGTGTAATATTCCCAAGTTGAAATGCATCGTGCCCAATCAATTCGAAGACCTTTGATTTATTTAAGGGCATATTAATCTGCTCTTTTTAGGCCATTATCTTCCTGCTACTATGTCTTCTCTTCCTTGTCTTCACTGGCATCTGTGTCCTGTAGAAGTTTCTCAGCAGCACTATCAATTCTCCTAAACTGTTTATTTTGCCTTGCATGAAATCTGTTGAGTTTAGATCGACTGCCAGGATTAAATCCTGCTGATATTGTATTGAATCCTGCTGATTGTGTTGCTTTTGGATCGAGGCTTAATTGTAGACCATGGAAAGAACCTTGAATTTTGGTTCCTTTTTGGACAGTAGCCTTGCTGAAGAGTGAATGGAACTAACTGCAATAATGGGACCTGAGGTGGGTTGTGATTTGGAATGCCTGCTGACCAACTTGTGTGAAGTAGGGTTTGAGCTTTTGCATTGATTTGTTCTTAACCAGAATAAATGGCTGAGCTGTCACTCTGGGAGCTTAACGAGCACTTACGCCACAGCGTCTGCTCCTCTCTGTTAGATCTGAGAATTTATTTTAGCAAATATATAGTATGTTTAGAGAATAAATTAACCACATTGTATTTACCTCCTGAAGTTTCTTGTTTGTGGTGGCACTTCCTCCTTTGCAGTTCTTCACTGTTGGTCGGGTCCCAGCATGGTAGCTTCATCCTTTATCTGCTTCCCTAAAAAAAGTGAAGTGGGGAGCACCACTGGAAACTTGAGTACATTTTTGTACGTAACAGTTTCTGTAATGTCAATTTTTCCATAGTCAAAAGAGGAATGTTCAGTTGAGGTTGCTCTTGAGCTGGTAAGAATTCACTGTATATAAATTAAAACTTTCAGTGCTAATTGTAATACATTTATGAGGGCTTCTGGTTTCCTTCCTATAGGAGGTTATTTTCATGCCTATTATATTTTTGCATAATCTATTTTTCTGAAAGGAAGAAATGTAAAAATTCAGTAGCTGAGGTTGTAATTTTAAGAGGTGCAGTGAGAGACTAGGCTAAAAGAAACTGCAATATTCTCTATAATTTCATGGAGTGTTCTGAGAAAATGTGTCAATTTTATGAGGGCTCTTATGGAAAAATTCTGCTTTTGTGTGGATTCAGGTGAAAAGGTAAATTTCATGGGATTTCTGAAAATGGCTGGATTTCACTGGTTCCATGAAATCTATGACAGCCATGGAAAAATGCAGTTCTTGTCATGGAGGAAATTTTTATTGCAGTTTGCGGAACTTTTATTTTCTGTGTACATCTGTTCCTCTGACACATATTATGCATTCCGGACCTCTTCCTCATCTTGTAGTCTCTTCCTCTGAATATTTTACCCTTCTTGATGGATGCATAGTGCTCTGATCCTCAGATGATAGGAATCCATGACTGCCTACAAAGGAGGTTTAGTGTGCGAATGCGGGTGGGGGAAGGGCATGGAAAGTAAGAAATACTAAATACAGTCCTGGGGATTTTGTGTTTTATGGTAATGCCAGCTTATTTCACGCAATATAGGAGGGAAAATAATCAGGACTAAGGAATAGGAATGATTTATCATATGCAACATGAGATCTAAGCAATGTAGCATCAAGAGCCACCTACCTGCAATCTGTAAAATCCGGGCTTGTGTGGAGGGTCCAGCACGAGACCACTCAAGGAGCATATAAAGCTTCAGAGGAGAACAAGTGTATTGTGGCATCTCAATTTATCCTCTGAGCAATGCCCTCGTTGGCTAGGACACAAGTGTGACTGTAGCATGCTCACGTTGTTCCCTGTCTTTGTAGAGGCAGCAGCACTGAAATAGATCTTCCTTTTCAAGGAGAGAAATTAAGACACAGAGGAGAAAAGGAATGCATCCTCAGACGGAGCTTGAAAATCAATGGTGAGATGAGGTGAAAACTTACAGGAAGGCTGTGTCAGAAGGGCATGGGAAATGACAAAGAAAAAGCGATATTAGATAAGTGGAGGAATTGGAAAAGAAAGAGTTGTGAAGCAGATCAAGCCAAATCTATGCAGGTTTTAAATGAAGAAGTCTGAGCAGTGTCTTGAGACAAACAGGGAGCCATCTGATTAGCCTTGATTTAACGATATTTTTTAACATCTTTGTGTGCTTGAGCAGCCAGAACTGAGAACATTCCTGACAGTGGAAAGAAGCCTCTTCTGGTGAATTGCCTTCTCCTTAGCCAAGGGAAGATATGGAGTGTCCTGGTTTTGGCTGGGATAGAGTTAATTTTCTTCTTAGTAGCTGTTGCAGTGCTGTGTTTTGGATTTAGTGTGAGAATAGTGTTGATAACACAGGCATGTTTTGTTACTGCTGAGCAGCGCTTACACGGAGTCTCAAGGCCTTTTCTGTGCCTCATCCTACCCCACCAGCAAGGAGGCTGGGGGTGCACAAGGAGTTGGGAGGGGACACAGCCAGGACAACTGACCCCAGCTGACCCAAGGGATATCCCAAACCGAATGGTGTCATCATGGTCAGCATATAGAGCTGGGGGAAGAAGGAGGAAGATGGGGATGTTCACAGTGATGTCTGTCTTCCCAAATAACTGCCATGTGTGAAGGAGCCCTGCTTTCCTGGAGTGGCTGAACACCTGCCTGCACATGGGAAGTGATGAATGAATTCCTTGCTTTGCTTTTTGGCGCACGGCTTTTGCTTTGGCTATTAAACATCATCACCTTTTGTTATATTCTTTCAAAGGAGATTTTGGCCTGCTGAGACCTAGAACTGCTTTTCCCACTTCACCATCAAAAAACCTACAGTCCAGCTCTTCTTTGCATTTGTGCTGCATTTCAAGGCCAGGTTGGATGGGGCTTTGAGCAACCTGGTCTAGTGGAAGGTGTCCTTGCCCATTACAGGGGGATGGGAACTAGGTGATACTTAAGGTTCCTTCCAACACAAAGCATTCTATAAATCTGTGTACTCCATGAATTTTCTTGCTTTTGCGTTTTGATTTTCTTCCCCCATTCCCACTGGTGGGGAGTAATCAAGTGGGGCTTAGTTACCACCTGGGGTTAAACCATGACAGGGAGAAACATCACAAAGTACAGCAGAGCTGATGGTGCTATGGGTTATTACTCATGGAATAAAGAGAGAGGGCATAAATATCAGAGTCCTGGGTGATGTCATGTACCACTTCCACTGCCATGAGAAATGGGAAGCAGAAAGCTGACACTAAGGCTGGCTATTGATGCACATGAAGGCTTGTCTATATTTAGTGAAGCCAAGGGGAGGTTCTCAGGGGCAAAAGGAACACAAGAGCAATGTCTGAGGTATGAGGGAGATCTTTGTATTAACTGCAGTGGACACAGGTATTTGTGCTACATGTTACACTGTTGATTACTGACTGCTACCCGCTCTCTTCACTGAACTTAATAAGTTCCTAGGATCTGTATTCCCTTTTGCTCAGTTTCTGTAAATGCTAAATAGATTTTTGCCATGTATAATGCTTTCCAGAGAAAGCATCATCACCTTTTGTTATGTTATTTTGAAGGAGTTTGTGGTCTGCTGGGACCAAGAACTGCTTTTCCCACTTCACTATCAAACAACTTGCAATCCAGCTCTCCTTTGCATAATCCTATTTCAAATACGAATAATATGAATCCTCCAGTTTATACTAGCAAGGAAATTTGCGTGGTTATATTTCATCATTGCCTTAGAGAAGAAGGGCAGGGCAGCTGCCAGGCTGTCTGTACAGATTTTCTCTGCTGAAATCTAGTGAAGAAACTGTAGTTGTCTTGATAACATATTCAAGATTTTTTTCCCCTCTTTTGCTAGCTCACAGTATCAGGCAGTTATGGCTGTACACTTTTCACTTGCCGTAGGTAACAGCCTGCCCACCTCATCCTCAAAGTGTACAGGTCACACAAGGTCCTCCTGTCTCTTTTTCTGGCTGCAGCATCCTGATATATCTGGCTCTGTCTTGGTGATACTCAGATCTCTCTAGTGATGCCTAAGTCATCTCTAGTTTTAGTGAGCTTTTCAACATAGAAAAGGGGTGTTCAGCTCAAGGACAGCAAAGCCTGGAAGGAGATGTCTGTAATAGTATTGACCAAGTCAAGCCTGTGGGTCAGGGAGCCTGCACAAGGAGCTGTGGGAGGCTGGAGTGAGTGGTCTGCATCTGGCCTGTGTTGTAGTGACCTCTCTTTTGCCAGGGAGCTAACACATGCTCTGCAGGATTGATTAGCGGCAGAGCTTCTCCAGTCCCACTCTGTGTATGGCAGGGCAGGGTTGGAGTTTGTATCTCACTGGGGCTCCCATGCTGCACCTGGTCCCTGTGGTGTAGGAATCAAAGCTCAGTGCGATGTCTTGTGGGGTCAGAACAGGATGTGTTGGTACTTCTAGTCAAGAACATAGATCAGTTTTGTTATCTGAAACTTCCCAGTTGCTCCTTTTCCTTACATCCAGTGTATGCTTGTGTGTTTTGTCAAGTCAGGTAGGAAGAAAATGCCCACTTGGTGTAACATGTTTTGGTAGACTCCTTTTTTCCCCAGAAGCAACTTGTGCCAATATTCTATCTATTCTATCAACTAAATATACATGGCTAATGTCTACAAATTTATTCGTGCTGATGGGCCTCACTTGCTGAAAGTGTTCTGTTCACACCAGATGCTGCAACCTTGACCATACATTTGTGGATTAGCACACTTGATTAGATATGAGTACAGAACTGGAGATCACAGTGCAAAGGCATGGGCTGTCTCAGACTGTAATCTCAAATGTACCGCATGGGTAAGGTAGATGGGTTAGTACCATCACAGGTAATCATGTGATTTTACCTCTCAACCTCATTGATTGTCTCCACCTTGGGAATCTCCAGAGACCCATGGAGAGATGTGAGGCCCCAGGACACCTGAGTTCACATAAGCAGAGATCCAGGTTACCTGTGGTGGTGGTTTGTTTCCACCAAGGAAGAACTAGGTGACAACCTGGCTATTTCCTTTTGAGTGTTTCCTTTCAAAACAATCAGAGGCAATGGGACTTGTGGTGCCTGCTTTTTGCATGTATCTGACATCGTCATTTCTTCTCCAGAGTAAGCTGGCTAAATTAATTTGATTTTAAAGAAGTGAAGCACTGAGACTGTGCCTGACATTTTCAGAATTCCAGGACGCTGTGTTCCCAAATCAATATGCTGATTTAGTAACATAACTTATGCTCAGGAAGGCCATGTGACACTCTCAGACCCATCTATCTTAGTCGAACATTTCTATTAGAGCTGTGCAAATCCTCTCCAGGACTGCGAGTGAGATATTACAAGTTTCCCAGTAGAAAGGGGTAGCATGGAATTACAAACACCTCGCTATCCCCTGCACCAAATACCAGATTTGAATACACCTCTTTTCTTGTTTGAGTCTCAAGCAGGCCCTGACACAGGACCATCTCTGTATTGCTGGCAGTCAAATAGGCAGGTGTACACATCTGTAGATGTGCAGATATAGCAATAATAGCCTACTGCCCATAAAATATGCACTTCCATATGCAGATAAAGATCCATTTTTAAGGAGGCACTTTAGGGAATCAAAAGATGCACTTGAAAAGGTAAAAGGGTGCCTCAAGAAAGCTTTAAGTTTTTCACAGATTTAAATAGAATCAGAATAGTGCGCAAGTGTAGTCTGTGTCTGTCTGCATAAAAACAAACCCAATACCATTTGGCCATGTAGCTCATTCAATATATATCAAAAGTGTTTGGGTATAGGCCATTCATGTTTATGATACCCATGAAAACAACAATATTGGAGTCAGCAATGGTTGAGTCACTCAAACAAAAAGTGACTTTAGGACACAGACAATGTGAGTGAACTTCTTATTTTGGCAAAAGTTTATCAGAAAAGATGCTACTTTCCTTTTCTTTGTTAAACAGGTGGTGGTGCAGCCATCTTACATGACACAATGCTTTGAGTTTTTTACTTCCTTTTACTTATAAGGTACTGGCAGCTGAGTCTCCTAATAGTGCTGGAAAGATGTTTGTGTGTTATTTCAAGGTGCAGAGAAACTGTGTTTTAAATAGTGAGACATATATTTGATTGTAGCAGTGAAGTTGCCTACCTTCTAAACTGGTACCACTTGTTTCTGTGTAGGCCCAGCTTTGACTGAGAGTATTTCAGTACCATCCTGTTTACCTGTAGGGACATTTGCCTGACTACAACTTTTAAGAACGGGCTTAAGTTTATGCTGGGAAGTGTCTGCACCTTACCAAAGGATACAAATTTTCTTCTAAGTGTCTTTCCTTACCCCAAGTAGTCCAAGTGATCCTGAAGGCATCACATCTTTTATGCCCTATGCAGTGGCTGGCAGAGCCCAGCACAGCAGAACTCTTTGTGCTCACCAGGGAACCAGGATTTGAAGGATCACTAAACTTAGCCATTTTGTATATCAATCCACAAGGCAGCACTTTAATCATGTATTTTCAAGGTTAGAGTGTTCATTTTGGCCTCATACTTGCTAAGTGGCACAGAGATGTTATGCACGGTACATGGTAATGCTATAATTTATTGCTTTCTAAAAGCCACCCAAAGTACTGCCCTGTAATCAAATAGCACTTCTTGATGACATTGCGTGCTCCAGATATAGCCTGAAACAGACTGACACAAATAAGTCATTTAAAGGTACGCAGCCAATCAGAAATTCTTGCCAAATGGAAGATTTGTGAATAAGCAGTTTTCTGTTTTTAAATTATGGCTTTGTCTTAATGAGACATTTGCTAACAATGAAGCTGTGTGTGTGCATTTGGTCTGTCTCTGCTACTCTAAGTGAGGTAACTGATATGGCTGTATTCTGATCTGCAACATGGAACCAACCTGAGCTTAGTTTGTCTCTACAAGAAGAAAATAGTCCTGTTACTCCTACACCTTACTTAACTTTGGTTACTGACCAAAAAACCACACAGTTTTTATACTGAGGGAAAAAAAAAGTCAGAAGACTTAAACAGAAGATGTAAGTTGCACTCAAAGTGGCTATTTTTAAGTAGGGTTTGTTTGGGTTTTTTTACTGTAGAGCTGTGAATCCCCCACAATCTAACTTCCTTCTGCCTCAGTGGGTTCTTACAAACATTATCAGGTTACTTTAGTATGGAAGGCATTAGTTTTTATCAGGCTTGTGTAATTTAAAATCTCTCCTTTCTCTTTTGTTACCCTTTGAAAGTCACTGCAGACAGCCTTCCTCCTGAATTCCCCTTTTTTTTGTGAGGACCCTCAAATGACCACTTCCTACCATGCTTCTCCAGGAACCCTGGCTGAGCAAGCTCACGGTTTGTCATGCTTCACCTCTTACCTCTGCTGAGGTGCTTCTGACTCCTTGAGTGGTCAGGCTTCTGCCTGTGCTGCTTTCTTGGCTCTACCAGGCATCTGTGCTCAATGTCTGCGTGTTTCCTGGGGTGTTGTACAGCCCAGTCCAGGCATCCTTTCTGCCACACTGTCCTGTCATTTACCCACCACTTACAGGAGCTGTTCTTCCATGCCTCAAGGTACCTTGTCCAGCACCTTTAGGTACAGAAAACAGCCTCAATTTCTTGTGACTGGGGAGATGGGGAAATCTTAGCACATCTGCTGTATTTCTGAGACTACTGAAGAGGTATTTGTAGGGATAGATCAGCCACCACATCTGTGTGAAGCCAGATAACGTTTACAAATTGTCCACTGGATTTTTAGCGCTCTCAGGGACAGGCATCATTACTTCATTACCAATCATTATTGACAACAAGTAAACAAAGTTCATAGTATATTCGATATTGCACCTGATCCTTGGTGTAATATTACTCTGTGTCTTTGTAGAAATGTACCTGTATCCCAAGAAACAATGGAACACATTGGGAGTATGTCCAACAACGTAAATACCATTTTGGCACCTTAATTTGTAGAAATGTAATATTTAGCTATGTCTGGTATATTTTTAAATGCTTTTCAGCACAATTCACTTGATAATTTATTCTGTAAGACAACTTGGTCAATGCTATGGTTCTTGGAGTCCTGTGTTCTGTAGCAGAAAGAGAAGCTGGCATATTTAAGCTTCCTGAAGCCAATTGAAGTCTGTCTGTTGACTTTCATGGGGCTCTGGATTAGATCTTTAATGAACATCTCCTGATATCATTATGGGAGCAAATATTGGAGCAGCATCATGAAAACTTCAGATTTAGTTGATACGAAGGATTTATTACATTTTTTTAGAACATACAGTAGTTTGAAAATTGCTTCTTGAAAATTGCTTCTTCACCTGCTGCTCTGTTCATGCTTATCCCACAGTGACCTGAGCCACCCAAAAGATTATTTTGTCAGAAAGAAGCTGAGGCCAAGATTAGGACAAATGAAGAAACCATGCAAAATAAAAGCAACCAGTTGTTTTGAAACAAATAGACAAGGTGCAAATCCAAAAATCAAATCTGAATTTGATTCAGAGATGTGGGGAGAACTTTTTGAACCTGTTAATTTCAGAAGTGTGGTGTGTTGGGTTGCAGAGAACCTAATAGTTTTGAAATGTAAACACATGGTATGTAAAACATAAACCACAGAATTAATGAATCATGTTAATTTCACACTGCCCCTGCTTTGGACTAATTAGTGCAAATTAAATGTTGCACTTGTCAAGCAGAGCAGTTTGTGCACCATGTATTGCATTAAGAATTATTTTTGGATCCATTTGCACAATGTGAAAATAGTGTGAAAATATTTTTATTTCAATTAGTGGTAGTTTTACAGTCATTAAAAGATTTCTTTAATAGGCTTAGAGTCCCATGGCCTGCACAGCTGCATGAGGTCTGGTTTGCATTTAAAGGTGGGAAAAGATATAGTGGGAAGGAGGACATTTAGCTGACTGGATTTACTTAATTACCCCCCACCCCATTCTAAAATGCCAGACCAGGCTGGTCAATTATCTGTCCCTTCGTCAGAGGCCAATTGCTTAATTGCAAATTATCCATAATAATTACACAGCCAAATAACTACTGGATTTATTTTTAATGAATGTGGAAGCCCTTAACAAGGATTTAAATGTGCCCACCAGGATTAGTCAAAATCGACAGCTATCAAAGGGCTGGAATCTGCCACTCTCACTTCTGTGGAGGAGAGCGTCGCTCTGCCTATTTTCTGTTCATTTTCAGTGAGACTCAGAGAAGTGAAGATGCTGTGTCCATGCTCTGTAATGTTTATAGGGTCTAACATTTCCATTGTTTCAGTGAGACAGACTGAAAAAGAGGGATTACTGAAAATGGAAAAGGCTGTCAGAACGTGGGATGCTGTGAAGCTGGGGCAGAATATAGGACAGAGTGGAAATACTGCCTTTGCTGAAATGAGATGGAGCTCTGCCAGGCAGCAAAAAAAGGGATTGTCAAAACAGCAGCGCACTCCCCCTCGGAGGCATTCCTGGCGCGGGAGAGGAGGGTCTGCCCACTGCAGGGAGATGGAGGCCTTCCCCCTCGGTGGGATGCAGCACTCGGAACTGGCCGGCAGCAGCAGGGATGTAATTAGCGCTGACACAAAACACCAGACAAGGCTTTTGACGCTTGTTTTTCAGTTCTGACAGAGAGGAAAATCGTAGGAAAGGTGGCTTTTTTCTTTTTTTTTGCCTTTTGCTTTTTCCTTCACCCCCCCCTCCGCCCCTTAAATAGCTTCCTCTCTTCAAATTACCTGAAATCACTGGGTACGTGGGCCACGTCCATGGTGCTGCCCACTCCTCCACACTTGTCAGCCTGGAAAAAAGAGGTGTACTTTATTGAAATACTAAACGAAATGAGAACAAGAATTTAAATATAATGCTCTGTCTGCTCACAGGCAGACGAAGAAGATTCAGTAGTTGAAGACGTAACAGAAAATTTGGAGTGTGAAGGAGGAAATAAACTGAATGCAAAGGAGCATGCAGAGGGGAACTAAGCTATATAACGTGGTGCAGGTAAATTAAAGTGGCTGAACTGTTTTTGAAATGGAAACTTGGCATCTGTCTGTTCTCTATCTTGCCTATATTGGTGTCCAGAGGTCCAGTTCAGAAATCTGTGTCCCACTGTGCTAACCTCAGTAAAAACACTGTGACTTGGTGTCTCCCACCACTACTGCCCTGCATCTAAGCAAAAGCATTCTCTCAGTTCTGATTTGCTTTTTCACTTCTATGTTGCCTGCTCTTTGTAGGTCATGTGTAAGCAATTTTTTCTGCTGCTTTTTCTAGGAGGTTAAGTAATTAACTTGGAGGAGAACGGGAAGCTGTGATCTCGCCTCACTTTGAAAGGCCATTTCCTGAGATTTCTGCAGCATCCTTCTTCCTCCTCTGAAATTTCTTACACTGAATTCCTGCATGGGGAGTTGATATTCTTGACATCAAAGCCCCAGCTGGGATCTTTTTTGGTTGTGAAGCATCCTATGGAATATTATACTCCTAAGGAACTTTAACAATGATAGAGTGAGGCATAATGAAATATTGGACTGTTTTGTTTTGATGCTTGGTTTTTTTAATGGCTGAGCCCTGTGTACTTGTACCCTGCTATGATGGGTGTCAAAGTTTGCTAATGCAAACACAGCCTGAAAATTTCAGATTGTGCTGAATGGCTCAGTGGTTAGAGGACACAGTCCTGAAGTTCCTGAAACATGCCTGGATCTTCTGGATGTCACTACATGAAATAGTGACCCCGTAACTGGTAGAAACTTGACTTGTCATCAAAAATCTGGATTTATTTAAGATATAGCTGATCCCCCAAATATATATTCAGTACCATTCATCAGTTTCACCTATGACTTTGGATAGCTTCTCTAGTCTGTCTCTGCTGTTGTCAATCCGACAGGTTTGTTCCTTACAGGGTTAATGAAGAATACACTCTGGTTCCTACGCATGGAATCTGCACGCTAAAATCAATGTGGATTTCTACCTACACTCCTTGTTCGCAGAAAGGAAATGAAGACCCTGCACAGTGAAAACAGTTGCTGGATTTATTCTCTGTACCAGATGCCAGTAATGAGGTGGGGAGGAAGAATCATCCATCCATTCTTTTAAATTGAGCAGATATTTTCTTTCCTATTATTCTAATTGATATACTGTACCCTTCAATATTTTTATTATCATTTTCTCATTCCTTCCTCCTTGGTTTCTTTTTCCTTTAAATACACATCCCAGTCTGCACTGCTGTTTGTTCTTCTTAAGTCGTGGTGTAGTTTTGACTCTTAGTCACATTAAGAATATCTGTTTCCAGCATTTTCCACCCTGAAATAAGTGGCTGTAATTGTTAAGGGTGCCAGAAAATTCCAGTGCTGTTGTTTTTTCTTATATTTTTATTTTTAGTCTGGAACCATTCCATCTTTCAGCTTCCTCAACTCCCTTATAATTTGTTTAGCGTGAACACTTTTCTGAGAGCAATACTAGGTACAGGCACCTTACTTTTTTTTTTTTTTTAAGGATTTCTCTTTTCCATCGCTAATGTGGATTTTTTGTGCACCAGAAATGATTGCAAAGCAGCCTTTTCCTCAGCCCATGTTTCTCAAGGAATTTTCCCTTCCCATGTTCTTTGTCTTGTCACGATAAACAATCAACAGTTCCAAATAATGTTGTAATTAAAATTTCCTCAAGGAATACTTGTTACGGATACTGTTAAGTGTACTGAGAAATGTCGGGGGGGTTACTGGGAAAGAGGAAGTAGAGGAATTAGAAGCAATAGAAGGTAATAACCGGGCCCGCCGTCCCCGGGAGGGCGGGTCCTTGTGACGCGGCCCGGCGGAGCGCTGCGATGGGCTCCGCCCGCAGCATCCCCGGAGAAACGCGGCTCCGCGGGGCTGTCCCTGTGTCCGGGACACCTGCCCGCTCCCACCGTCTGCATCGGTTCGTGCTCCGGGCCTGGCAGTGCCGGCCGGGCCGGGCTCCTTCGCTTGCCGGGATGGCAGCCTGTGTGTCGCTGGGGTGTTCTCTGCTTGCTCTGGCTGGCAGCCTCAGAGGGGACTGGCAGATCAGAGGGGAACTCCCCCTTCCCTTCTCCGCAGCTGGAGCTTCAACTGCAGTTGCCTGTACTGAAGTAAGGCTCTGCAGGCACTCTTAGCTGTATACACATATAAATTTACTTTATAGCGTGTTTGTTTTGTAAAAAAAGTCATAAAAATTCGGTAGAAAATAACGTATTTGTTTCTGCTCAGACATTTAACCCCTTAACGCCTTAGATTTTTTTTTTTAAAATATCGTTTAATCCAAGCCGCCCACTTCATTAGTTTGGCCTGGTACCCTGTGTTTTTGCTTCTCCTAAATGAAAAGTAAAGCATGGAGGAGCAGCAGGCGGATCAGCAGTTTCTGTTGTGAGTATACATTCAGGGAATTCAGAGAATCTCTTTGGAAAATAGGTACTGGCTCACCCAAGATAGAAACTGTCGCTTTGCTTCAACACCCTATTGCAACAATGTCAGCGTTGCTGGCACTGCCCGCTAGGAAGGCAGCGATCTGCCCAATAACTCTTTAAAATGCATAAAATCAGATTGGAGGGAAAAGAGGAAATTACCCTGTGTCATCCTGGGAAGCCCTGGAAAGTCTGACAAACAAAAGTGAGGAACATGTAGAATGAGCTGAAGGAAAGATGAAGCTTAAAAAACATTTATGACAGGGAAAGCACAGAATGACCTCTCAAGTGATGTGAAGGCGTCTTGTATTTGAATAGCTCATTAGGCAGCTGCATGGGAACAAGGCACCTAAATACCTTAAAATATGGTCCCAAACAACTAAGATTTAAAGCTGTCTTAAAGGGGAAGTGATCTTCTGTTTCAGGATATGAAAATGTGGCATGAACAGTTACTTTCTGCTCCATGTGTTTGAGATTTGTCTCATCAATCATAAACCTAG
Source organism: Rhagologus leucostigma (assembly GCA_013397725.1). Classification (NCBI taxonomy): domain Eukaryota; kingdom Metazoa; phylum Chordata; class Aves; order Passeriformes; genus Rhagologus; species Rhagologus leucostigma. The sequence continues at coordinate 384,289 of VZTD01000753.1, read as the reverse complement.
GAAATAATAGTAAAGATTTATGTTCTGTACTCTAGGTACTGGTTTATTCTGAGAAATGCAGAACGAGAAGGGATGTTAGAGGTCCTACTTTATGAATAAAATATCTTGTAAGTGGAAGTTTTGTTCTGTGAAGTGATTGGCTCTGAACATGTGTAGAGCTCTATGGGACTATCCCAGCACTTGATTACGTGGGTACATGTGTGTCCTTTGTGAGATCAAGGCACATCCTAGTTCAGCCCGGAAAAGCTCAGAGGCTGGGGCAAAAGCATTCAAGGTGTACAGAAATGATCTTTCCTGATGCAGATATTTCAATCTTTTGTTCCTTTAAAAAGACAAACCCAACCTTTTTCATTCAGTCTTAGGCATGACGAATTTGAAGTTTTAGGACAAAACTGCTTTTGATTTATGATGCTGAGCTAAATTTTAAAATGGAGGGGAGGAAAAAAAGGCATTCCGAAGGTAAAATTTGGAGTTAATGCTAAAAAAATTCAGTATCTCGACAAAATTATAGGTAGCTAAGAATAGGAATTCAAAAACTACTCTGCCCTCTCAGTACGTTGCTACCATGACACTACAGTAATTTATTGCTGCAGAACATTCCCTTCTAGAACTCTCTAAATATTTTAAGGAATTTCAATTACATATTGCAGGGGAACATCTTTAAAAGCGTTCAGGTTTGCTAGCTTTAAGGACCTTAGAGAAATCCATATGCAGAAAAGCAAACAAACCCAGTGAGAAATGTACACTATTTAATTAAAATACTAGGTTTTGGCTCATTCTTTTTCTTACTAACTATGACTTATTAAGGAAAAAAAATCCCTTCATAAAATCCTTTAAGTGTACAGATAGATTTTTCTTTTTTTTCTTCTGAGCTTTTTACAAATGGCCTGTATTGTCACCAACAAAAAGGTTATAGATTTGGGTGTATGTTTTTTTCTTTTCGTATGTTAATAAGTTATGGACTGTGTCACACTATTTATATGATCAGCCGTTAGTTAAATGCTCATTGTCCTGAGAAATGTTGAATTCATTATGAGAGAGCGAAGTAATAGATTCCCTATCTTCATCTCAGCAATCACTTGTTATGATAGATGCTCAATTGCTGTGGGTGCAGGCAGACAGGAGAGCTGCTCGTGAAGAGAATTGTCGCCCTCAGTGCCAGTCAGAACTCGCTGGCTCTCCAGCGTCATATGGAAACACACAGGTTATTTTTGCTACACAAGCGTATGCAACTAGGAGGTGAAGTTCCCAGGCTGTTACAACTACAGAGTAGGTATTTTCGACACAAAACAGCTCTCCTCCTTGCACTCCATGTGAATCTTTAACGATTTCAAAGAGTATGATTAAGAAGGGGGAGGAAGGCTTGGATGCTTCAGTAACTTCTTAAGGGCTCAGTTATAGCTGTCTGTCCTGTACTGCCTGTTTCTGCAGTGCAGTGCATGGTACTTCACAGCAAATTATTGCTATATAAAGCATACTTCAAAATTTCAGTTTGGGAGGCGGTAAATAGTGTTTCTGTTTTCTAACTGACGTTTACTTGGGAGCCGGACTTTTCCTGTGATGTTCTCCACTTCACTTTGATGCTGAACTCTGCTTTTGCCTGCTTTTCAAAGTTGCATAATGTAAGTAGGATGTCTCCATATAGAAATAGATACTTGCTTCCTTTCAAAGCCTAAACTGAGCCTACTGCTGGTAGATTAAGGTTAAAAGGACTTGTGAGAGGGTTAAGCCTCTACCATGATGATAAGTAACAGAGCCCTTTTTGGGCGTAATGCAGAAATCTTGGTGCATCAGGAAAGACGTGCTCATTCCTTGTTGATTTCTCTCGTATCGGGAATCAGCGCTGCAAGGGAGGGAAGATCCTGGGCATGATTGTGAGCCTTGTGGACTAGACTTATCTATACAGCTCAGTGAAGTACCCCATCTCTGCTTGCACCAGCCTAGCTTTTGCCACTGAGTACAGCGAGGGATATGCACTGCAGGAGCTGGTGAGGAGCTGTGCCTATCTCTTACATAGGTATGATCACTATTAAAAATTTGTTCTGAGTTTTGATCCTGGTGGCATCAGTGCTCTCCTGAAATCAACCAGCAAAGAAAATGTAGCTGAGAGCAGTGTAGCTATTTATTTTTACAGTCTCTTGTATTTGTGGTCTCAGTGGTGGGACCTGACGGTATCAGTGCCCTAACTCAGAACATCTCTCAGCAGGCACTCAGCTCACCAGCCCGGCCTAGGCTGTATGGTACTAATTAATTCTAAAGAAGGCTAGGTGGATATCAGGTATGATGTTATTAGTACTGAGGTAACTGAGTGACATACCAAAAGAATTTCAAATTGCTAGCTCAGTTGTGAGCATAAAGGACTCTGGCTTGTTCTTGCTTAAATACCCTCTTTCTACATTCCCTTGGCTGCAACTAAACTGCAGAATATTTACCTGCCTGATTGTTGTTTGTAAATCTAGGCTCTTCCCTCCCCCCATCCTCTAAATCTTCCTTAGATGCTGAGAGGAAAAAATAGTGTACAAGAAAGTGGCTGTAAAGCATTTCTTTTCTGTTCTGCCGCTCTGTGTAGAGCTTTTTGTGGCACTCAGGGGTGCAGTAGGGCTTGAACAGTCCAGACAGTGTGCCAAGGCATATTCCTGTAGGACATACCTAGAGATCCCTGCTCGTAAACCCTGCCTGCAGAGCTGTAACTGGAGAGAGAAAGAGAGAGGGAGGGAAAGAGAAAGAGGTGAAGCAGGGAGGACACAGAGGTGTGATTAAGGACTTACAGAGAAGACAGAGAGAGAAAACTGAGAGAAAGAACATAGTGCACAGATTGGTAGATGGGAAACAACCTCCCAGGGCCAGGCTGAAGACAAAGGGGCTGAAACAGAGAGTAAAGGAAAAAAAGGTAATGGCAGTTTTGGGGTGTTATATTAAGATGAAAAACTGGGCCAGTCCCAACCAGCCTATGTGGAAAGTCCAAGAGCTGGCTGGAAATCAGGAGGCAGAGGCTGTGAAAAAAAGGGAGTGGTGGAAGAAAGGAAGGTTGGCCTTGAGAGGAATAAAATGTGCTGCGCTTTGTGCAGGATTGAAAATTGTTCAGCTGGGAAGGTGCATTTGGTTGTGGACAAAATGCTCAGAAATCTACAGGGAGAGATGGAAAAGGCCTTTTGCAAAGAGGCAGTGCGAAGAGCTTTGCGTAGAGATCATTTTTAACAAAGTAAAAAGGGTGGTGACTTCATTAAACTGTGGTAAGCATCAAGCACTTTTTAATCTCAGGCCACTTGCCTGGGTATCTAGACACAGATTTAAGGGCACAGCTTTACTTGCATGAAAGTAAAAGAAGTGGAGTGGCTGGCTTGGTCTACCTTCTTTGCTGGTGTAAAGGTCTGGAAATCAGACTTACCTGGGTGTCAGAAGGCACAGATTACTGCTATTATAGTAGATTGTCAGCAACTCAGGTTTTCACTCTTAAAACCAGGAGAGTCTGAGATAATGGAAAGAGAAGTCAGTGGAGCTCTTGCAAGCCTTGCTAGTGCAGAATCTTCCTGGATGTTTTTAGTTATGAATCAACTTCATCTTGGTTTCTAATGAATGGTTTGGAAGCTAGTGCCCATTTGTGAGAAGCGCTTTTATACTGATAATATTGTCATGTGTTGTTAGTCTCATAATTTATTTCTGTGTTTGGCTAGCTACTCTCAGGCTAGCTTCTAAAGTCTAAAATTGAACATAAATTCCATACCACATATGGTGTTAAATACCAATTTTAATGCAGGTTTTTGTTGCGGTGAGTGAGGTTCCTGCGGTGGTATGGCACGCCACAGCCTTCTCGGAGAGCGCAGTGAGGCTTGCTCAGGGAGAGCGGCTGTTCCGCTTCCCGTGCCCCTTCCAGGCTGCCCCTCGCTTGCTCCGGCTGGCTGTAGGCCCCGCAACATGGTGACGGTAAAGGAGGCGAGAATGCTCTCCGCATGAGGACTGCAGAGGATCTTTTATTGCATGGTGGCTCCCAGAAGCCTATGTCCAGCACATGTGCTGGTTCCCAAAGGTAGAGAGCCAGCACATGGCATGGTTCCCCAGGCAGAAGCTGCTGCCCCAAAGCAGAGTAGAATGCCAGAGAGAGCGAGAGAGCAAATCACGTGGCATGCAGGGTCTTTTATCCAGGGCGAAGCTGTGGGGGGAGAGCACATGGACCAATGGTCACAGCGCGCAGGGGTGGTACATGGGTGGAGTTGGGGTAACAGAATCAATGGGAGAAACCTGAGGGAGTGGTTAGGGCTAGGGGCGGGGAAGAGGGGACCCAGGTGGGAAAGGAAGGCACAGGAGTGGGGAAAATACAACACTACAGGTTTTTGCTGTATTTTGCTGTGACTGAACAGAAACTAGAGAATAGAGGCAACATTAAGAGCCTCTTTAGAATTTCAGCCAGTCCTCTCATTCTGACTAGGGACATCATGAGAAACTGGAAGTGGGATAAGTGAATGGGGCTGGTTAGGGGAGTTTCAGGGATCCTTTTCTTCCCTTCTTCAATTCCTTGAAACTTTCATTAAATTATTGATAAACTCTCAATAAGAACAAAAGAGTAAAAGAATGACAGCTGAATTTTTAGACTCTGATGACCTAAAAAATAGCTTTGCAGACATAAAGAAACATAAAGGATTGAAATGTTCAACTGTAAACATCCAGACGTTATACTGTCTTTTTTCAGATTCAGCTTCTGATATTCATGTTCGTGAATAGCCCATTTCAGTGACATTACTGGGACAAAATCCCTATGGGTGTAATTCCTGTTACTTCACTAACATCAGTTAAAGTCAGCATCTCTACACAGATTTGAATTTGCTTGACGAATTTTGTGAGGTTTGTGTTATACACGCAACAAGATGTGTCTGCTGTCACCGTGTGGGTATATATTGGAATCTGGTGGCAAGTACTGTCAGCTGTGTGAGGAGAAGGCTGCAAAGTGCAAACAGAGGAAATCTTGACCAAGCAGCAAAGGACTCTATGAGGTATCCTCTGTGGGGAGGAGTGGGAAGGGAGTTTGTGAGTAGAGAGCGTTGCAGAACAGCAGCTAAGGACTCCAGGGAACAGGTACTCAAAAAAGCACTGAACGCCTAAAAGCAGTTCAGCAAATAGCCTTCTATGAATTTGAAAGGGACTGTGAGCACCAGACAAGTAGCATTATTAATATGGCTTGTTCAGCAAGCTAACATTAAGCTAAGCGAGGGAGTAAGAAACAGTTAACAAACCGCTGCAGAAATGAGAGGTTTGTTGCAGTTGGAAAGCATGAAACTCTGCAACTACAGTATTAGTTTTCTATGAGGGGCCAAAACAAAGGGGGAACACTTGAAACACATAGATTTAAAATCTAGAAGTTGCACAGGTAATTTGGAATCCTTGATTCAGGAGCAGATTGTAATGGACATCAGAGACCCAAACTGTGAACAGAGATGCTTGAAGATCCTGAGTTAACTTTAGAAAAACAGTATGGATGGAGGAGGCCACAGCACAGAGGCAGACCAGACTGCAGATGCTGGAAGGAAAACCAAGGCGATGATCCCCTGAATCAGAGCCACAACCTATCACAAGCCCATGGGAGCACAGGAGGCAGAGCAAAACCGGTGACTCCAAGGGGAAATGTGCCAACATGCGCAGAGCTCTCTTTAAATGCTGCCCCAGCACACTGAGCTATCTGCATGTGATGGCTTTCAGCAGGCTGTGTGAAATGATTTGGTAGCCTTAGCTGAGTCCCACCACGGAAATGCCAAGCTTCTTAAGCTGCTTAACAGGCTTGGCGAAGAGGATAATGATTAACCGTTTATTAAAGTCAGCCCCTCCAGGTCAGAGTGAGGGATATTGGTAGTGAGAAACCTCGTGCTGCTCCTGCCTTCCCAGTGCCTTTTATGCAGATAGAGGACTTTAGCCTTTGGGGATACAGTCAGTGGTATTAAATTTACTTAAAAGTATGAAGTGCCTTCATTTCAGCGCTGAATACCACTGTGGGCCATTGTAAACTTCCCCCGTGCAGTCTGAATCTCCTTAAAGGCAGACATGCACTGGTTTCTCAGAAAAGCTCTACTGAGAGCATGCAGTGTACATGTCAACTTAATTAAATGAATTTGTTTAAAATATGATCGATGGTGTGTGAAATTATATAATTATTCCATAAATACACTTTGTTAATTAATTAATATTTTAATTAAAGGGTAATTGGAAACTCTTTACGTTAGTACCTTTTTTGAAGGACATGAATGTGTCTTTACCTCATATTCACTGATCAGACCAAAAAAACCATTTTTTAAAAGAAGGTATTAAACTAGAAGCCCAGGAGATTTAAAAAAAAAAAAAAAAAAAGAGAAAGAAAAAAGTGGCACAAGATGACAGCTATGTCCCAGTTTGCCATAGGATGGAATTTGGCTGCCCTTTAAAATCTTCTCTTTCAATCAGCCTTCAGTTTTTCTAATATCCTTCGTGTCTCTTATTCTGGGAGAGTGATTGTCTCTCTGGGAGTTTTGCCTTGAAATGTCTCTCTGGAAAAGGAACTTGGAACAAAGTGCTGTGGACTAGTTGTTGGTTGAGAGAGGCTGGTATTAGCAGTTTGTCAGAGCTAGACATAAATCCCTCTTTTTCCCTCGTAATAATTTTCCTCCAGTATTTTTCAGTTTACCTGTTTATTTTGAAGACTATCCATATTAACAAACCCAGACTCCCTATTACTCACTGCCAGAACAGCACACCAATGCCCAGACCACTTTTTGTAACTGCTAGTGTGGAATAAATGAAAAGAAATGACTGGAAACCAAGAGACAAATGACTGAGGCCCTTCTCTTGCCCCTGGAAAATCATATATAATTCACGCTGAAGCCAGTAGGCTAGGAAGGGCAAATTTGAGGCCTGTCTGTGAAAAATTATCAAGGGCCCACAAATTAAGGCCCTAATTTTGCAAACTTGCGCGATTAAATGTGAATGCCATCTGTGAAGGCAGTGGAAAGGGTGCTGCTTTCATGTCTAAACTGAGCTCATGCTCTTGTTTGAAGCTTTGGTATGTAGACAAATATGATCCAGGGAATTCTGGACAGTAGGTTGTTATTCTGCATGTTTTGATCTTCTCCTTACCTGGCAAAATTAAACTGATAAGTTTCTGCAGCTGTTAATCACTCTGCCGCTGCCTGCTGCTCCTGGATGCATCAAGAGCTAGTAAGTGTTGTTTGACTGTGACTGGGCTAAAATGTTGGTGGTTTTTGATTTCTAACCTGTCCTGCAGTACCATACCCACTGTAGACCTGGAAGGTCCTGAGAGAAATCATAAGTTCATCACAGTGACACCACTTTAGTGTGTGACATAAGAGGATTATACGAGGCTAGCACAGAAAGAACAAGGAGCACCATAACTAGCATAGGAACAAGTAAAATCCAAGTCACTCAGGAGCAGATTACAGCCCATCTAGGAATGGCAAAGGACCCAGTGTGCATCTGTTTGCACGGGAAAACTTACACAGCTTTTCAGTGATTCATAGATTTTTTTAAAACAAAATCTGAGATTTAAAATATTTTTTGAATTCCTAATTACAAAACTGAGCTCACTGTGTTGTATCCTCATAGAAAAGCTACTCTTATTTGTCTTTAAATCCAACAGTGAATCACAAGCCTAGTCTGACTTATTCATGTGTGACATGTCAGGTGCATGAGAGCTTACATCACATGCTGTGCCGGCGCATAAAATTTTTAAGCCTGTCCTTGACAACTGAACAATTCAGCAACCTGGACACAAGCTGCAAGGATCAAAAAGTAGGACAAAATTACAACTGTTTATACAGCTTTGCACAATGCCATGGCAATGCTTTTTGCAAGAAGAGATATTTACTGAGAGTAAACACAGTTTAGAATGAGATTTAGTGTCTGTGTCTTCTCTGCAGAGACCCACACAGAGAACGCTGGGTTTTATGCTGCTTGAAGAGCCTGAGCTTTTTCCTTGGTGAATCCTCTGTTTTTTGAAGGTACGGGAACATTTGGGGTAAGAGAGAGTGTCCATGACATGAAGAAATACCTGCATAAGCAAAAGAGAAATTTAATGTGAGTTCTACTTCTCTTTTTTTGCCGTACTGCAGATTGTTTGACAAGAGTGATACCAATTAGTGCCAACGATAGCATAGTTTATGATACTGACATCTGTCCAAGAGAAACTGGCCCAGAAACATCAAACTTATTTTGCAGATGTCACTGAATAATCATTAGGTGGTGATAATTTTCAGTTGCCCAGTGGGGAAAGGTTGCAGCATATTAAATGGTTCAAGTTTCTGAATTTCAAAAATATTGCAGTGAGAATTTTCACTTGAGACAGCAAGCTGAGGGTTTGCAATCCGTCTTTCGCTTCCTTGCAAAGCATAGGAGAAGAGGGAATGGTCTTTTCAGCAAGGCTGGAGAAAGTCTGAAATATTTGTGGGGTTCTGTGTTCTGACTGGGTTTGCAGGTCCAACTTTATCTTGGGGCTAGTTACACTGGCATCTCTGAAGTTGTGCTTGCTCATCTCCATGCTGAATTTGCATCAACAAAAAAGATATCACTGGATAATGGACATTTTATTACATTCAGGAACTAGTTAAATGTTGGGGTGTTTTTAGCTGTTATCTGTTTGACGTATTTTTATATCGTCTGCAAACATTCAACCTTGCAAAACCGAAAATACAAACCTCCATCTATAAGAAGTCACCTAAATAAATGGCTTGCTTTTTTTCTCCTCTCAGGAATATTGGCAACAGACAGGGCTCAGTGGAAGCTGTAGCCACAGAGCAGCTCTGGTCATTGAGCTTTGCATTTAAGTGAATAAAAATGAAGTTAGGTGTCACTGGACATTCATGTGGCTTGCATTTAGAGATCCAAGGATAGAGATCCTAAGTTATACTGGGGGCTGTATATCTTTATATATCCTTTTGGGTTTTTTGTTTAACCCCAGAATTATCTCCCTAAGAGAGAACATCTCTCACAATTTCAAGACAAAGCCTTAAATTTGGAAGGGACAAGTCCATGCAATACTCATATCAGACTCAAACTAATAGATGAGTCTGAATAAATCTAAGCTGCTATTTTGCGTACTTGTAGATTCCTCAGCCTCTTCCTGGCAGTGATAAAGGGATTGGGATTCCTTTCTGCGTAAATCCAGGAGGAGGACAGCCAAAGCCTTGATGGAAAATCTTGTCCCTTCTCACACCTCAGTGTAGAATTTACACCTTCTTACACACCAGCTCTGAAATTAATCCTCTTGGTCTAACTGAATCTGAAATAGTCTAACATGGAATAATTTACATGGATGAGGGTCTGAAAGAGATGTGTAGCAAGAGAGACAGCAATCAGAAGGCTATAAGAAGATAGAAACTAAAGTAAGGGGTAGCTTATTTATAATTCAGATTCACTTGGATTTGTATGTGATTTTGGCCCTTACTCTGGGGGAGAAAGCAAGACCTTATCATTATTTCCTGTTGCTAGATGAGGCAGATGTAACCGTATCAATATTTTTTAATTCATACGTATCTGGTTTTAGAAGGAATTATGAAATAGATATGATTCTTCTTTTGTTTTTGAGTTGCATGCTGGGAAAACAATGCACTCATGTAGATACGAACAGAAATCATTGCTGCCTGTTTATACAAAGTAGGAAACGTTTTCAAATCTTAATATAATTTCTAGAGGAGGAAGCCTCTTGACTTGAATGGTAAAGGTCTGAAAATGGTCAGACAGAGTCATAGAGCTAAGTGGGGATCCCAATTACAGATTAGCAGTAATGCAAATGTTGCTGCAGAGGGACCACTCAGCTTCTGCAGCTCAGGAGCTGTGTCTGTGCCTAGAGCACAGGCATAGAAAACCTCCCTTTCATTATTGTTTTTAATTATCTGCACGCTGACAGATCTGGAATACCTGCTGCACACTGAGGCCCTTTGTGCAAGCCCATCAGCAGAGACTGTGCAGCCAAAGCCCATATTTTTTGCCTTCTGCAGGTCTTTCAGCAGAATTTTGCTTTCATGCAGATGCCTTTCTTTCTATTTACTCCTTATCTTCACTGGCTATTTCCCTTGCTCCACTGAACATATGCAACCGATGCAGCCTGATGTGGTGATGCCAGGTTTCAGCTATCCAGCTGTGATCCTGAAGTTCTCATGTGCAGCTGTTAAGACTCTTGTGTTACTGTGAGGAAGTAAAGATGCGCTGCACAAGGGTGGCCTTGGAGCACAGATGCCTTGGTGATGAGCAGGGTGTGTCTAGCCCCCTCCCTCTTCATAAAGGAGCTTGTGGGCTTGGACGAAGAGCAAGAAGCTGACAAGCTCTTCATTAAACTCAGGAATGAGGTGTTAGTCTATTCTCTGGTCTTCTCGTATGTTAGACTTATGTTCAGCATCCTCTTGTTCTTGTTGCTTATCCCTGCGTTTTTCCCATGTGCTTAGCAGGCATGATGTACCTTCAAGGGAGGGCACAGCAACCAGGAAAACAAAGAGGAAGAGTTGGCAAAGGGAAGTTCACTTTCTTGTAGACAGTCACTGAAACTAATCCCCTCTGAGGAAATAATGCCAAAGTTGTATTTCGAGTTGTGTTTCCAGCTAGAGGCTGCATAGTTTGAGACCATGTGAAAACATAAAATACTGCTGGTGTACCTTTGATTTGGACCTACTTGGTCATGTGCTGGAAATGCTGTGCCTTTAGCACTGGGAGAATAAAAGGGATTGACTGAGCAATCTGTGTGTCCTGGGGCAGAAGAGTCCAGGCCAAAGCATATGGACAGGTGAGCACAGGCAAAATGAATACCCTCCGAGCAACAGTAAGGAGTGAGAACTGGAACCAGTCAGAAACAGGGAAATGCAAGGAAACTTGGCCCAGGTTTTTGACCTCTTGGCAGTGCTGAGCTAACATGATAGGAAAGAGGCAGAAACAAGGTAGCTCAGCCCTTCCTCACATGAGCACCTTTTGCCCATTGCAGAGCCTTTGCTTCCAACTCAGTCTCATTGTGAGGAGTCTGAGGAATGATTAATAGCAAAGGATGCAGGCAACTTCTGATGGATGCTCTTGAGGTATCAGGGCTTGTGATAATGCAGATCCTCCTTGTTCACCTTACCTGCTTTCCTGACGGCTCTGTGCCAAAGATTCATGTGGCAGCAAATTTCTACCTGTTGTAGACACATGAAGGATGACTTGTATATATGAGGGCATAAGGTACCCTTTTGTCAACAGAGAAGCAGGCAGATGAAAGCAAGAGTACAACCTGGAAAAAGCGGTGTGGGTGACGATTGGGGGAAGTAGCAAAGTTGGTTAAAGCTGGTCTGGGGAATGAGAACTGACTGCATAAATGCATCAGCAAGCGGATACATGCTTACGAAGAATGTGTCCATTAATAAGTGAGGAGGAGGAGGAGGAAAAGAGTGATGAGGAAAGTCATAACACTATACTTCGTTTAAAATAAAGGAAGAGTGGAAAGTAATACAGATCTCAGGAAGATAGCTCTTTGAGAGCATCGAGGGGATAGCAGGAAGAAATGCAAATCAGCTGGCCTACATCATGCGTATCCACATAAAGGCAATAAAGGGACAAACTTAGTGAATTGCTAATCGCTGTTCCTCAGAAATCACCGAGAGCTGCGGCAGCTCCGGAGGGCAAGGGAGGGGGAGAAGCGAAGGTGAAATTCCACCCTGAGCCTGGCAGGGCTGAGCAATTAAAGCCCAGTCAATCCAGGAGCAGTCCTCTGGGAAATAACGCGGCAAGTGAACGGAGCAAAGAAAAATCTTTGAGAAAAAAAGGAAATGATGAATAGTGGCGGGTGGCCTGGTGCAGCTCTTCTCAAGGTGATAGGAGCAGTGCAAAGTGAATTCCTGAAAGTTAAGCTTTGAACCCTGTGTTGTGATTCGGGTCTCCATGTTGTTCTCTGGGCAATTCAGAAGGGCGGTGTAGGGGGAAGCTTTACATGGATATATCTGCAAGGCACTTCTAGTTTTTGTTGTGAGAAGGGGGTCCTGCAGAGGGAAGGCAAATTCTATCAGGGAGTTAATAAGTTGTTTAAACATTAATAGTACTACATATCATAATGATATATACAGTGTAAACTCAGTAGCACTGTGCCATTTAGGATCTAAATGAATACAGGCAAAAAAGGAATGCAGAATTCAGGGGACAAAACAAGTGGTAAGGGTTTAAAATGTATTTTAATTTCCTACTGTAGTTATCACATTTTTCAAGTGTTTGCCTGATGTTATTTCATCTCAAAACATCTGCTTTACACAGCAAGGGCTATGTTTTCAATTGGAATCTTCCTCCAAGTAACCCAAGGCTTCTGCCCTGAACCCCAGAAACCTTACCAGCTTAAACATTGCCAAAATCTGGCATGTTTCTGCAAGGCATTTAAGTTTTGTCAGGGTTTTGCCAAACTTCTTTTACTGAAATACTGAATTCTGGTTATCTGTGGCTGAGAATACATTTATAGTTAGACCTATACCACAGTAAGAGTTGGATATGGCTGGAAAATAGGTGTCAGGTTTGGTTTTAGTCAGGTTTGGTTTTAAGATGGATCGGGTTTTGGAACAGGATTTGGTCTTATTTGTACCATTGCATACATGCTGGTCCCAGCAAGAGGGATCAAGAAGGTACCTTGGAGGGGACAGGGTATTATAGCCCCAAGGGCAGCAGCAAGGACTCCCGGTTACCACTGTGTGAAGTGCATTCAGGATTCATCATGTTGATGAGTCAGACAGGCCAGACAACAATTTCAGTTTTCTTGTCTTTCACTTTTTGCTCTTGCAGGGTTTTAGCGGAGTTTTTTTTCTGGGAAGCGAGGGGAGGTAGGGGAAAAGGAAGGGGAGCTGGGACTTTTTAGGCATTTTTAAATTTTTTGTCCATCAATGTGGCTCTAAATGGCTGCGATTCGAATGCAGTGATACAGCAAATGTAACAAAGAAAGAAATACCAGGAAAGCTGGAAAATAACAGTGGGAAAAGTAATAAAAATGAGCATCAGATTGGAAAAAGAATGCAAATACTTGATGTTAGGTCAGAGTGCTTGGGAAGGGTGGAAAGGCACAGAGAGCTGAGAGATTTCTAGCAGGTGTTAAGCCGGATGCACACATCCTTTGCACAACAGCGAGCGGCTAGGCAGGGAGAATACAAAGAAGCATGACTGACATAAGCACAGTCACCATGCCAATGAGCACAAGTGGCTGTATATATTAATAGGCCAGAGGGAAGATGTGAATGCAACAGGAGTGCGAGCAACTGAAGGTGAGCTCTATCATCAACAATATGTGGAAGTCGGGTGAGAAATTGACATCTGATTGCACTGCTCACTCTCTCTGGGGAAAGAGGGTTGTTCAGGTATTTTGGAAATGTCCTTCGCAAAGACAGCCCAGGTATTCTGAGGTTGGAGCAGGGGATGGTGGTGGTGGGCTAGGTAACATGAAACTAACAGTGCAAAATACCCAGCAGAGCTGAGCCTGTGCAGCAGCTGGAGACAGATGTTATATCATCAGCATGGCCTTTATTGGCTGGGGTTAGAGAGCAGCCTGCAGCCAATGACTCCAAAAACTCCTGCTGCTCTCCAGGGCACCGAAGCAGAGAGCTACCCTCTGCCCCTGGTGAACAAACCTGGGCTGCTATGGCCCCTGGAGGGGTAGAGCCCAGACAGCCAGTCTCAGCTCATATGACATGGCTCTGGCTTCCAGGATTTAAACTCCCTGCTTTGTGCTTTCCCTTATTTCTAAAACGTAGGGACAGATAGGAATGCACTCCCTGTTTCCTGTCCTTGATCTGAATACCTGGGTACCCTTCCCCATCTCTCTGCCAGTGTAGCTGTTCTCTTTCGGTGGATTATCCTGGCCCTGTCACCCTCTCAGTGTGTTAATCACTGAGCACAGTAAACATGCAAGTAGCCTGGGATGTTTTAATGCTGGCGACAGCTATTCTCCTTGCTGATTGACAGCCGGGCCTCCACTGGCACATTGGTTTTCATGGTATGAGGGTGAATGGATATGTAGATAAACAGCAGAGCTTTCGTAAACGTTTTGGGAGCTATTGTGTGGCTCTGTGCGTGTACCCACACATGGACTTCTTGCTCCATGTGGGAGACCACTTTGCCCTCTGAAAGCAGATGGGTTTTGCTTTAACTGTGGCTCTTCATTTATTGCTGTGGCTTCTCATCACTTCCCTCCGGCATTAGAGCCGTCTTCCACAGAATTTGCTTTTGCTCCGTAAGCAGACCCCCAGTTTTGTGCTCCATGCCTGTGCCATTTCTTTGCTTTGCAGAATATCGGCAAGCCATTTGCATTTGTTGAGTTTGTATATGAAGCACCTCACCTAATTTCATCTTTTTTATTCACTCCTTCTACCTGCCAGCAGCTGCTCCTGGTTGAGAAATATCTGCCTCCTAGCTTGTTTTTTCTTTCCCCCAATCAGGTTTCCAGCCCTTTTACTTCCTTGCAAAAGGCTCTCCATTGTGTTTGCACACATATTACGTAGCACCTGGTGGCTGTAGCAAATCTGACAGGTGCAAATGTGAAAACTAAATAGTTTCTGAGATATTTAAGAGCAAACCCAGCAATTTTGTCGTCTTTTAATATTTGTGTTTCTCTGAGGGAATTCCTTTCTTTGGTTACAAACACCTGAAGAAGTCCTTGGCTGAATTTTTAGTTGTTCATTTTTTAGCAGGTTTCTACAGGTCTTTGTGATTCCTGTCTTCATTCTCTTTTCCTTGTAGAGATGGATAAGAAAAACTTGCAGGAATGTGCTAAAATGCATGCATGCAAAAAAAAAAAAAACGTTGTGATATATGCTAGCATAATAGCAAGTAGTGAAGAGGGAATTTAGTAGGCTGGAGGAGTTTTCTAAAGCCCTACTCAACATTTAATTTTATGATTCTTAATGACAAATGGTGATTGTGAATATTCATGAATTTTTCCCTGGGTTAATGTCATAACCTTTGCAGTAAAAAGGCTGTTTTCACCGCTAATAACTACCTTTCAATTTATTTATGCTTGTTTTTTTCCTTTTTTTACAGAAATAGATCCCAAATTAATATTCAAAATGCAAGAAAGTAATTTTGCATGTTTGTTTGCTGGGGGGAGGGGACAATATATTTTATAAGTCTTATCATGTTGTGCCTTTATTGAGACAATGCAGTTCTTTACTTTCAAGCTTCTTAAATTTTTATCTCAGCATTTTTAGAGTGCTGGAAAAGATGTCTCAATTCAGCTTTACTGAAGAGACAACTCAGCGTGTAGTATGAAGAATTTGTTTGTCTTTTTAAGCATGAAGAATTTGCCTGTCTTTGTTTTTTTCCCCAGTTATTCTAAGCATTCATTTAGTATTTGATCAGTAATTACCTTATATCCTTTCCCCTGGACAGTATTCCCTCTTCTTCCTTTTTCCTGCCTGTGATTATATTTGGTGCCTTGCAGTCATTATGTCTTACTCTGCTGCACTGAACTGGATGTGCCCTTTATCTGTCCATAAGCCTAATTTATTCAAATCATTTTAAATTTGCTTGCTCCGTGCACCATTTTATACTTACGTGCTATCAGCAAAAAATTCCGCTTTAAAAATTATATCCCCCGCAGGCCATTTATATAAAAGTTGAATAAAAATGGGTAGGGTGCTTAAATTTGGGAGTACTGCCTTGTTCCTGTCCCTCTAGTCACCCTGAACTGTGCTGTTTTGCTGACACCTTGCTGCTTGTCCCAAAGATAATTTTGAAGGCATTTGCTATTGTGCTTTTTCTGTGCTGTGCTTTACTCATTCTCCAGAACAATCTCTCTATGTCAGGTGCAGCACCAAATAAATCTCTTCCATCTGGATAAATTACCCCCGTCACTTCACTTTTGACTCTCTGTTGAGAAGTGTATTGAGAGAACTTAAAGCACGTTTGACAGACGTGACATGAATCCATCTGCCTCTCCATCCACGGGCCGGCCGTTTCTACGTGTTGCATAACCCCATCCCATATTAATGCTTCCAATATCCGTTCTGTGGCTGCAGCTGGGATTACTGGTGAATGGACTCCTAAATCCTCCCTTGACTTAAAAAAGAAAAAAAAAAATCTTCCTTTTTTTAAATTTGTTTTTTGGTTTGGTTTGAGATACTATTATTTTTGAAAGGTAAAGTTGGAGTAGTTACTTTCTAGGTATCTCCAGATATACCATCCTCAGGAAGCTATCAGGCAGTATTACTAAAGGTTTGCCAATTTCCCTTGCTATTTCCTTCCAAATTCGGAGATGCAGTTAATCTAAGTCTCAGGTCCTGTCAACTTTTAATAGTTCTAATTAACTAACTACCTGTCCAGATTGGATCATAAAGTCTTTTAACATTTCATTTTTTCCCCTCATGAAAATGGATCCCTGTTTCCGGGATGTGACCTTCAACTTCTTCTGTAAATACTCAGGCAAAGGATATTAATTCAGGCTCAGTGCAGCATCAGTCTCATCTGTCACTGACTTCTCACTCATTCCCTTTCATGGCCTCACTGATTCCATCTCTGGTCATCTGCTTTTCATGTATCAGATGAAAGATCTCCATCGAGTTTCTTCACATCCTTACCATTTTTTAAAAAGCATTTGCTACTCCAGCGTTTCCTGCCAGTTTTTTATAATTGCTCCATTTTGAATGCAATGTCACTGGCAGACCTGCTAAATAATATAATAAGAGTGCAATAGAGGAAACTGAAAGAGTGGTTGGGGCCTGGGTGGCAAACTTCTCTGGATCTGGATATATTGAGGTGGAAGTGGCTCTACTTTTATAGCTTGTGGTGCAAGACCAGAACCTGGCCTTGTATGTGAAATAGCTCATAAATTACCTAAGGCTTTTTAGCAAGGCATAGTGGTGATGCTGCCTCGTGTTAAGAGCTCTAAACAATGTTTTCTAGGGCAATCACATAGAAACATGAAACTTGCCAAAACACCTTTTGGAAGAAAGCTTCTATTTCCTCATGAAGAAAAATATCTGACCTGGTTCTGAAGTAAATCCCTTTTTCTTCCTAGAAGGTTATAACTGCGGTGTGTCTACGCTAGGGTTTTTTTGTGGCACCTCGGTACATTTTTGTGTTTGATTTACTGTGTTGTGTTCCATCCCACTGTCATTATAAGCTCAAGTCCCCTCTTGATAAACTTTTTCCTTTCACGCATGATGATGTTACACATCAGAGACCTGCTGTGAAGTTCCCCGTATGCAGGGAGGGCATGGAGGGAGTTGCCTTGGGAAGGATGTTTCTGGTGTGCAACTGAGGTGACTCCTGACAGCTCTGTGACCTGGAAAGCACATTGGAGAGGCAGCTAAAACATAAACAGGCCCCCAAGCCTGCAGGCATTGCTCGCCTGCTTTTGCAGATTATTAAGCAGATCAAGAGAGGGCAGAGGTGATGTAAAACGACCATAGTTTATCTATGAGGTCTCTGTAGCCTGCTTGAGAGACGGCAGGTTTGCCGGTGGGCTGCAGAAGGCACACTGCTTGTACCAGCACTTTGCACTGGAGCAGAGCTGTGTAGTGGGGTGAGGGGTTTTTTTGTAGGACCAATTATTGCTCCAGCGAGGATGTGCAGCCATGGCAGCTTGTACCTCTGCCCTCTGTTTTGGAGGGTACGTACACCTTGTAGCTGGAGTAGAGAATGCTGCTGCAGAAGGTCTTTTAGCTTAGCAGTCACTGCACCTTCTACCTTTTTTTTTGGTTTTGTACCTTAATGTCCTAAATCATATTCTCTGTTGCTTAATACCGCATCTGGCATTCTTCCCTTCCTTGTCGGTTTATGTACACATTAAATTAGAAAGCAGTCCTCTACCAGATCAAGCTTTGCTTCCTCTCCTTAATCTACTCTGAGGTCTAGATAATTAAACTCTCCCACTCTCACTGCCACGGTCTTTCACGTGTTTTGCTTCTTATATGCTATGCTTCACACCTCCTTCCCAGTCAAACTGTGCACAACACATTTGTTTTAGTACATCTCCAGTGTAGGTATAATCCACAGCGCTCTGCTAGAACCTAGTTTATCCCAGGCTTCAATCTTCAAGATGGGCCAGGTTGTCTTTTGGAAACCTTAGAGGCCTCTAGAGATGAAAAAGGAAGGGAAGGATAACCAGAAATATTTCTCTGATTCTTTGTGCATAAGGCATGCTCAGCTCTAGCCAAGTCTTTATTAATTTAAATTCAAAATTGTTCCAACTTTATTTCAAAATACAAATAAGGTGTTGCACTTCAGTACACTGTTGTTTTCCCAGTTAAACTTTTTCAGTCAGCAAAAGCATAAATAATTTAAAATGTGATATCACTTGAGGAAAAAAATTCTGGTGCTCTTTGTCATGTTCTGTAGTGGAAATACCGCTAGACAGCATTAGAGATTTAAATATATTGGTCTATCTCAGGACATGACCTGCTTTCAACTTATTCTGAAAAAGAAATACAGAAATTTTCATTTCAGTTGTTTTTATTTTGCTGTCCGTGTTTTTCTTGATTTGATATGTGATCATCAAAAGTCTTTCTGCCAACCAGTGTAAGTATTTTTTAGTGCCCACAGGGTACTAAATATTGGTATTTATGTTAAAGTTCAAGCAGTACATGGTTGTGCTTAACATAGCTCTTGCTGTTTCTTTTCCGTATAGGAAGACATACAACTTCATTGGTAGTTTGGTTTCATGAAGGTGGGTAGGGGCCTGTGTAAGTAATAGCAATGTTTTGCCTTCAGAACTGGTAGTATTTAGAGGCCAAAATAGCAAGAAAAATTCCCTGAGATCTGAGCATATTGTGTTTGGTCGGGATTACTGAGGAAAGAAGTACTTTGAATATTTGTGTAGAAATGATGTTGGAAATCTCCATGTGGCTGATTTACACTGGAATCCTGGGTAGAAGAGAGATCCACACCACTGCCTGCCTGTGTACCTGCCATCACCACAGCCAGAAAGACTCATGAGGGTCATGGATGTCTTCTACTACTGTCTTGGGGTGACTCTATCATGTGTATCCCCTATCATGCTCTATGCCCAAAAAGTAATATTGTGCCTTTTCTGTGCCTTTAAACCGAGCTTGAGAAAAAAAAAAAAACTTAAAAAACCCAAACGAACTTTCCAAAGCAGCTTCTCAAGGACACAGAGATTACACTCCTCAGTGTTGTCTGGCTGCGGGCAGCACGGACAGAGCACCCTGCTTGCTTTTCCTTCAGGCAGCTGGTTTTTTTTTTCCCTCTTGGCGTGAGGCGGAGAGCTGAATTTTGTTTCCTGGGACTTTGGTTTTTTCCCTTCTTCTCTTCTGAACTGTTCCAACAACATCAGAACACATCAGGAGAATTTTCTCCCCGAGGCCCGGGGGTGGGCCCACGCCCTCACCGACCAGCTGCAAGGAGGAGAGAGACCACACCTACAGAAGGACTCTGAAATCTTCCCAGGTTTCTCTCTATAGCAAGAGATTTCATTTCATTATTTAGCATCATTATCCTTTTCCTGTGTGTTTGTTAAAATAAATAGTTTTTATCTCTTTCACTTTCCTTCGAGGAAAAATTTCCTTTTTTCCTGAACCCTGTGGGGGGAAGGGTGGTTGTAACCTGGTTTTCTCTCAGGGGCTATATTCCTAGATTTTGGCCAAACTGGCACAACTGCTCAGGTCAACACTGAGACTGGAACAATCAGCTTTTCCTTTTTTATTTCCAGCTGAAGGGCCTTCTTAAGGAGTCCCCTCTGTCGTTCTCCAGCAGCAGCCAGTGCATCAAATCATGGGCCACATCTTTCCAACCCTCTTTTGTTGCAGAAGAGGGCGAGCTGCCTCCATACCCTTTTCTCCCTGAGCAGGTAAGTGACTGTCGCTTTTACATTTGCCAGCCCCCTGGGGACTGACGAATGAAGCTGTGCTCCTGAGACCTGAACATATAATTTGCAACACGCAATTTATGTCGCATCATACCTAGCTGGAGCTCTAGTGCCTGGAGTACCCGAAATACATCTACAAATGGATCATGTCATGTCAAAAATGAAATGGAAGGTGATAGTAATTGTGGAGTATATAATTAGAAAGCAAGAATCAGTGTGTCTAACTATTGGCAACACCTGGGATACCTGCACAAAAAGCTAATCAAAAGTCAACTTGAAATCCAGGGAAAGCCTATATATGGCTGTTTCTGCCCCTTAAAAACTCAGAACATTGCAAATTACACTCTGATCACACTTCTGCTGGTGTGAACCACATGGAAATAAAGAATAAAACAATAATCTGACTTTTCAAGAAGGTTGCATCCACATAAATGTACAAAGCTGGACGCAGTAGGTTTTTCTAAATGTAGAATCTATCTACAAAATCATGGTGATTCCAAGTCTAATAAAGTTTGCTTGCTGTTATGGAGCCTAAATGTCTGTCAGAAGTACAGGGTAGGAGGAGAAGGAGGAGGGAGAAGCAGCTTTAGGGCCATGTGAAAACAAAGCCTTTCTTCTCTCCTTTTAAATATTTCTGCTGAGCCTGATTGAACACAGGATGAAAAGCTGCTGTCTTGAGATTTGAGGAAAGCAAAGGATTTCTGTTTCCACTATTACATTGAAAAGTTCTTTACTGCATGAAAGGTCATCCCTTCTAAACGTCCTCAGACTCACGGTTTAAGTTTTGGGGGGAGAGAGCTGCTGGTACCATGGAAATCTATTATCAATAGGATGTGGTATCTCTGAGTAGTCCATGTGGTCAGGAACATTAGCTCTCTGTTCTTTATATTAATTTTACATTGAACCTTGGGTTAAATATTTTGAGAATGAGGTTTTTACTTGTAAAAGCAGTGTGGTGGCAGAGAGGGGTGGTGTGTTTTGACAAAAACTCTGTTACTACATGGTAAGAGTGGCAGAGTAATGATCTGAGGTGTTGTCCTGAGACTGGCAGCCACAGTGTCACTATGAGCAGTGGGCTCTTCCAGAATTGGGCCTAAATATTTGATGATGTTTTTGAGCTGATGTTTCTCTCTATTATCTGGATTGTCAAAACCACACCTAGCATCCATTAGAGCCTTGTCATGACAATTGTTTTGGAAAAAACCCCAAAACCCTTCTAGAAAACATTCTTCTGTCAAAATGTAGCATTTTACAAAAATACAAAATGTTTCATGGAAGTGTGTTTGTTTCAATGAAAATTTCTCGGGAAAACGTCTTTCTCAGGGCTAGGCTGAAATTTTTAGGGGAAAAAAGAAAAGAGAAGAGAAAATGGCTCCCTGGGAAATAGTGTGACCAGCTGGGGCACTGGTGACCCCCTATATGTCCAGCCTGGGTGCAGAGGTGATTTGTACTGCATGTCTGCCTATCTACCTGCCTCTGCAATTTCTCTGAGCCTTGTCAGAGGTATTTTGTGGTGTGAATGGTTCACCATTCTCCAGTCCAAAGAGTTACTCTGTAAATCAGGGGTTAGATTCCTGATATCCACCATAGAGGCCAGAGTTCCTGTAGGGATAAAGCAGGACATGGATTTAAACTCACCTTTTCCACTTGTAAGCAAGCGAGTTGGTCACCTTCTTACTACTCCTGTGGTGGATATGGTTCTAAATGTCCCTCTAAACTTTTTCACTTTTTAAAAGATTTTCATTCAATGCTGAAGTGAAAGTCAGCTCTGAAACTGGGCTTTCCCTCCTGTCCCTGAAATAAAGTTGTTATATTCCTCATTGCTTTTCAAGTGCATTGTCCATCAGGTAAGATCACATAAAACAGGCTGTAGTCCAGTAGATGCTAGACCCAGTCATGCATGGTTGATATGCAGACCTTACTAGCGGTCAGGGGAAGGTTTTATGTGTTTGGGCGAGCAGAAGGGGAAATCCTGCCTACCAAGGAGTATCTTCATTTGTGCTTATGTGATCTTCTCCACAGTTTGAAGATGGTTCAGGCTCTTGTATAAGGAGTAGTTGCTATTGTGATGTTTGTAGTAAAAGCCAAAAGTTAGCTTCACTTTGAAGACGGGAGAGGGTTGAAGTCAGCACCAGGTTCTGGCTGCTGCTATGTCTGAGTTGTGTAGTATGCTAATGAAAACAGTGTTAGCATGAACAATGCACAGTTGTGCTTTCAACCATATTTTCGGGTCAAGAGCACCCTCTTGCATTCTCACTCAATTATGTATCAAAGTGGAGGGAAGCAGGGCTGTAGTCTGTTTCCTCCTCACCTCATTTCATGCTATTTATTGTTTGAAGCAGGTGGGAAGAGGCAAGCAGGCTCATCTTGGACTCTGCTGTTATAAGAGACTGGTCCGTGGACAGCTCATACAGGAGCTGTGATCTCACCTTTTTCTTCTTCTTCCTTCGTTCATGACCAGCTGCAGCCTATCCCACAGGAAGTATTTCCAAGAGAATCATGTATCACTGACATCTTAATCATAAATCACTTAAACACAGAATCAGACACTTACCTTTAGACGTTTCCATTGAAGTTGTTTTCAAAGAAAAATATGAAAAGGAAAACTGTGCTCTCCCTGATATGCTTATAAATCTGGTGCAACTCTACTGAAATCAAGAGCTAAAATTGAAATAAAGCTTGGAAATTTTATCTTCTGGCTCAGAAAACAGGACTCTACAAAGGGCCTGATTCATTGTGGAGGAAAGCCAAGTCCACACCAAATGTTCATATTAATTTAATAAATTGATTTAGGACTTGACTGGTGAGGCAAGGTGACCCCCTAAATCATTGACTTCAGTCAACTTAAGCTATTCTTAAAATGTTACAAGATATTATTGAAGACAGGCACTGCTCTAACTGCAGAAGGGCACAGATTTGGAATGTATTATTATTGAGTGATTAGGCAGCCTAGTCCCAGGCTGTGATGCAAGTATGATGGGTGTTGAAAAAAACAGAGTATAAGGACGATAAGTCTCACATACTTTTCCAGGTGCAGGGGAGACATATAATATTCAGGTATTGGTTCACTATTACAATACTTGTAAGAGGTCTTTGTTCTGTGTCCAGTTGTCCAAGCCCAGCAACGTGCAGACCTTCCAAGTGTCTAGTCTTGGAAAGCTCACCCATCAAGAAAAGGCACTTTTCCAAATGTCCTTCTGTGAATGGCAGCCTGGTCCCAAACCCAGTTCATCTGCTCCACATGAAGAAGTGGATGGAATGATTTGCACAGGTAAGTTGCTTGAATGGCTTTGAAATAGAAATGAAAACTTCATTCTTGCATATTGTGTAGTTGAAGCTACAGGAGAACTAAGATGCCACATTTCCCATTGTAACTTCACATTACAGGTATAGCCTTATTTGGGGGAATAATACGGAATAAAATTGTTTCTTATTTACAAAGTATTTCTTTGTAGTAATTGTATGAATTTGAACACAATGATACGGGGGTTTTATTTATTTGAAATAAGAAAAAGAAGATCTATAGAATCCGTGTGTTCCAACTAAAAATCTCCAGTAATCTGTTATTAAATCATTAAAATATTTTAAACTAAATTGGCTGTAATATTTTTATGAACGGCTAGCTTGTGAAGGCGGTAGTTTCCTACCATATGCAATAAAAAGCATTTCACATGCTTGAAAAACTAGTGCACCAAATTCCAGGCTATAAATAAGGCAATTGTGAAATGTAAATGCTTAGAAACCCTAGCAAACTTCAGCCAACAAAGCAGGGATCAGAAATTTATACCCTCGTTACTGGTAATTACAGTCGCATTCTTTACTGATCTGTATTCCCAGCCAACACATAAAAGTGTCCTGGTGCATTACCTGCTCAGAACTGAGTCACCCCGAACACACATGTTCCAGAAAGCAAATCTGTGGCCATGGAGCTCTGCATGTGCTGCTGTAAATGTATCTGTCTACCTTTTAAGCAAAGTAACTGAAAGCCCCTCAGGGTGTTCTTACGAAATGTAAATTCACTGACTTGGAGACCTCAGCATAAAATCGCTGCTTTTAGTGGATGGCAGTTTAACCCCCTCCTTCCCATAATAAAGTGAGGAAAAAGAAATTCAGTCCATGGTTGTTTTTACATACAGGCAACATTTGTCTTTTTTCTTCTTCTTTGACAAAATAAGTAATTTAGGCATCTAAAGGAATGTAGGCATCTAAAAGTAACTAATTTTTTTTTTACGGAAATAAACAATAAATTCTTAATGCCCTTGTGACACATTAATCTCAACCTGTCAATAATTCATATTTGAAGCTTCCGCTATTCAAGCAGGAATTGTGAGAAAAGATGAGCCTTCTTTTAGGTTCAGGCTGACGCCTCCTGCCAAATATTAATATACTTAAGGAAAAAAAACCCACACATGGGAGCTTAAATTCATTAGCAGTCGTCTGGTAAATATTTTGACAATACTGCATGAATCACATGGTTTTCTTTGAATGATGTGCACACACACATGATTAATGTGTCTTAAAAAGTCCAACTAACTAGTCTTGGTTACATAAAATTACCCATCCAGAGTGGCAAGCATCTACATGCTTGACTTCAGGGGAACTGCTGCAGTTCCTTCATACCTGATAACTGGGCCCTTTTCAGTGTACAGTGGGGTGCCAAGTGCTGCCTGTCCAGTTCCAAGGCCACTAAACTGTAACCATGAAGCAAGAGCCCTAGGTGATGAGAGCTTGTTGCCTGGAAGACTGCTGTGACTTGAGTACCTTCAAGAGTCAGTCATCCAATTCTAAAAGTAATTTTGTGGTAAGATGGCTTCCTTGACTGGATAGAAATTTCAGGACATGTTACAGAAGTCCACAGTACTGTTAGCCAAATTCTGATCATCTCAATTTGAAAAACGAGGATCTAAGAAATTGCAGAAGTCAGAACCAAAATTTCTCATTGAATCATAGAATGGTTTGGGTTGGAAGGGACCTTAAAGGTCATGTAGTTCCAACACCAGAGCCCCATCCAACCTGGCCTTGAACACTTCCAGTGATGGGGCATCCACAGCTTCTTCGAGCAGTCTTTTCTAGTGTCTTGCCACCCTCACAGTAAAGAATTTCTTCCTACTATCTGATCTAAACCTACTCTCTTTCAGTTTGAGAATTCCCTGTTGTCCTGTCACTACATGCCCTTGTAAATAATCTCTCCCCATCTTTCTTGTAGACTCCTTAACTCTTGTGGGTACTGGAATGCCACAATGAGGCCCCCCCATAGCCTTCTTTTCTCCAGGCTGAAGAGACCCAATTGTCTCAGCCTTTCCTTGTAGGAGAGGTTCTCCATCCGTCTAATCATTTTGGTGGCCTCCTCTGGACTCACTCCAACAGGTCCATGTCCTTCCTGTGATGGGAACTCCAGAGCTGGATGCAGCGCTGCAGGTGAGGTCTCACCAGAGCAGAGCAGAGGGGCAGAATCCCCTCTCTCGCCCTGCTGGCCGCGCTGCTTTGGTTGTAACCCAGGACATGTTTGGCTTTCTGGGCTATGAGTGCACATTGCTGGGTCATGTCCAGCCTCTCACCCACCAGCACTTCCGAGTCCTTCTGGGCAGGGCTGCTCTTGGTCTGTTCATCTCCCAGCCTATATTGGTAAGATGTAACGTTCCTCACAAAAGACTTCCTTTTTTCTGTCACTTTTTCATCCTATTGAAAGTAGTTAATGGAAAGTCACCAGTCTTAATACATTTCAATAAGCTGATTCTCTTTGGGATCTTTCAAAGGCAATGATAAAACAACCTTGAGTTTTAAAGCATAGTGACACTTCATGTAAAAATGTTCTCCAGGATTTTTTCTGTATGTTGCTAATGAGGTAAACAATAAGCTTTCTTCCATTTACAAGTTAAAATGCTACTTTTCCTTGTCCGGTTCTCAAAATTTGTTTGGGCTCTAGTCATCATGTTTCTGTTCTTTTTGTTTTTCATCACCACCTTTTTTTTTTTCTCGTTTTTCAGGTGAAGTAAACTTATTTTGAAGACTTGCCAATTCATACTGCTTGTCTCCTATCCTAAGTGCTATACAAACACAGAGAAAGAAACAGTCCCTTCCCTGAAGGTCTTCTCTGATGATCTAAAACAAGAAGGAGTGGATGGAGATGTACTAAAATAGGCCTTGCAGGTCAGTGATGTTGGCTGGTGGGCTTGATTGAACAAGCTAGAAAAAAATGTCATTAAGAGTACACAGATTGCAAAATTTTATTCAGTGCCAGATCAGATGTGTGCAGAAGCCAGGGAGACCTTTCTCACGATATGCTAAGGGAACAGGTCTCACTCATTCTGTTCTCAGGGCTGTGTATGAGACGCTTGACAAAGCTTAAAGGCTACCTCGTAGGGCTACAAGAAAGGGTGCACTCATGCCTGCCCCCCGGGGAATAGGTAAGAGGAAAGCCACCTGAGCCCTCCTATTATATCACGCATCGTTCCTGATGTGCTTAATTTATTTCTCTGAGCCAGTGTGGTTCTGCCACTGTCTCCTCTGAATTAATCACAGCTGGTTTCTCAACCCAAGCAAATTCTTACAGAAGCTTGTTTCTCTCTCCTGTGAATGCATGCAAGAAAGAAAGTGCTATTTTTTAAAAGTAGTCACATTTTAGATTAGAACTCAATGATATAAGCACAAGACACATCATTAGCTGCAGGAATCTGTTAATACTCGTAATCAATAAATGGCTACAGGACTGTTTCTTGTATTACAGTCACAAAGCAATGCATAATGTTTGCTAACTGCTGTTCACTCCTAAATACTGCATGTTACTCACTTATTAATTACTGCCACAATTTTCAGGAATTATTCCATAATTAATTGGCCTCTAAAACACTCTGCTATATCTCTTTCACATTTAGGAAGTGCTATTCAGCATCCGATTTTTCATACGAGTTTTTCGTACAAGCTTTGCTAAAGCTCTTTGAACATGTCATCTTGGCAGATAAAAACGTGACATGGGAATGGCTACAAGAAATGGGAATGACTGCAAGAAATGAGATAGTGTGAAAAGTTTTGGAAGCAGTGAAATATCACTATTAAATGTAAAATTAATGTGGCATTCCTACATCATGAAATTCTTCCTTCAAACTATGAACCAGGCAATACTGTAAAAAGTTTGAATGCAGAGTACTTAATAATTTATCTAATTCAGGAATTGGTTCAAATTTTAGAAAAACTAATTTATTTGAATGTATTTGAACAATATGACTGACATAATGGCATAAATAATAACCTATACAAACTCAGCATCCTGCAGTAGCATGGATCCCAAAGTGAAGCGTCAGCAGTGGAAATGCAGCCACTGCTTCAAGCACCTCTGCCAGTTGTATTATAGATCCAGTCTTCCCCACTACCTCTGGTGAGCCATTTATGAATTGCAGGGATTCAGCGTCACAGATAAGCGAGGCAGTCTCTGTTAGGAAAGAAGTATCTTCTCTACAGAGGGTTGCAGAGAGAGAGGCGCAGGAAGAGATGTAATTATTTATGTGGTACCTAGCTCGTTATGATCTCTAATGACTGAAAATACCGGGAATGTTTTTAAGTCTCGTTTTAAAAGGCATAACAAATAGTAAGTAGCACAATCCCCACTTCACAGGACTCTTTCAAGAGCCAATCTCATAGTGCCAGTCCACACAGCACTGAACATGTAGAGCTCTGGGAAGATCTTGACATTTATTTAGGTGCTTAGAAGGGAGAAGAAATCTTCTGAAAATTTAGTCCCAGCTGCAGGGGGTGCAAGGCCTTTGGTAAATTCCTACCAATAGCTGGATTGTAAAGCTGGAGATCACACAGCAGCCTTGGAGTAAATCAGTATTATGTACTGTTAATCCACACCCACTCTCCAGCCAAAACAAATAAAATAAAAGCTCTTAGTGCATTACAGTAATGCAAAGCCCAAGATAATACAGGGAATGTTCTCCCATGAGCCAGAATGCCTGTTCAGCTGAGGTTCTGAGCACTGGTGATCAGAGCATGGCCAAGCACACCCGGGAAGAAGTGTCAGGGAGAGAAAGGGAGGCAGAATAGGAAAAGTATCCTACCAGAGGCCAGTGTCACTCCATCTGTCACACCACATGTGCCAGAACCTAGTAGCTCCTGCCTGCTCTGTGCTGGTCACAACATTCATGATAACCTACCCATTGCCTGCTCTGGCAAGTACTGTCTCATCCAGTAGAAACAACTAAATGGCATTTCATTTTCCTGTGCTGCTGTCCCTAAAAATCCTTTATCATGAAGCTTGTGGACTGCTCCTCTTTGGCTCTGGTTAGACCAAATGGCAAGTTGAGATGTTTGCTGTTCTACAAAACCCTTTTGTATTTATCACCTCTAGTTCCCTATCATGGTCTGTTTTGTCTGTGCACTGAATCCATACTCAGAAGACAAACTCTTAAAGGAGAACAAAATCTTCCTAGGCAGCAATTTCTACAGTGCATAGTGAGGAGGTTGCAAAGTGCTTCTGTGAAAATGAGCTCTACCAGAGGCCAGTAGATGAAGTAGCGGGTTTTTATTAGAGAAAAATTATTCTGTTCTATATATTAATTTAAAAAGCATATGGTGGTTGTGAAGATGATGGAGATCAGTATTGTGGTGGCTCCCTTTAGTAGTAACTGAAGATTAACACAATTTGATGTGGTTTGGGTTGATAAGGGTTGAAGATGAATAGGTATATACAAAATGAAACTAAATCATAACCATAGCTAGCACGTGATCTGCTCTCTGGACTCAAAAGGACTAAATGAGTACTGGCACTGAAGGACCGACCTGCAAAGGATGGCTTGCAGAATAAAAAGTGATACACATTACACCGCTAAATATGGTCAAAGATTGTACGGTTTCATGTTCAGCTCCTGTAAATACATTAGTGTACTTTGATCTCCAGGGCTGCCAAGCCAGCTTCCGCTTTTGTTAGATCAGATGCTTTTTTTGATGAATCTGCAGTGGATGTGGTGGCTTGTTGAGCATTTACACTGAGCTAAAACTACTGAGACAAGCAATTGTGGACCATCTAAGCTGAAGAGCATTAACAATTAAGCTTTGGTGGCAGTATTTGATAAAAGAAAGATACATTACCCTAACTTTGCTTAAAGGACTTCTAATGTTGTGAAGTATTGGATGTGACTCTGAGGAGAGTATGAATGCGAACTCAGACTAAATGAGTGAAATGTTAGTGAAGAAAGATAGTTTTGAATTAAATATGAAAATGGTTCAACTGTAGATTTAGCCTGAAAGTTACTCAGAAAGCTTAGCCTGAATTTTTTGCGTAATAACAGAAATGTTACCAGCTATTTGATGAATGTATCATTGCATATGAAAATGTTTGATTAGAAACCAGTGACCAACAGTGATACAGAGCACAAGAGATTACACAGAAATGTACTGAGGAATGCGGAAACAACTGGCTCGTATTAATACTGTGACAGCAAATACAGCTAAGCTATCAAGATAGTAGAAAGGCTTTCTAGCTTTAATACAAATTCCCAAATTGTTTTGGCACTGAACTGAGAATTGCACAGGCAGACGCATAGGATGACTCTGAACATCATAGGAACGCAAATAGCTGCTTTTGCTGAAACACAGAAATGCTAACCTCAGTACTAAATGGAAAAAATATGATTTGGGGAGACATCAGTAAAAAACCGAATGCTGTCAGGTGAGAAAATGAGGTCAAAGAAAAAGAAATGTACTTTCTTCTAATGTTTAAGGAGGCAGAACCAAAGCTGAGTTTCAAACTGGCAGAAAAAAATCGAGGGAGATAAAATGATGCAGGAATCTGACTGAGAGGGCAGCTAAATCAAAGAGGTAAGAATTAATGATCTACCTGAGGTATAATACACATGGCACAGTTTAGGTGGCCCAACAAAAGCAGCAAATCAAGCTTAGTGAGAGGTTTGGAATCAGAAAAACTGAAAAGCAAAAAAAAAAAGGATCAATTTATTGCAGAGGGAGAGAAATTTATAATAAATGGGAAGCAAAGTATAATGCAAAGTGAATATGTGGGATCAGTTAGATGTATTGTTTTCTTCTTGAGCAATATGACTGAACATTAATATAGCTTCTATATGTGGAAAAAGTAGCAAGGCTTTGCAGGGAAAGCTTTAATGTCTTATTAAGATATGGTTCTCAACCTAGAACTCGAGGTGAAACACTGCAGTTGTCACCCCCCTCACCAAAATGATACTGGGGACACTGAGTTGGACTGGCTGATAGACTGTACTTTCCTACAATACACAAACACCCAAACCAAAACCTTTATCTGTCTAATTATCTGCTACGGTTGGTCTAAATGGTACCCCAAACCGTACAATAATGTCACTAGATCCTCTTTGTCCTTAGTCTGCCATATGCATATGGCACTTGAGGGCAAAAATGAGTTTAGGTTGAATGGGGGAGTAATCCATTCCCTTTACTGATGTATGTTAATGCTGTTAGAGCGTACACAGAAGATACCATATTCTACTTATCTACCTGACTTCATCTCCAGTGCTTTAAAGGATGGTCAGAATGAAGGAAAACATCAAACAAGAAGCTTTAACTGAGATGAGAGTATGACTGAAGGGAAAATGCAGGTTAAAATTGTTGATGCATTTTACAAATTACACCAACTGAATCATCTATTCCCTTTCCTACTACTGCCAAGTCAAACAGTGTACAACTGGAACCGAGAGAAGTGTCCTTGTGAGAGAAACAGCCTGTGATCATTAATATATAGCTTATGTTTTCTATACCGTGTCAAGCCATATATCCACTTTTTCCTGGGTCATAACCAGTCACAACCAGGAGACAGATAGCTTCCTAATGGAATGGAAGCATTATGATATCTAACTCCTATCACTGTTATTGAGCCTGCTTATATTCCCTGCTTGCTAGGTCTGTTTCACAGCCTACAAGATAAATCCTTTTGGGTAAAAAGCACCAGAGGAATTAGTGTCATTAGAGACACATGTGTATATGCATATTCCTGTATATTCTAAGACTCTTCCTAGCAATTTAAAAAACCCTTTTAAAAGATATACCCAGTGTACAAAAATGATCTCCAGAAATCCCTTATCGGGCAGTCTTTAATAGTACCTCTTAAGACAATTCCTCTTCCAAGATGGAGACTGCAAGAGGTGTTGGAAATTTGGTTGCCTTTGACTTAAATATGTTTGGACTTTCCAGCAATGCAAGAGGTAAGTAACACTCTTTCCCTAGTCCAACACACGTACAGTACTAGATGCTTCTGTTCTGAGAGCTCTGAATATATTACCCTTCACAAAGAGAGAAGAGGTGAGAGTTTCAGCCCTTTTGCTCCTTTACTCCAGATAAAAGGGAAAGAGTAAATTAAAGCCACCCTCAGTATCCTTTCTCCAGCTGACAGATTGCTGGAAGCACAGCAGAAACCGTCTGTGAGGGTTCCATTTCCCCTGTGGCATGTATTGGCAAGTACAGGGCTTGGAGTGGCAAGGCAAGGAAAAAACACCAGTCTGGGGAGGATAACCTTGGAATGTTTATGAAGACTGCAGGACTTCCTTAATTATATCATTGACTTCTCCAGCACCTCAAATCAGGGTGATCTAAAGCTCTAGGACAGCTTCTCACTCTGGAATAACTGTGATTTTTGTCTTTTTAATTACATTATTGGCAAAATATATGATCAATTAGAATCACATAAAACAGGGAGGAAACATCTTGGCGTTTAAGTTACTTGGAGACAAGAGTCTCCTAAATACAACAGTAAACATGAAATTTAAAGTGTTACTTTTTTTTAATTCAGTTTGTGGAAACATAGTAAGGAGGAACTCTTGACTTGTTGAATGACTTGAATTGCGAAAACCTAAAAGCTACAGAGAAAATAAACAGCAAACAGAAAAAATTCAATTGAACCAGAGGAAACTGTTACAATAGGAATAGCTCTTTGGGTTATTTTTCTGGAGCCTGACTGCTTTTTATGACCAACATATATTTCTGCATGTTCCCTCTTTCACTTCCTTTTTTCCTTCTAAATGTTGTGAGTGAAGAACACGTGAGGGTCGATGGAGAACGCACCGTGGCTGTACATGAATGGAGTGTGAAACTTCCTGAAGTGCTTATGTGCAGGCTAGGCTAGAGTACTTGCAATAACCATACATTACTCTTAATATATTTATTCATGTTGGTGGCAAGATTTACTTTGAGGAAAATGTTAACAGGAGTTTGATGGAGGAAGAGAGTAAGATTTGCAAACTAGAAATTCCTGGAAATGGCTAATATGGTCAATTATGGGCAATTGGAGCAGGCTCTTCTAAAGTGACAGATGTGATGTCTCTGCTAGACAGAAGGAAGACCAGTGAGTCAAATCATGTCCACCTTTCCCTCCCATGACAGTATTAATTTTCTTTCATTCCATAAGGATCTCTAATCCATGCCAGCTGCGTCTGCCTTTTAAATCCTACTTCAAAACGAACTTTTCCCTGCAATGCCTGAAGGAAACACCTTGCCAAAGGAACCTAGCTTGATAGCTAATTTGAGAGATGACTTTATTTATAGTTAAAGAGATCATACATAAACCAGACCTAGTAGTAACCAAAACTGCTTTGATTCACAACTACCCCAATGTGCATGGTTCTGTGAACATATGACTGTGCTGCTAATGCTCATGTCTTCTCTCTTCCCCTTTTCATTGCTTACAAACTTAATAATTGTGTTGCTTCTTGAATTAAGTCTGCCACAAATCTGATCAGTATTTTAGTTTTGGGTTTTCTCTGGATCAGTCTTAGACTGTGCTTTGGAAACCTCTTGTTTCCCTGCACATCTTACAGCATCTGATGCATGAGCCTCGTTGTTGCAAATGGATCATTTCAGCAGTATGGGTTGGACTCATCTCACCTGTTTTCATCTCCTAACATATAAATCTGAGTCGAGAGAGAGATAAGAATCATTAAGATGCCATTCAGACTTACCTGTGACCTGTACTCTAAAGCAGGTTACATTATTGACAGCTCAGGTTTGGTCTCCCCCGGGACCACAGCACAAGCAAATGGCCACTGTATGTATGTAAATGTACATATGTATATACAAGTATTTGTTTTGAAGTCCACCCTAGGAAGCAAAAATCATTCATAAACTTCCAGTGTTTTGTTAGGAAAAATTGATGGGTTTGTTGAGTTGGATCAAAAGCAAAGGAAGTTCAGGTAAACTGATGGTGCTGAAGGAATTGCTGTGGGGTGCAGTGCTCAAGGAAGAATATCAGCCAAATAGAAGAGTGAACTCAATTCTGGAAGCTTCTATGGGTATATTTAAGCATGGGGTGCATATATAATCTGTATATTCATACATCACACTGGAATGAGCAAGATGCAGACAGATATTTGAAATACAGATTTGATAACAACAGAAATGAAAGATGAATAACCCTAAAATCCGTAAATATAAAAGGACATTTGTCATGGCTGCAGCAGGAAGTGAACCACAGGAATGTAGATAGAATTAGACACAGTGATGAATTTCATATGGTAGGAAAACATGGGAGTTTAGTACCCCTGTCAGTGTGTGGAAACATACATTTCTTAACTATTCATTTCTTTTACATACCCTACAGGTCTGCTGTGACTCCGTTGTTTAACAGTCACAGCATGGCACAAACAGAAAGCTCGAGTGTTCCTGTTTCATTGAACTTTCTCTTTTGTCCATAGTTTGCAGCAGATTTGGCAGTGATGGGTTTTAGCAGCTGAGATTCTCCAGACAGGAGAAGGAATTACATGGGGGAGGGGGAGTAACAAAAAGCTAATTCTGAGGCTGACTTTAACAAAAAGAAAGGCTAAAATGTTCCAGTCATTAAAGTCAAGATATTTAGAAACCTTCCTGAAGGATACATTTATTTCCTGATTCAGAACAAGACTATTCTACAAGTTTACATGAGACTTAAATGATACACATTATATCCAAAGAGTTACAGCTTGCAGCGTGCATTGAATGGTGCATAAAGAAATTAATATTTCTGAGGTAAACATATAATTGGTGTTCTCAGTATCTTGCTTTTATAGATGCAAAATCAATACCTATTTTAGGCAACTATTTATTCACTCATACTAGTACTTTTGCAATAACAGACATTTAAAAAATCATAAGATAACACTTGCAGCATGGCTACAAGAACTATAAGAAAATAGTGTATTGTTAAACAAAATTATCAATGTTTCAGGGTTTTGACAACTGTAAAAACAACACTTTCACAGGCAGCACTATTAAATAATTTTAATTTGCAATAATAGTGGGGTTTAGGTTCTCTAATGTGAAACATTAGAGACCTGTGAAAACATCTAGAAAAATATTGAGAGAACATTTACTTTGTGGCAATACTAATCCTAGGTGATAGACAGTGTTCTCAAGGCTTTTTCTGATGACAAAGACAGCAATAATGCTTCTTCATAAATAGCTGTATAATGAGAACAATCTGAAAAATCCAAAGTCATTTAAAAAAATCTACATTCAGAGAACACAGTCCTCACTTTTTTTGAAAGATAGTTTCTTTATTGTGACTCCTGTTTTGATTGAGTCAGATGCCAACAAATTTCTTTTGAGATCTATTCTTTAAAAACCAAGAACAAATTATTAGCAGAAGCCAGCAGCAAAATAACAACAGTGTACAGTTTGCCATAACAAACTTGAGAAATAATTACCAGACCCCTTTTGCATCTTTACTTTCTCCATGGTTTTTCTCCTGAAGAGCAGGATCATCACTTCCATGCAGATGCCAGGGCACAGCTCCTTACTTGTAGCAGGACTTGGTTCAGCACAGCTGCAGTAGAAAACATGGATTTACACTGTCTTAATGGGCCAACTGGCAATCCCTGGGACTGGAGAAGACCAGCCTCTATATTAATCTTGAAAAGCATCATTTTGCCCTCAGGACATCAAATAGTGCTCACCTCTCATAAGTCTGATCCACATCTTGTGTTCAGGGCCAAGAAATACACATCAGTCTCAAATTAGCATTCTTCAGTGTCACAACCCCATTACAACTAGCATAAACAGAAGCAAGAAGCGCTACTTTCCCCTTCCTACCTCCTGGCTTCTTCCTAGGATGGCTGTGGGCATAAAATGAAGATCATTAAAGAGGACTTTTGTATTAATGATTGAGTGTACATTACAGTAATCAGATAATGGCTATATCAGCTTTCATTAGAAGTCTCAAGAAACCCATCATTGCTATGCAGGGTAAACTAATTTCTTCTGGATACTTTGACAACATTGTTGATTAAAGCCTTAATGTTCACTTTATAAGGCCAGTTGTTTTTTGGTCAGTTTATTGCTTTGTGTAACAGCAAACCTGAATATTAAATAGGCTTGAGAAGTGTTAGGGAAAGCTCCACATACCAAGTATGGAGAGTTCTACCCTAAAGTATTTGCATGGGTATTATAGATAGATCAATAGACAGACAGACAGACTTACATACAGTCCAGGTATAAAAGAAATAACCCTGTTGCTTGATCTGAATTATCAGCTAAAATGTCTTGGGCCAT
The DNA here is from genome assembly GCA_013397725.1 of Rhagologus leucostigma. Lineage (NCBI taxonomy): Eukaryota > Metazoa > Chordata > Aves > Passeriformes > Rhagologus > Rhagologus leucostigma. The sequence continues at coordinate 349,008 of VZTD01000753.1, read as the reverse complement.
TAAGAACCAAGAGTAATAAAATAACAACAGTAATTAACAGTGGGCATTTCTGTCATCCTGCTTAGAGTAATGCTTTTGCAACTTGGAATCAAGCAGATTCAGAAGAGCAGTGATAACAAACAAATGTTCAAGAATGAAGGTATATTGGTCCTTGTTCAATTGGCTGATAAAATCTCCTGGTCCGCCTATAGCATGTTTTAACAAGATCTCTGCGCTCAGGGCTTTGTTTCTTCTGTTCTGCAGATGCAGCGTAAAGCAGGTATGTGACTCCTCAAGGGGTCTAAAATTACACCCAGAAAGTGTTGGAGCACTCAGTGAAACGTGCCCGCCATTCCGAGCACGTAGGACGGTGTGCCGGGAATCGCAGGGAGTCACGCTGGCACACCGGTGCGTGAGTGAGAGGCGAGAGGGCTTTCTCTGGGGGCTCATCTCAGCAGCACAGCACCGGCTGCCATGATAACAACTCTTGCTGGCAGGAGAGAGCAGCTTAAAATATTTGTGTGACAGCACATTTGGACAGGATTGCACATGCATGAGAAAGGATAGCTATCTTGTTGAAACAAGAAAGTTTGCTCATGTCCCTTGTGGTGCCTTCTGTGTTTTGTTCTGCCCTGATTTTCTTGTTAAATCATCACAATACTGTTTATCCATATTTCTTCCACTCTTACCAGTTTGTGGGGTTTTTGTGTTTGCTTTTCACTGTTTATTCTTGTTCTTCCTAAGTCCGGTAGCTCACATCTTGTTGCCATTTTTGGGATTGTAGTGTATTCTGACCACACACTGGCATCTGGAATGTCATTTTCCTTTCCCAGCATCCTCTTTCTTGAACCTCTGGGTCCACAGCTATAAGTAGGTGAATACTGGAAAGCACTCAGGCAGCTGGGAGTAACACTGGTAAAATGATGGAAACTGGTATTATCTAAACCTCAATGATTACCTTCTCTGTGAGACAATGCCTGCTGCTGAATGTCCTGCCTTACAAAGGAGGTGTTTAGTTGTGGTCATCTAAATGCCAGACACTGTGCTGTCAGTATCCAGCTACTTGCAGCATCTTTTAAACCACCTGATGTGTGGAGAAGCCAGCTGGCCTCTGCACCCCTATTCGTCTGTAGATACCTCGGAAATCAGAGAAAGAAGCAGGTTCTGGGAACATCAGCAGAGGATCAACAGTAGTCCTCTGGAGCCATCCGTCAGTCCTACACTGTGCAGCAGTGGAATCCCATTTTTATGCCTTCTGACAGTAAAGCCGAAGGATGATTAACATGACCTCAGGGAACAGTAAGGGAAATGGCCATCCACTGCCCACTGATGCTTATTGTAAGTCAGAATGATGGCCTACAGAAGGGTACGAGTGCTTCTGGCACTGAGACCATCTTTGAGTCATGAGTGATTGTCATTCTTCCCAATGAAGCCTTAACCATAAATAGTAGTAGTATGTGAAATCCAGTGTTTAAAAACATAAGCTTATTCCAGACTAGCCTTAGCAGTGAAAGTGTGACAACAGATGAGGGGAGCAAAGCATTAACAAAACTGGATAGTAAAATATAACATGTCTTTTGTCAGAGTGCGAGAACTGAGATGAAAGCAGAATCTCTGGCTATTTCAATGAGAAGGCAGCCAAAGCTATGCAACATCCCAACGTACAGAGAGAAGACTTTTCTCTAGAGAAAAACCCTATTCAATTTTTCCTTCCTATAGAAACCACGTGAAGCAGATATTACTTTTTCTTTTGTTGTTTTATGAGGTACTGAAAAAGTTTGATGTACTTACTATTTTGGTTTCTTCCAGATGCTTTTCCAGACCAACAGAACCTGGAATAGTTTGAGTTAGCTATCCTGGGCATCCCAGGGCCAAAGTCACAGCTCGGTGGTATGAGCTTGATTTTCGTTGCTGTATTTTACCAGAGGTGTTTGATCACGGTGATATAAAAACCTGCCATAAGATAACTGTCATTCATCTGAAGACGGTGTTAAATTGACAAAACTCTGCTTTTAAATTAAGTCTTTACTCTCCCCAGTTTACTAAATGTGAAAGTGGAACTAGCTTATCGAAAACTTACATACAGAGGTAAAGCAAAACCAGTCACTTCTAAGACAAGTACTAAGATTCAAAAGGCAGCCAAGCCAAGGAGGTAGAACCTCCAGAATGTTTTCAAAGGTCACAGACTGAAGTCCTGGAAAGCTAGGAGATGCCTGACTTGAGCTTATCCATGAAATCCTTACTCTAGCAGTTCTGTACGTATGTCTGATTGCATACTAGTCTCCCCGCAGGATTGTTTCCTCATGTAGTCCCTGGTCCATTCTCAGTGTGAGTCTTTTCTTCCTTCACACAGTTGCCCCAACTCCACACAGCCATATTCCAAAACTGGAATTCCAAATTCCGTATTTCTACAGGTTCTCTCTGTGATACCTATGGGCTTCTCAAGCATCAATGAGTCGGTCTCCATACTCTGGGATAGCTTCCTTGCTTTGATAATCTGATAAGAGAGACCACTAAATTTGAATGCTCTGTGGCTGATGCTGACCTTTTGCTACTGTCACATCACTTAGCAGTTCCAGTGCAGGGAGTGTGTCTATAGAGGGAACCTTATTCAAAGATCAGCCAGAATTAGACACTTCAGAGAATTTTTCCCTGTTGCATTTCTAGAAATTCTCTTGTGTGTGAACTAAGATTTCTTTCTTATAGCTCAGAAACTTGTGCAGTTTGGCCAAATGAGGTATGTTCATGATGACCAAATTTCAAACTTTTTTGCTTCTAAGTGCAAAGGCATTACAGCTCCTTAGAAAAGTAGTTCTTAGTTATTATTTTAGCACAGAAAGTGTGTTAGTTAAGAATGAACTCTGGAAACCAGCTGAATGGTTTTATAGAGTGCATACCTCTCAAACAGGGAACTTTTAGTTCAAAGAGGTAAAACTTGACAAATTGAGAAGTATCTGAAAATAGGGCCCAAAACGAAAGAAAAACTGTCAGGCATCCTGAACTAGCAGCAGTGATTCAAACCTTTCTCACAGGTTTTTTTTGGGGGGACATGCAAGCCCTGAAAGAACAAATACACTTTCTGAGTAGCTGCCCCAGAGGAGTGTTGGTGCGATGCCATTTGAAAAAAACAGAATGCAGCCTTAGCACTGAGGAGCCCAAAAGCTGATTAGGTGAACAAGCCCAAGCTTACTGTGTACTGGCCAAGGAGTGCTTATTCTAAAGCCCCTTGTTAGTTGCTGGCATGACATCTCTGGCTTGACATTTAGCTTCATACAGCATTCACAGGGTAAAAGCCACTCCAGTCCCCCTCCAATAAAGGGTGGTTCTTAAGAACCATAAAGAAATGAAACTGTAGGACTGACATGGGCTGTCAGTCACAGGGGACAGACACCTGGAGGTACCGAGTTGATCTAAACAAATCCAGGTGGTTCTAGTAGCCAGCTCTTTGGACCCAGCTTTCAGAGCTCTCCGTCTGTGTCCTGTCAGAGTCCCAATGTCAAGACTGAGGATCCCTGTGTGTTTTCTTTTCCCTGGGCACCGCTGTTTCTCATCTGGCAGCATCCTATCAAATGCAGAGCTGCGTTGCATCAGTGACAGATCGAGCCCTCTGGGAGTCGGCATAATTGGAGATCAGCAATCTGGATTCCTGCCTAGGAAGCATCAGGAAAGTGTCTGTACCTGAAGCAGCATCAAACCATACTCAAAGTAATGGGAATGTTTAAGCTGTGATAACTTAAAAAAAAAAATCCCTCTGCTACATTATTTTAGTAAATATTTGTAGGTGTCTGTAATAGGGGGTAATCGCTGCATTTCCTTTCAAACTAAAGGAGAGCAGTTTTCAGTAATATTGGATGAAAGCAAGGAATTCTAATGGATGGGTTTAACCTGATTTTTGCTGGCAGATAGTGCTTTTCAGCAGTTCTCAGGTGTCTCTTCTTGCAGCACACAAAAACTAGTTTGTGCCTGGTTTTTCCCTTTACTGATACAAGAATTCCACAGTAGCGGTCAAGCAGTGAAGCATCCCCCTTTGTCAGGGAGCTGGAATGGGTTGCATGTGTGGAAATCAAGAGGTGCAGGTATGAGGGAGGTGAACAGGATGTGTCTGGCTGCAGCTATGAGAAGGAGGAATGGTACGTAGGTGCCAGCAGGAAGGTGAGCATCTACAGAGGAAGGAAGGAGGGAGGGTGCCTAGCACTTCTGTAAGTCACAGAGATGAACTGCAGCTCAGAGAGGCTGGGTTTGGTATCATGGCAGTGCAAAGAGACAGCTTTCAGGTTAAGTTGGAGCCCAGGTCCCAGAGAGTCCATTAAATAATTTGTATCTCAAATAATGTTAAAGAGTTATGAGGGATTGCAGGCAATTGAGGTGCAGGTGTGCTGTTACGGCTGTGGATGGTGTACAAGACATTTCCGTGTGTTTGCACGTGTTTGTTGCACCAATGAAGTAAAAAAGAGTGGTTTGGGAATTTTGAGAAAAGTTTGCATCTCTTCTTTAATTTACCCTCATCTGAGAAGGGAAGGACCGTACATTCAGAGTGCCTACAAGACTGGTGCTAGAAGAAAGGCTGTGCCAGAAATCTGTTTCTTCTTGAGCGTGGAAAACAGCTGAGCCACTATTCCATTTTCATCAAGGGATGAGGCACAGAGCTGGGGGCAAGTAAAGGGACATGGTCCTGCATGATAACCTGCCATTTCCATTTCAAGGTGGGAGATTTCCTAATGAGAAAGTGAGGGAAGCAGAGGCAGCTACTTTTCCAGTCCCTATCCACAGTTTTTCTGTAACGAAGGCCCACACCCCAAAGTTCGCCTGCTCGGGATGTGTGCCGTGTGGAGCACCCAGAGGAGAACCAGAGTTGCAGCATGTGCGGTTTAGAGCTCTTGGCCCCAGCAGAAGGGAACCCAACCACAGCAACAGAATCAGAGTCTAGCTCTGACAGTGAATCCGTGAGCTTTAAGAGGCCTAGGAAAAGAGCACAAAAATGGAAAGAGTAATAATATTAGAAAAAAACCCCAAAACCCCAGCTCACAGTCTAATGAACTGCTGCATTCCCCAAGGGCTTGCTTCGCCGCCTTCTTCTAATTCTGGTGCAGTGCTTATAATGCTTGATGGATCTGGGGAGGTTTACAGTGGTCACTTGGTAGATACACACTAGCGTCAGTAACAGAATGAACAAGAACCGAATGTGAGTTTCAGTTAGTTTCTTTTTTTTGCAACTTTCTTTCAGAATAACCTCAATATTTACAAAGGCAGGGCAGCTCCCATGTTCCCATGTCACAACATACTGCTCTAGCTGCATTTGTGATAAAAATGAAATGGGAATGGTTTCTGAACAACAATCAGAGCCTGTGATTTTTAACTTTCTGTCCCTCCCGCCAAAGCACAGATTATGGTGAAAAGGATAATTTTAATTGCTTCCTTAGGACTCATCATGAGACAGTTGTAGCTATCTCACCGATAGACTCCTGAACATAACAGTCCTCCTCAGCTCCCAGGCTCAGGGCAGAATGCAGGATAAACCAGATTTGTATCCAGAAACAAAACAAAAACCAGAAATACCACTCCCCCAAACCCCAAACAAACAAACAAAAGCCCCCCAAACTCTACTAAACAAAAGGTTTCAGGAAAAAAACCATCTGAACTGGATTCTACACTTCTTCCCCAACACCAAAAAAGTGTACAACTTTCCAGGCTGGAGTAGAAAGGTTATATATAGCACTGCAATTTAATCCACATGACAATTAAAAAATACATGAAATGGTCTTCCTTATGCATGAGAAAAGATTATCAGAGTTTTCCCCTTTTCCTCTTTCAGCTTATTAAAAATGTAACTCCTTCAAGAATAATAAATTAACTCGGAAAGGATTGCTTAAGTGAGACACAGGTTGTGATTAAAGGAAGTTTGGAGTTCAGGAGAAGCCTGTGTTTCAAAAACGTCCTCAGTGTTTGGAGTATTGCATATGGCTTTGACACCTAATTTGGGAGAGAAGTGGTACGGAATGAACCTCAACAGGAAAAGCTCTTGTTTTTTGTCACTTTGTGACATTACTGAAACACCGTTTCCCCTCATTTGTATTTCCCCCCCCTCCCCCCATAAGTTTGTGTTAAAATGTATCAAAACAGAAAAGACTTTGAAAAAGGCAGCAGAACTGTCATAAAGGATGATGGTAGCTAGTCGGGAGGTTATGCTTTATTATGTAAATCCATGTTTGGGGGTATTTTAAAATGCGTATCGTATGGTTAGAGGCAGCTAATTAGCTAGATAAACTATACTGCTTCCAAATAAAGCGTACTAATCCATAACATAAATGCCAGGGGCACGACTTCTTGCAGATCTGTGACCGACCTGATTGACCAAAACTGTCCCTCATCTGTACCAGTCAGTCTCACTTGATGGAGCATTAGCCACGAGGCTGCTGGTCCTTGCCAAACCCCACTGCTCAAATCCACCTTGTCTTGCTGCTCCTGGGGAAAGGTTCCTGCAGTGCTTTCCCTTGGGTAATTCCGTAGTGTTGATCACTCCGAGCTTGAATTCAGCTTGGAGCAGAAGGAAATAAAACTTCAGTCAGCACATAAATCTTTCATTTACTTACATCTAAAACCAATGAAACAGTACAATTTCCCCTTCTTTTTCTGTAATTTACAAATGGTTAAAATGATTTTCTTGGCAGAAACATCCATTTCTTAACTGCTTAGTGCCCACGCTGGCAGCACCAGGCTGCAGCAATGGCTCTGTAAGTACCAGCGCTCGCTCTGGAGGTACCAAGAGGAGCTGGATGAAGAACTTGCGACGCATAATTTATTCTCTGAATATAGGCCCTTTTTTGTGCTTGGAAGAACTCTGGGGAAGGCAGGTGGGCTTGGGTGGTTTTTTTTAACAGTTTGCTGAAATTCTTTAAGGAACTGTAGTGTGTTTGCATGCAGTACCTGTATGCCAGTGGCTTGTTAAGAGATGCGTTTTCATGTTGGGAGTTCAGGTGCGGGGTACGCATGGCCTGCCCAGACAGGTGCCCTGCAGCTCCTGGGCTCTGGCACCGGCAAAGGGCAAATGTTGGGAAAGCACTTCTGGTGAGTGCCGAGACACTTGTGTAACATCCACGGTTCAGCCGGCTCCATTTCGCCTAAATATGCCTGATATCTGCAGCACCTCACGCGTCTGAAAAAAAATTATAGCGTGCGCGGGGGGCGGTAGTCATTAGAGATGCAAACGCGCGTGAAAAATTACATGCTGCGTGGCCGTGCGCTGACCGGGGCACCGGCCTCCCGCTCCAGCCCGCCGGGCCGGGCCGGGCCGGGGCACGGCCGCTCCCCTCCGCAAACTTCCCGGGGCGCAAAGTTTGCCGGCAGTTCCCCGCCCGCCCGCGGGGAGGGTGACAGGGCGTAGCGCGGGGGGCGCGCCCTCCCCGCCGCCCCCTCCCCTCCCC
>VZTD01000753.1:289402-337737 GCA_013397725.1 Rhagologus leucostigma | reverse complement strand
TTTTAATTAATGGCAATAATGACGATTCGGGACAGTTTGTAGGAACGGGGAGGTGGGAAAGGGAAAGTTTTAGCTGAACACCAGGCTCTCGCTGTCAGAAGTTCAGGGAAAGCAATGGCAAGTTCATCTCCAGGTTGGCTGGTAGCAGTTTGTCCCAGACAGACAACGGGCCATGGAGCCCAGTAGTAGGTGAAACGCACCCAAGTGATCTCTGTGGCAATGTCTTTCATGAAATAACCTGCTCGTGGTGTATTAAACACAATGGAAGAATAGCACAGGTATGACTGAACTGATTTCTGACTGAACTGTATGTACGGTTATTTTTACAACGTTTCCTCAGAACTGACAATGTATTGTGTTCCCCAAAGCTGTAACAACAGGTTTTCAGTTTTGCTAGACATACGAGAGACAGGCAGATCCCATGTCGCAGACATTTCGGTTATTGTATTGGGTACGACAGACAATGGGAACCAAAATACACAACCGTGAGGAAAATGGCAATTGGATGGTATCGTTAGGGGAAGGAAACAAGTGAGAGAAAAGAGTAGTAATCATACTTAATCCCTTGTCATTATTAAAATTATAGTGTTGCTGGTTCGACACACATCTCGGATGCATCTGAAGGTGTCAGGGATGATGGATTTAGTACAGAGGAGTAGTGTATGGTGGGTGACACCAGGATTTGTAGTCACAGAAATTAGCAACTAAGTGAGAAATTGCAACTTCCCTCTGTGTGTGTGTGTGTGTATGCCTGTGCATGTTTGCATAGCGGTTTATTCCCTTGCTCATTGCTTGCAGGAGCTCTCTCCAAGAAGAGATGGGATGAGGGATTCCAGGGAAAAAGCAACACTTGGAGCCAATTAATTATTTCTGTGTTAAATAAATTGAGATAATAGTGTTGGTATTGACACTGCCATGGGACAAAAGCAACATTTGGGGGTTAACTGACATTTGGCTGATAGCATTAACTCTTTCCTAACCAGCCTCATCAAAACAACTAATTAATTCCGTCTTGCAAGAGTGAACTGTCCTTGCTGAAAGTTTAATTTGTAGCTCTGCACCCTTTTAGCTCTTTTTTTGTGAATGGTGACCCAGCATCACTAACGCAAAAACCAGAACGGACTTCCCAGAGGATAGAAACTCGACTGGGTTTTCAGCTCTTGTTTTTCTCAATAATATGCCTTTGTTGGTTTTGTAGCAAGTTTGCAACGAAGATTGCTACCGCCCTGGTCTGTTAATGTTGAGTACAGTCTGAAAGAGATTCCCTGAAACAGAGGCGTGGAGAATTCCCCCCACACGACCTAGCACTGAGAGTGCCTTTGTGTGTCAGGTTCCCTCATTAGGCTTGCAAACCAGGGTGCTGCTAGGATTTAATGTTTGTGATAAATGATAGGTTCTGATGGCTTATCGATTTGTGCAGAAAGTGAGCTATCTCTGGAAGAAACGAATTTGTACATTATCAGATCTTCCTATGGGTTTGTGTGCATCTCTGAGCACATTTCCAGAACTTCCTTGGCTCCTGACATAGGTGTTCAGTAGTGTTAAACACTTTTCAGGCGTGCTATGAGAATGCCTCCTGTTAAAATTGTTTAACCACTGTGACTAGTAAAACCCATGGTTTAATTAGCCACTTGTGTGCTCTCATAACCACCTGCCTTCACTTCTTTTCTTCATTCTCCCTTTCTCCCACTCACTCTCTCCTGTTTGTGCTCCGTCAGATATGTAAACACAAAAGCTCCTCTGCTGCTGTACTGTGACTCAAAGGAAACAGGTTTCTCTTTCCAGCTGTGGAGATGTCAGTAAAGCATCACTTCTCTGCAGGTCATGGCCCATCACAAAGTTTTGTCACGGGATGTGGCTAATTTCTTTACAGAAATGTGCTTTGTCAGTAGGAGAGGAAGAATAACTTACTTATATGGCTGTTTTCCTTATGTCTTCTTTCTTCTTTATGGAAAAATTATTTTAACTAGTAAGGTGACAGAAAGGCTGCCTACAGCACAAGTGCAGCAGCAGTGCTCTGGCTGTATGGCCACCGGCTGGAAGGGTGTCAGAGGGTTACAGGGCCTGCACGAGGGCACTGTGGCAGCAGCATTGGTGTTGGGGGTGGGCAAGGGCAGCCTCCCTGCAGAGTGAGTGGCTGGAGCAACTCATTTGGCTCCTGGGGAATCCACTGCTCTGCATGGATGATCCCCTGGCACCTCGGTAGGCAAGCTCCCATGGAAATGCGTCAAGGATCGAGGGGCTCACATTCCGCTACACACTTGTAAGATTCATGAATTGTGCTCGACAGCGGCTGCAAATTGCAGGGGTGATTTACAGCAGGGGGTGGCACCATGTTTAAAAACAAATGAAAAATTAGAAAAATACCAATAAACCGTAAACTAGCTGATCCCACAGAAACCATTTCTCTCTTTTTCTTTTCAATCTCTTCTACTGGTGCAATGAAGGCATAGGATATAAATCTCAAAGATAGTACGTGGAGTTGAAGACAGACTCACGTGAATGCTTTCCAGTCCCTGACCCTTGCTTTTTTAACGGAATGCTTCTCGCCCAGCTTTTTTTTTAAGAACACTTGAATTACTTTTTCCTACTTTTCTTGTACTATTTTCACATTAAAAGTGTCCCAATGCTCTAGTATTTTTCATAGAATGTTATTATTACTAGGAAATTTTATGTACGGCAATAATAAATCTATAAAAATCAGATTGACGTCATGTTGCTCGCTGCCTACTTGTGTATATATATTCTGCGTTCATTCAGATTTACAATCGGTTTAAAGAGACATAATCTTTATTTACCCATAGAGACTACTTATTTTCCTCTTCTTGGTGTACATGCCTGTAACTTCTGCTGCAGGTTATGAGGATTAGGTGCCTGACGATAGTTTACATCCTTCTCTCTTTGAAGTGAACCCCATTCAGTGTACGAATCTCAGTTGCCCCAGTCCTCATTTTCATTAGCATGACAGCAAGTTCAGGCAGAGAGGCTGACTTGCATTGGCAGGGGCTGAAGGGTCCTGCCAAATGTGAGATATCAGCTGTTTAGGCATGCTGTCATCGTAGCGGGCACCGCTTGCTCCCTTTGTAACAGCCCAGCTAATTGATATGTGCGCTATTAAAGTGAGCGTTTGCATACCAACCTGATTGAGTCAATACCAGCCTCCAAATCCGAGGCACCTCGCCGAGTTGCATTTCAAGCCAGTGGGATTTTGAGATGGCCTTCTCCAGGGATAGGTTGTGATGATTGATTTCAGCAGGAATGGCGTCTGATCCTGAAAGTCTTAACACCATCTGGCATTGCCACGGGGGAGAGAGGCTGCGCTGGCAACCTCCAAACTTGCACTTCGTGTTGCAGTAGCGCATGCGAGCGCTGTTAAGGGAAGACTGCTGAGCTCTGTGGATAGGGGTCAATTAGTAGGGGCCTCAGAGGAAGCAATTTCCCCGCCGTCTATCTGGCTTTAAATTACATGCACAAGTTAAGTGACGGCATGATGGAATTGAGTAGTGGTGAGGGGGAACTGTAAAGTCTGATAAGAAGCAGGCGGCTAACACGATCCAACAGGCTAACTGGAAGGTGGAAAGAAAGACCACCTTGTAGCTCACATTGCTGTTCATCACTAAACATCAGCAGTGCTGCTGTATGACAGGCTGTCTCTCCTGCCTGCCACTGCCTCATAGCCCTCCATCTGGCCGAGGCTCCCTGTGTCCATGTGTTAAAATGCTTTGCAGAAGGGCAAAAAACCAGTCCTTGTTCCTGGGCATTTACAGCTGGAGCGAGAACTGCAGTCTGCCCCAAGCGCAATTTCCATTGGCACTGGCTGCAAAGCCCTGATCAGCCCTGAGTGCGGTTTTTTCCCATCTTTGCTGCTCATTCGTGCCCCTGGTGCTCTGCCAGGGTTCTCTTGTTTTTTCTGTTCCCAGGCCTGAGCCTGCAGGGAGTCTGCCTGGTGCTGGAAGTGGCTGCTAGCACCATAAGAGAGCCCTCACTGGGTGACTGTGATGCTCTTGCTTGGGGCTTCCAACATGGTGCGTGATCCTGCTGTGAGGGTGTGAGCAGGGAGGAAGTGAGAGGCAGGGCAAGATCTGACCTTTGTTGAACGTTTTGCCATGAGGTTTTGTCACTTTCATTCAGATACTGCATGTCTGGGATAAACATACATTCAGTGATGAGTTTTCCTTTTGACCTCTGGAGGTTCTTAGGGACAACACCAAGCCTCTTACTGCCACCTCCAGCAGAGACCAGAGCAGCAACATCTTTGCTCGCCAGCTGCTTGGAAATCTCCTTGAAGGGAGCTGATCTTCTGCATTAGGTTCATGTCTTGCAAGGCAGGAATGTGCTGCAGTTGGCGGGAGACATGGGGTGGAGGAAGATGTTTAGAGCCCAGAGGAGACAAACTTTTGGTGTCCTTACAGTTCTGGCAGATCACTGAGTGCAAGTCGTTTCCTCTGAAATGCGGTTGGATGGTGCCTGGTTTACCATTTCATATGTTATTGTTTCCCTTTCTTCGTGTGCGACTTGCAAAGCAGAGAAAGTGCCCAAACCCCATGACATTACTGTTCAGTTTAGAGTATAAATGGCTGCTTGATATTCTGTAGTTTGTTAAGGAAGGGCAAAAATGAAGTCTCTCCTGCCTAAAAAAATCTCTTAGTGGTGGGATTTGGTACTGAAATGAACAGAATTTCAAGAAATTCTGCAAAATTATAGGCCAGTCAAGGACTTAACAGCCTCTTTCGTACAAACACTGCTTTCTACTTGCATTGAAATTTGCTTGCTTTAAATCACTGAACTATGATTGTTTGCTAGTGAAATTGTCCATATGGTAAGAGAGGTTAACTGGTCGTGGTGGTTCTGAACTTTGATTGCACTGAGTAGCTCTTTGCATGGGTTTCCAAGTGCTAGTATAGGTTATGCACTATAGGGGCGTCAAGATTCTGTGCCAGACTCTGGATTTCAGTGTTGTGACTGGTTAGTCTATTTTTTTAAGCTGACATAATGAAATCTCTATATATTGTTTAGGCTGGGCAAGCTGCATGTGTCATGAGAAGGATGATGAATGAGGGCGGTTTGGGGTTTTTTTGAGCAGTAATTAGCATAATAAGTGTCTTTTTTTTTTTTCCTTTTCTTTTTTTCCCCCAAATCGTCTAGGTCACTTTGAACTAGATATTTTGGTTAGAGGTGCATAAAACCATCATGACTTGGAGTCCTATGCCAGCTATGGGATGTTTGGAAAATCTTTTCCAATTCTGTGTTTGTACAAATTGCTGTAGACTAGAGACATCATGCCTGATTCATATAGGGAGACTTTGTTTAACTTGGTAGATGTGTGAATGTCATGTTATATACCACTGATTATGGGTGGGTAACAGTAAGGAACAGTCTCAATTTTTGTCTGCTTGTTCATGTATGTTCATATTATCGGATTTTGGGGTCACTTTCCGTGCAATACTGTTTGCTAAGTGCATACCCAACACCTTTACTGAAGTCAGGGAAAACCTTGCTCGCTCAGAGAATGGATTAGGATGTCAGCAAGCAATCTGTTGGTACTGGGGAAAGAAAAGGAACAAAAATGGTTTTGGGTTTTTTTGGTCAGAAAGCAACATCCTGGTACCGCTTTTTGGGTTTCAAAAGAAAAGTGCCCTAGAGAGTTAAAAAAAAGGTTGATATTAATTTCTGTATGCTGTGTCATGCATTTATGCATGGCAATGACAGAACAGGCCTTTTCCAAATATCCTAAATATTTGTATTGTTAAAAAAGACTAGTAGTCTTCCAGCTCTTAACATGCGTATATTTTAAGGGTTAGGCTTGGTGAAATAATTCTAAGCAAACCTAGAATGTACACCTTAAAGGCTCATCAAATACAGCGTAATCCTTTTGATCACTGGTTGCAAGGGGAAATGGCTGCTGCTTGCATAGGGAAAGGCTTTAAGATAAGCTTTTTGGATGTAACCCAAGTGAGCTGGGAGCAATAAGTAACTCGTGTCAGTGTAGCCTTGGTGGCTAACAATTCCTAAGTCACCAACTATGTGCTTAAAAACTGGCAGCAGACACCATGTCTCCTGAGGAGTGCCACCACCCAGGGAAAGCATTTCTCTTCTTCTGTAGTGTCTGGGTTTTTGATAGCTCATCTGCTTGGATGATCGTACTGAACCACAATGTCTTGAAGCACGCAGTTTCCTTTGACGCTTTTTTTGCTATTTGAGAGCCCTGACTGCACGTTTGTCTTCTCTCTTCTTTTGGGTACCTTTATTGTTTTCCACAGTCGTATCTTGTTCAGTCACATGCAAACACCTGTCCTGAAATTGAATTACTCTGTGGTGTAATCTAAAGTCATCCCCCATTTCAGCATCCTGTGCTTTCTGTTGTGTGTCGAGTTATGTTGCACCGTACTTTAGATGCGACAGCCATTTAATAATGTTGAAGCCTTAGCTCTGCAGGGGCTAAAAAGATCCCAGCAGGCTTGTTAACTTCTACTCTCAGACATTATGGGAAATATTTTCTCCTCCTTGGAACTCTTCGGCATCCTCTTAATTAACACTATAAAAATCTGTAGCCAGGTGTGCATGAAGCCTGTTTAATTTTTCTGCAGTTTTTCAGAGTTTCTCCATTCCTTCCTATTTAACCAGACACTGGTGCCAAGTGAGATACGAGAATGTAAAACGAATAAAGGCAGCCTGGGTCATGCTGGATACTGTGTTCTTGTCAGGCAGCATACTCATCAAGGGCCTTTCCCTTACTCACCATAGGATCTTATTTTTTCCCTGCTCTACTCAGTATTTTTATTTATCTCAATCTCTGAAGTGTTGGGCATTTTAAAACTTTGCACCTCTCCTTTCTCAGGACAGTATTCTTTTCTGCTCCAGACTGCTGTGGTCATGGTGTCTGTTGTACTTCTATGTAGGATCCCTACTAGCTGGTATCAGACTTCATTTGGCTAGACGTTATTTGTACAGAGATAAGAAAGGTTATTCACTGGTTTAGGAAGTAGAAAAGCAGTATTAAAATTTGAGGTGGAGGGAAGAACTTAATAAATACTGGAAAATGGGGGAAATCTAAGGGCATTCAGGATGGATGTCACTTAAGATGAGGGTGAAGGAGGAGGAAAGAAGAGCTGCAGAGTGCTCAAACAGAGGAGGATTCCAGAGTGGCTGAGGGTTGGTTATAATGTGTGAAGCCTCAGTGAGGGGGTCCCTGCTCCTCCCCAGGGGTGACTCAGTAACCATGGGACAGACTGACTGAGCACTGAAGGATGCATGGTAGGCTGAAGATGCAGTGACATCTCCCCTGCTGAGAAGAGCACGGGGTGTATTTGCTGCTCTGAGTAATAAATTAGTATTCAGGTGAGGCAATTGAAGAGCTCACCAGTAACCATCTTCCCAAAACTTCTGCAGGGGAAGGCCAAGATTTCATACAGCTGAAGGGAACCTTGATGAGGGTAAGCAGGGCTTTCACCATGCCTTTGTTGATATCATAAACCCGTTTCTTTAATTAACTTTTAAAAATTGACTGGAATTTATGGAGAGAATTTGGATATCAGGGTGAACATTTGGTATGGGTGGCGTCTCGTGATCCAAACAAGTTGTTCAAGGGGTAAGGAAATGATAAAGGCCTACGTGCAGAAAAGCCAACAGATGTGAAAGAGAGAGGGGAAGCTTGCAAAGGAAAGGCTGAAAATGATGATTTTTTGCACGTGGACTTCCTGGTCTTAAAGGTTTCTTTGGTGTATGTACTCTGTGTCCTAGGAAAGCTTGGAGCATGCTGACAGCACGTCAGTCTGCACTATGTTAACACAAAGAATTTGCCCCACTGTCATGAAAAAAATACCCCAAAACAACTGCAGTTCAGTAACATCCATCCTTCTGCACATCCTAACTGTGGTGGGGGATTGGAGATTGGGTGCAGCAGCCTTGGCAGTTACAGGCTTGGAAGAGAGCTGAAGAGCTCTTGTAATCTGTGTAGAAGCTACAAGGAGGGCAAGATTATTGTGGGGCAGTTAAAGAGGTTGGAAACAGAAAAGGAGAGGCAGGGAATATACATTCTTAAATATGTGATCTCCAAAGCGAGTAGTGTTAGTAAAAAAAGGCTTTTAGTTTTAGAGCGAATGAAAGAGGAGAAAAATATATTTGGAAGGTTTGTGGGTATGACCCATGTGGGAGAGGGTGGGAGAGGACTCGATGACACCATCTCAGTAATGATGTAAAACCCATTCCCTCTAAGTCACCAGTTCATCTGAGCTCTGGGAGGTGGTGAAACGGTTGGCTGGTTGCTTGGAAGCTGATGTAGAGTAAATTGGAGGTCAAAGTCCAGTGGAGGTCACAGTGTCATGAAAACAATTACTGAGATGTGTCTTAATTGTCATCCCTGAAAATTTTAGAAGACACACCCGGGAATGAATGGGGTTCAGAACCATTTGCTATCTATTAACATTTCCCTCACCTGTCAGGAGTTGTGGTGACCTGTTGTATGAGAGTTTGTGTTGCTGCTCCTCTTCCTGCATTGAGTCAGACAATACATGCTGCTCACCTCGATGCTTGGCTACAAGAGAGCCAAACTGGCACCTGTGATGAGTCTTAGGTATTGGCTGACTATGCTCCCTCAGCCCAGATATCAAGTGCTGCATTTGAGTGATGTGTTTCTGTGTTTCTCCATTTCTCCTTCCTTTTTTTTTTTTTTTGCAAGCTTTGCAGAAAAAGAAACAAGCAGGCAGAGACCAAGAATTTAATGGATCTATTTTTCACTGGCTCTTTTATCAACAGCATATGAAAAATCCCAAAGGACAGAAGCAGTTAGCTAACCAATGAGGCATCATAGCTGATTTTAGGTTCCATGCAGGAGAAAAAGATACTGAAGCCCCAGCAGCTCAAGGGGAAAGAGATTTAAATTTAGGTTTGGTACTGAGAAACGTGCCTCTCCTCTGCTTGGAGACCAGTCTGTAAGAGATTACTGTACCCCAGGGCAGCAGTTTGGAGGATGATAGAGATGTCAGCCTGTGAGTGCAAAGACTTGCACCACTGGATGATGAACCAGCAGGGATTTCTCATTAATGGAATGAATGTTAACAAGAATAATTCTGTTTTGTGAGCTGGTGTGTGTGGGAAGGATAAATGATAGGGGCTGATGGATGGTCTTCACAGAGATTTGATTAGGGAGAAGGTGAATGGCAGTGTGTGTGTGTGAGAAAGGGGGAGGTGTATGCACATAGTACATCCATTGCAGAAGGCAGGCACACTTCTACTTGATAATATCTGACAGAGAAGTCCGCAGAAGTAACCAGACAGGTCCTAGACAAAAGCAGAAGCTGAGCACTGGTGTGAATATTTCATTTTTAGTGTCTCGTGCATTGTAGGGTCTTAGGTTTTATGTTGCATGGTGGTAACAAACCTGTATCCAAGAATTTCTCTATAAAACTTGGTCAGTAACAGAGCTTTCTGCTTTCTGCTAATAAAACATTTGACTCTCGATATTTAATTCCCACAGTCAGTATGGGAGCACTGAATGACACCTTTTCTGACCTGCTTAGCATCATTTTTGGCTCTGAAGTAACACTTAAAGCTTGTATGAGCCCTTCCCGGTTCCTGCAAAAGCAGGAGACAGGCCAGACCTACTGGTTGAGAGGCCAGGCAGACAGAACCGATGGAAACAATCCCTCATCCTGCCTGAGGCCTTCATATGCTGCTGGAATGCAAATAATAAACGAAAAAAAGCAAAATAGTCACATAAGCTGAGTAGGCACTCCAGCAGATTTAGCAGCTCCACCCGCAGGTACAGGCGTAGGTGAAAAACTGAAGGAACCGCATGAAGTGCTCGAGAGAGATGTAGAAATAGGGAAAGAAACGTGAATCCCTTTGACAGTGAGATGTGGGAGACCCCTAACCCGAAAAGCCAAGCCGCTGATACCTTCCGCGCTGCCTTTGCCAGGAAGCCATTAGGAGCCCCCGGCTGAGGCCGGAGTGTGGCCAGCTGGAACTCAGCTGCAGGGTGGCAGATGGCAGGAGGAGTTCCCGGCCCGGCTGGCCCGCCGCTGCCAGCCCCGCGTGCAGGATGCCAGGCGCAGGGAAGCCGGCGGCCAAGCCGGCTGCTCCCCTCGGGAGCGAGCGAGACGGCGGAGGTGGAGACTTGGCTCCGTCCCTCGGCTTGCTGGCCAAAAGGGCTGCGCTGGCACAAGGGAGGGAGTGTGCTGGAAGGCGTCCACAGCCGGTTACTCCCGGCCTGGGAGGGGATGGGCGGAGGAGATGTGTTCCTTTCCAGGGCTGTGGCTGCACCCCGGTGCCGGTACCCTCTGCGCACCTTTGCAGTGCTTTAGTGACTCGAGCTGACCCCGGGGGGTGTTCAGGCCGATGGTGGAGCATGTGAGCTGCTTTGCTTAGAGCTCTAGGTGATGCTCACCGGCACGGAGAGGGGCTCCAGGGGCTCCGTCACTGACATTTCCTGGGACTGAGCTGTTTTTTCTTTGACAGCATTAGTCTGGATTCCTTATGATTTCTGATCCGTAGTTGCCGTCTGTTTTCCCCAATGGCATTACGCATTGTTTCAGACCGAGACCCCATTCCCCCAAATTTAATCTCATCTATATAATGAAAAAATAGTTAATATATAAAATAAACTGTGGTGTGCAGTGAATGTAAATGAGGGACACCTTTGCTCCTTTTTTCTCCTGTGGAGAAACACATTACTCCTCTGACTAATCCTATTGATTTGGCTGGGGAGCTATGGCCTGCTGCTGATGTCAAGTCCAAGTGGCAGGATCCGGCTGTACAGTGGCAGGTCTCCATGGCCATTGGCACAAATCCTTTATTCCCCAGCTGACTCCACTGAAATCTCCTGAGGTTACCTCTGAGCTATTTGAGAAGAGCTGGGTTTTCAAACCACGACCCTGTCTTAGGAGTACATTTTTTAAATCTCCGCTTGCGATGTCCTGTGGCAAAGGTTTACTTTTCACTCAGTGGAGCTGGCGGCAGAGAAAGTCAAATGAGTTTTCCTAATCTGGTATGTTCTAAATCTGGTTTGTCTCAAACACAGCCTGAGAGATATGCAGCGCAAGTGGAAAAATAACTGCCAGCACGCAGATGCGTGTCCTCTCGGAGCAAATAAAGCTGACTTTTAAAATAAATGTTAAATCTCATCCTTGGTATGAAGGGAGACAGGCCTGTAGCTCAGGTATGGGGAGAGATATTTTAAGGTGGGCTGTGGAAGAAAGCTCACCACCAAGCTTCTGACCCAGCGTACGTCCCTTTTTATCTGCTAAGTCCAATAATAAGCTTGTTATTAGAGGACATCTGTTACTGCCTGATAACATGTACAGCGAGCAGGAGCGCAGCGTTGGTGGGCAGCCAGGGATTTCGGCAGCTGTGGGGAGCGGCAGCTTCGTGGACTGTTTCACACCTCGTCCAGAGCTGGGGCAGCACATCCGTCCTATGGGCCTGTGGCTGGGTGGGAGGATGCCAGGAGTTTGAGGCAAGGGCTTTTCCTGCACGCAGCTCTCCTGTGCCAGCTGGTGTGCATGTGTGCCAAAGCCTCATCCACTCATCCTTCTGCAGCCACAGCTGGCCCCCTCGGTGCTGGGTCAGCGTGGTGGGTCTCCTGGCATTCCTCCAGGACAGGCAGCGGAGCAGCTGGGAGAAACGTGCCACATGCTGGGTTCTGCTTTTTCCTTCTGCATTTCCAGGGGATGCAGTTCACACACTAGTTTCGTGCCCCCAAGCCTCCTTGCCTGAAGAAAAACATTCAAGGAGACTGTGTGAGCTGAATCTGAGCGTCATGAGGTTTTCCCCAAAGTCATTGCTGTAGGTAATGTATATTTATGAGCGGAACAAAGTGGGCTGCAGATACTTTGAAAGGCTGCTTTCCTCTCAGGGTGGCTTAGTATTTAGGCAAGTAAGGAGGGGAGATGCTGTCCAGACTGCACTCACCAGTGGCAGACCAGGCTGGTGCAGGAGAGATGGCATCTTCCACCCAGCTTTCTGTGTGTTAGGAGATGCTGATGCTCTGTGGTTCGGGAGATGGTGGTCCTTCCAGTACCTAGAGAGAGCCTACAAGAAAGCTGGAGAGGGACTTTTTAGTCCCTCTTAGTAGTGGTGGGAAAAGGAGAAATGGCTTTAAACTGAAAGAAGGTACGTTTAGATTAGGTATTAGGAAGAAACGCCTTATAATGAAGGTGGTGAGGCACTGGAACAGGCTGCCTAGAGAAGCTGTGGATGCCTCATCCCTGGTAGTGTTCAAAGCCAACTTGGATGGGGATCTGAGCAACCTGGTGTAGTGGATGGTGTCCCTGCCCATGGCAGGTGAGTTGGGGGTGATCTGTAAGGGCGCTTCTAATCTAAACCTTTCCATGATCTTACAGTGCTCTGCAGGTCAGGAGATCATCCCTCTGCTGGGCTTTAGCACATCACAGTGTGACACGGCTCCATTCCAGCAACGAGACTGTGTCTGTACCACCATGTGTGCCCTGAGCCTGGCTCTTGTCTGGGGAAGGGTCTTTCCAGAGAGGGAAATGGGGGATGGAAAGTGAGTTTTGAATTTGCACCAGAGTCTGCACTGTTTATGTATGAGCAATGCTGATGTCATTTCCAGGGTGACCGTCTGACACCTGAATTAGCTTGTGGCACTAGAAATACAAAGTGTGACGTGAAGTAAAGGCCAGTTTGCTTTCCTGCTGGCGGTCATGTGGGCTCTGTGAGACTGATGAGGTGCAGAGCCTGCATTCACACAGTGTAAGAAAAGCATACAGGCACTGGTTTATGGCCAGTGGTGATCAGTGTTTGCTGGGCTGGGCTGCTGTTTGATTCAAATTGCATTTCATGCAGGAGCCAGGACTTTCGAGCTGAATAGTTTTGGCCACCATAGAGCACCAGATTTCTCTATATCTGGTCATATATCTCTTTCTCAATATATATAGATATATTGAGATATACATAGACACATATATATATATGTATCTGTATATAACTTACCGGGCCAAACTGCTCCTCCTGTGGAAGGCATTTCAAGAAGGAATTGTCCTCCAGCTTGAGAAGCTCATGTTGGGTTCTCTGCAGATCTTGGTGAGGTCAGTTTTCCCTGTGTTGCTAGCACCAGTCCCACTGCTTTGGGAAATCCACCAGTTTCGTTTAATTTGCCATGTGAATTTGAGATTGTTAAGGCACTGTCTATTTCTGTGGTTGTGTAGGTCTCTGTAAAGACCACCAGGTAGCCCAGATTTTGTTGGACATACCTCAGTTGCCATATACTTCCCAAAGGGGCTCTGTTGAGCTGGTTTGTTTCCAGGGCTCCTCAAGAGGAATGAGGAGTGCCACATCTGGCTAATAATTTGCTGTAGCCAACATATGAGTTTATCAAGGAGAGCAGGATTTTTGCTCATGGATCAAACATCAAAGGATTCTTACATAATGCAAATCTTTTAACACTGGTAAAGTATTAGGTCGTAATCATGTAGTGCTCTGATATATTTTATTATTCTATTTTATTTCTGAATGTGGTTCACCTCAACTCAAATTATTCCCTAGCCTTGCGGAAAATAGTAATACAGGTGACTTACAGTGAGTCTTGGTTAGGTAGCTCTGAATTTTTCTTGCACCCTAAGCAGCAGCAGCATCCGAAGCAGGTGCAGCCAACTTTCCTGATTCCTTGTCTCTGTATGACATCTTTCAGGTGGCTGTGAGACTCAGAGAGCCAAGGAGAGAGGATTCTCTGGGAGGTGTGGTAGGCTTGAGCTTGCCAAGGGTTGGGCTGGGCAAGCAGGCGGGCCTTGGATGAGCAAATCCTGCTGTCAGTGGTGTCATGCCTTGCTCCGTCAGTCGGTCACCCCAGAGGGCAGTGGGAGGCATCATTCTTTAATGAGTGCTTTTGCTGTGAAAATACAGGTGTTGAAACAGACTTTGGTGAGGAATTTACAGCTCCTGCCAGCATGCTGTTTTCATGTGTTGCGTATAGTAAGGGTCTGTTTTTACATTTCCCTGTGGGGCGTCCAGTACAGATACGTAGATATCATTTTTCCATTTCTGCTTAATTGAGGAGATTTTCTGTTGGTTTCTGTTGCCTGTTTTTCACCTCCTCCTCCAAAATGTAGCATGCTTGGTTCCCTATATGAAGCTCATTTTTTCAGGCAATAATTAGATTTTCAAATTTCAGATATTCAAGCTGCTTCTTTTGCAATGAAAGCTGGCACATGGGGAGTAGAATAGAAAGTTTGAAAGTGTGGAGGACATTTCATCACGGGTTTGTGTAGGGATAAATCCTCTCCAGCGCCATGCTTTATGGCATTACCTGCTTGGAAAAGCCAGGGCTGCAGGTTTCTGAGCATTCTCCTGAGAGCAAGCCTGCTGTTTGTCAGCATTTGCACTGGCACGAGCAGTGAAGGCTTTTACAGCAAAACCGCGCTGATCAACTCTGGTTCTGCTCCTCACCACCCCTCCACAGGCTTCCAGGGGGATCTCTCTTTCCTGTCACTCAGGACAACCATTCCCCACCGGCAACACAGAGATCCAGAAATGCGCTGTAATCTTGCCGAGAGTTTGATTCCGTGGCTGGGACTGCTGGATTTATACAGCCAAGCAGTAGATGGTGATTGCACTTAAGCTTGTGTGTTGGTATGCTGAACCTCTAAATGGGCTGATGGGTCTCTCTTTGTCTGGAAATAACCTTGATTCTTGGAGTGGTGAAATCTATGGATTTCATTGCATATATTGGTTTAGATTTAACTTGATCCAGCTATTCAGTTTTAAAAGATTTCTTTTTTTTTGTTTAAGAGTGGATTAATAATTCATTCCCAAATCAGTAGTTAGCACAATGGATATTTAATTGTAAATGTATATCTTTAATTAGAACTTGGTACACGGAGGCAAAAAATCCTTATCTTGCAGTTTTTCAAAAACACACATATTAAACCACAACCTTGCCCTTCAAAAATACTATTCTGTGTGTTTAAAGGTCTGAATGACCTTTTAATCAGACGTTACACCTTTACTTCCAGCTGATATGACAACGTCTGACAGTAACTCAACCTGATGTGGCAAGAAAATAAATAAAGGCCGTCTCAGTCACTATGTCTTTAAATCTCTCTGTCTAGCTGTGGTTTTGTGTTCAGGCAGATGGACCCACAGCAAAATATTACATTTAGTTTTCAAGTGAAGACAACCTATTGAGTTTAATATGTTTGCATGTTTGACTGTTCTTTTGAGGTCAATTTAATCGTACGATTGTTTCCTGCCATTCCGAACTCCAGCCTCTTCTGCAGCCAAGCTCTTTATAAATTATAAATCTGTGTACCTCGCTCTCAGCAGCCATCTTACAGCCCACACAGACCGGTGTGGATGGTCTAGCAATTGCATTAGCTCTCCTCGGTGTACCTGGGTGTGAGGGCTGCTGTGCTCTGTCACTGCTTGTGCCCACTCTCACCTCACGTAAACGGGCAGAACAAGGGCTGGTAAAGACGGATAAGCAATTCCTATATTTGCACCACCAACACAAAGAGAACTCACACTAGTCAGGGTGATTGTATTCAACACACCAGCTCATTGTCCTCTGAAGTTAATTTTCGGGTGATTTATTAAAGTGTAGCACTTGTGGAGGGGGAGTGGATATTGAATTGACAACAGGTCAGAGTTCTGATAATACAGCAGAATTATTTTGATCTCTGGTATTTCCATGTGCACAAGCAATAAACATAGCAGTAACAGCTCCCATTTCATGTGGCTTTTACAAAAAGAGAAGCTGTGTACTGCTTGAGCCTGATTATCACAAACCGGGCTAATTTTTCAACAAGAAATACTTGCCTTACTAATGAGCAGTTCTCTGGAATTCAGAAAGTAATATTCTGACACCAAGTACGATGCACATTGTACACTGCAGGGTCCATGGTTTGTTGGATTTTTATGGAAAAACCAGGAAAACATTAAAAAGGTCTTCCCTGAAACAAAAATGAAAGAATTCTTTCAAAAAGAGACATGGTACTTAAATGTGGCACCAGCAACATCCATGAGAACTTTTTTGTTACAAGTACTTATTTGCAAATTTCCAGAGTTTTGCTTTTAGGAGAATTTTTTCAGATATAACACTACTGTTTTGTGGGTAGTTCTTAATGAAACAAGTACTTGTGAGCCGGGACAGACTGATATAGAGTCGTGTTTGGGCTCACTTTCCCCTCCCTGGACAGTGCAGTCATTAGTTCTGCAGGGGAGACATGCGGGTTGAGATGCATGAGTTTAAGGGTGCTTTCATCATCTTTTGATTGAAGGAAATTGAGGACAAGAAGCACCTCACAGAAATGCAGGCTCAGCCCCTCAGCCTCTCATGTAGGTTGTACTTTAAAGCTGTGAAGGGAATTTGCTGGTACTCAAATGTGTATGGAAGCACCTGGACGCAAGTGGATATCATTTTCAGGGTGCAGCAGGTGGGGGAGGGAGCAGGGTAGCAGCTCTGCAAGTGGACTGTTTCTGTGTAAGCCAAGGTCCTGTGTGTGTGTGTGAAAGAAAGAATAGGGGCATTCTGGGCAGCACCCCCGAGTCAGTAGGGTTCCCTCACTGGAATGAAATCATGGACGTGTTTTAAGTTCTTTCTGCATTGCAGCCAAAACGTGGAACAAGGCAACTGGCCTGAGGTTTGAAAATGCCAACCTCTCCTCCTAAGGTGTCTGAAGACACAACACACTTTCCGAGTGACAGAGCAGCGCCTTTGCTGTTCCTCTGCCATGAGCATGGTTTTGCCAAAGTGTCTGTTTAACCCACAAACCCACCAAGCCGTAACTGCGTGCCCGGTATGCCGGGGCAAGGGAGAAACCATTGTACAAGTCTGTGGTTATTCTAAAAGCACTGTCTGTTTTCCAGATATTTTTTCCAGCAATGTTTACATTTTCATGACTACCTTGTTAACTAAGGAGAAGACAGCGTGTTAGGTGTGTTACACACTGAGTATTATGTATTGCGTGTGTGTTTGGAGAAGGATGTTTCTGTTAATTGTCAAGCAATGGGAGGCATCATGTTGTTCCTAGATAACTGAAAGTATGCCTAAAATGTAAAGGAAAAGAACAACTAGAACTCAAGTATGCCAATGCCACAAAAGAAAGCTTAACTTGTTTTCTTGCTTTTTTTTTAGAGAACACCTGTTCCCAGCGCTGAAGCATTCCGATGGTTCTTTTAAGCAGTAGTGTATCTTATTTTCAAGGCAGTCCGAAGTGAATGGCAAGCTAAAGTCTTGTTTTAAGAAACTGCTTAGTCCACCATTGAAGAATATACTCAGATACTATTTTCATTTATGTATAGGGGTTTCCTCAAAAGCAAAAGACAAAAATCTGGGAGCCTGGGGAATTGGCCAGCTTCTTCACATTCAGTACACCGATTCTTTCTTTGATGTAACTTAGCTATACTAGTGAAGTTGTTGTCTATTTTTAAAGTGGCTGTAAAAAAAAAAAAGTTTGGGTAAACCCCTGCTATAAAGTCATGTATCTTTGAAAAGTAACATATCTATACTTCATTTTCAAATATATGTGTTTCAGTACTGTAAACTGTACAGATAGCCGCTTGTATTTTGTGTGTTTAGACACAAGGAGACAATCATGTCTGAGCATCAATGGAGATAAACAGTTTGTACACAACAGTGTGGTTCTGCGAATTAAATCCGGAGCAATAAATTCTAGCTTTAACTATTATTTTGCTAGTTGTTTAGCAGCAGCAGCAACAGCAGAGCTGTTTTACCATGCATCCTTCCATAGAGACTTGATGCCAAGTTTTCCAAGATAAAAAGATTGTGACGCATCTAGCAATTACCTTCCGTTGTGGTGTTGTGAGAGGGGAAGACGTAACACTTAAAATTAATCTTTCAAGCACTATATTAGACTAGTGGTTTGTGCACTTGCATTGCTTCCAAAGGAGCTTTACAGAGGGGTATCTCTCCAAAAATGCTGTCTGGTGTCTGACTCGTTTTTCACTGTGCTCTGAGCTGGAGTGCCCAGCATAGGCGTATGTGCAAAACCAGTCGTCTAAATAAAGGTTGTTCTAGGATGCAAAACAGAGGATGAGACCTTAGGAAAAATGATGACTCAGCTTAATTACCCTTCACCTACGAGATCTTATATAACATTTTCAGTCAATGGAGTAAATATTTTATAAAGTGGAATGTCATATTTTTGGTTCAGGTGGAGCTCTTCACAGTTAAGTGAGTTTTGACAGTTGGACTGGTTCGGGTCTCACTTGCACTTGTGCTCATTTGAGAGCCTGGATATTTTTGCGATATAAAAATGAAATTTTTTTAAAAACGCTTTAAAAAAAAGACCACTTCTCCCCACATGTTTCTTGGTACACTGATCTCAGCTTTGCTGAATGACTGGTCCCTTAGGCCCTCACAAAAATGCTTTGCTGCTCTTCTTCCTGTTCTAGCTTCATGGAAGAAATGTCTACTCCATGGAAAGGCAGCACACAGAGGGATATAGCTGACATGCTGTAAAAAATATGGAGGATTCTTTACCTTAGGGATATTTATTATCAGTTGATCATCACTTTTTACTGCTTGGCTTTGTCATACCACTCATGAGTGAGAAGGCCATGCCATCAAAGTAAGTGAATGCTGTTGTGCCATGTATTTGACAGATTTATAATTTTATACAAGATAAGACTTGTACCAGTAGTTTCACAGACAGGGTGCTGGGCATGGGAATAACCAGTTAACGTTGCACAGCACATGCAAATCTCCTACTGTTTCAGCACTTTCTCCAGTTTTCGCTAAGTACTTCAGCCTTCGGCCCCTGGTCACACTTACTTGGTGAAGCACAGGGGATGGGTTGGGAATGCTACAGTGTGGGACCTGTGCAAGTGGGGAAGATGCCAGCTTTGGCAAGTGAGGGAGCCTCCGGGGCTGGCAGGTGTTGCGAAACAGCCCAGGAAGTGAAGACCAAGGGACGGAGGAGGAGAAACCTCTTGAGGTCACATGTGTGTGTCAGCAGGACCGGGCAGAGTGTGGGTGACCCAGGGTAACTGGGGGGGCACGGTTGGGCTGGGCTTACAGCTGCATCCTCAACTTAGGGTCAGTGCATGTGTCTGTGTCCTTGCGTCGTATGACATCACATATATGGCTTCAGAGGTGGAATGTCACATTTAAAATGCTTCTATCATGGTGCCCCTCTTACAGTTTGTAAGAGATCCTCAGTTGAATACTCATCCAATGCCCATTCAATGAGCTTTGTGTCTGTATGGCAGCCGTGTATGGATTTTTTTTGTGTTGGAGACTTTTTGGTTAGGGGCCTCTGTTACTGATCACTAGACCAATAGGAGCTCTGCAAGGTCTTCTCTACCAAAGTGCTCATTGATTTAAAAACTGAAGCCTTATTTGCACATCTGGCTGGTAAGCTTGCCTTGCTCTTTGGGAAACTCTCATTGCTCTTACAGAAGCAGAGGCAAAGTTAAGTTCAGGCTACATTAGGTGTACAAAGATACTCATAGCAATGTACTTACTGTCTAATACCCTAATGTTGCATGTCTTGTTGTGGTTCCTTTTTTTGTTTTGTTGTTTTGTTTTAAAGAACTGATGGATCTGTATATTGTAATTGTGGTGTTTTACATGTCAATTCAAAATTGTTAAACACACGAACAAGCATACCTGTTAATTATTGAAAATGAACGAGAGGTGATTTTTCTTTGATTTACCCATATGGTTTTTGTTTCAGATGTTGTTCCTTTGCACCATCAGATTTTTAGATTCTGCTGAAACAGTATTTATATGATGTAGTGTGCATAGAGCATTTTAAGTAGTGATGTTTGAAGAAGGAAATCCATTTTCTGGCCTGTCTCTCCCCACTGCCCTCCCCACTTCTCCCCATTTATATACATATTTATCAATCGGATTATTGTCAAGTTCTAATTACCAAATTTGTGCTTTTCACAAGGTCCAATACTGTTTTCCAGTGTGAAAATTTGTATTCTTCTCCGTTCTTCATTCTCACAGTGAAAAGTTAAAAAAAAAAAGGGTGTGGGCAAAAAAAAAACCAGAACTCTTTCCGTCTTCTAGGTGTGAGCACTAAGCCTAGTGGAAGCATTTTTGGCATACCCCAGATAAACTTATGGAAAATGGTAAGCTTGAAAGGGAGGCACACGTACCCATTCTGTCAATTAATAACAGACCCTCCTTATGAGGGAAAATACTCCCTTTTGTGCAGACCTCCTGGTATGTAAGTCCTACAATTAATATTGAAGAATGTAAAGTCTTTAAATAGCTATATCTGTAATCAAATAATGAAGAAAGAAAGTAGTTAAATGAACATACCATTCAGGGTCGAATGCATTCAGCAAAAAGCAGTAGTGGGTCTTTGATCATGGTTAGATGCATAGCGATACCAAACAGTGGGTTCTCATGTAACAGCTAAATGTTTCAGATTTTGTTTTTATTAAATTTGGCAGTTTCACGCTGAGCTCTACTGTATTCTTAGTGAACAAAAGACAGCTCCTATGTTAGAAAGTACTCCATTTTCACAATTGCAGGGAACTAGGAGGGTATTTTCAGAAACATGGGCCACAGAAATGTACTCCTTTCACAGTGTTCTCCTATTTCTGAACTGTGCAGTTATCTATTAAATTTTCTAATAGATATTTGTGTAAGGTGTATGTATGCTTGTGCAATTATGGAAAAAAACAGTTTTGGAAAACAGTGTATTTATGAAAAAATAATCACTTATGGGGCATGTACAAAACTGTATAAAAACATTCAATTTGCCCAGTAAAGTTGTTTTTGTGATATTTCTGTGTTGTTGAATAAAGGACTTTAGTATTCAAAATATCTCTCTTTTTCCATAAACAGGTCCTGTTTGTGGGATCTTAAACAAAGAAAACCTCTTTTACAAAAGAACCCTCAAAATGAGCGAGAAGGTCCAAATGCTGACCTCAGTCTTGCGTATGGGAATGAATGCTTATGAAGTGATGGTACAATAGCCACAGAGCTTATTCCTTCTCAATTGGCAATTGATGGAAACCCCATAAGTTGTATAACTGAAGGTAACATTGTACTCTGGAATTTTTAAAATAGCAGAAAAAAATACTGCCTTTTTTCGACTAGGAGTGTTAGTTTGAGATTTTGAGGCTATGAAAGGTTAGTGAAGTAGGAGCAAGACTGATTACAGAACAGCCTTAAACCCATTGATGCAGACCTGTGTTGTGTAAAAAGAGTGGACTAGTGAGGGAGGTGTGATAAATTAGCAGTTAGCTTTGTAGGGAGAAGCATGCAAAGGTGAAATCTCATCTGTAGCTCTTGCAACAAACAATAGTACCGAGGATAGATCATCCTGTTGCTGTTGGAGTATTTGGAATTACGAATATGGTTTGTGAGAGAATGACAACATCATCTTCCTTTTTGTTTTACTGCTTCTTAGTTCAAAGTTCAGCTCTCTACCTGGCTCAAAAACTCTACATAGCTAAGGAAATGTTTTCCTCTTGACATTTTGTTTCCCCATACTACTTGCCGGCATTGAAGCTTCTTCAGATAGGTGGAAAGTTCGTGACAGTGCTGGCAGCACGTCATCTGATTTTGGTGAAATTTGGAATGTCATTTTTCTGCGAATATTCCTTTAATCAACAGAAAGTCTGCTCTTAGGTGCCAAAACAGAATTTTGAACGAGTTTGAAAAACGAGGTAGGTCCTTTAGTTTGTGAGATGCCTTCAGTGCCAGCTGATTTTCCAGGGGGAGCCTTGCTGTATCCTTTTGTTTTTTAAAGAAAGCAACAAAAGAAAAGGAACAGAAGTGGATTTTCCACTGATCCTCTCTGCTCTCATCGAAATCCATAAGGATATATGTTCTTGGAAGACGTAGACCGCTCATTAGACAAGAGTGAATCTTGAGGTCTGTTTGAAGAGGAGGAAAAGGGCTGCCAGGTTGCTCAGGCATACTCAGTGATCTCTCTGGATTAAATATAGAATTCACAGGGAGGAAATACACTCATTTCATGAGACGGTCGATTTGGAAGCAGGAAGAGGTCTCTGAGTTCCTATTCTTTTAATGCTTTCTCTTTCAACATTTTTTCCCCTCAAGTATTGTTTTATACTAGTCTGAATGAAAAACGTCCCTCAGCTCCAAAGAAATACTCGCCCCAGATATGAACCTTGCAGTTTAAAACTACCTCTAGTTTTTTATAGCTTTTATTTTTTAATTAAATAAAAACCCAAACAACAAAACCAAGCAACTAAAAATAAAAACCCATAGAAGAAGCAGGTAATTCTTCAAAGCCAAAACTGACAAGCTTATTACTGAGCCTATTAAAGGAAGGAAAATACACTTTTGTGTGGAAACTCAATTCTTCTAGGCTGTGTTGGGCTCAATTTGGTTTTGCCACTAGCCATGTCAGTGCTCTCTTATATATTTCCAAGGAACAAGTCCGAAATTATGAACGGTCTAGTGATACAGGGCAGTGTGCCTTCTGGGAGGCTCCAGTCCTCCCCACGTTCCCATGGGCTTTACCAGATTGCTTGTGGAATTGGAGGATATTATATAGGTGGCTTAGTTATAAGTTTGATCTTACTTCGCTGCAAGGATCTACTCAGTCACCAGTGTGTGCTGAGTATGGATAGATGGCCCCAAAATCTATAAAAGAAGGAAATTCTTCTTCTCGGTAAAAACTGCAGAACATACAGTAATGTGTCATACCACTGGAACTATCTGAGGGAAGAAAGATGAAGTGCCGCATCAGCAAAGATGTCAGGATCTGCTCCCACTGTAGGTTTGTCTTGGTTTGCCATTTGGTTTTTAGGGTGAACACACTTGGCTGGGTCACTGGGTGCTTCAGCAGAGCAGTTTTGCCCAAGGAAGGCAGAATGAAGGAAATGCAGGTAGCAAAATGTTATTCTTGCAAGACAAGGACCTAGATTGCCTAAAGAAGCTCTGATGTTCTGGAAGATTTTCACTGATCTTCTGAGTTCTCAGATGATATTAAAGGATTGTCACATTATTATTAATGTAATAAACAGGAAGAGTTTGTCTATTCCTGAAAATCGGGTTTTAGAAGTTAGCCTTAATTTCCCAACCAACTCTGAAGGTACTTCTTAGTGTAATATGACTTCCCTGTAGCAGAAGGTGCTATGAGTTCATTGGCCTGTATAGGGCCTTGACTTGCAGAGTCAAGGATCTTTGATAGAAAATAATTCAGCAGAATTCTGGTAGAAAGTTCTGCAGGTGTCATGATGGCAGCCAGAGCCTGGATTAATTACTCGGTGCAGTTCTCCCTGGCTTGGTTTATAATGTGCGTAAGCATCCTGCATTTGGAAAGAAAGCACCTTTCTTTCCTTGCTCCTTCAAGTTTGCCCTCTTTATGGAGTTAATAACACTAACCCTCTGCACTTCTGCAGGAAAGTCCAAAGCATCAGAAGAAATGAATCTCTTTTTGGCTAGACGTTTTCCTTTGGGAAGAGAGAGAAGAGTTAGTCTAGGTCAGAAACTACTGGTGCTTGCCCAAATCTCCTAACATGCCTCTTCTCTGCATTGGATGTAGCTTGCGAGCAAAGTCCATACATCGGCTTGGCAATTGGACACAACCCTACAGAACATCAACACTAAAGCGAACAGGACCCAGTGGGGGATGTTCCCACTGCCCTCTCCCTGGTACGTGTGACACACACAAGTTTATGCCGGGTGTCCAACACACCTTCCCATGCAGGGGTCAGGTTTGCACTGCCCAGCAAAGAGGTGAACCTCCCCAGATTTGAGGAAGCCATAGCATGCTGGAGGTTTTTAAGAAGAGAGAAGGTTTTTACGTGTCCAGACAGGGACTAGAACATCTCAACCCACATGTCTCGCATTAGCCTTTGATTTCTAGCTATGAGTGTCAGTGGGCACCAGGCTGTAGGAGAAGGAGCTGGGCTATTGAGTATACCTAGTCTCTTATGTGCTTACATTTTAGTGGTCGTACCTAGAGATTGATAGTGAATTTGAGCAGCTGATAAGTTGACTGAGTTTAATGCAAAATTATTACAACTGGCTTTCAACCTGTTTTTGGAGAATCAGTGAGTAAATAACCTGATCTAGCAAAATTTGTCACCCACATTAGGAACTGTGAACTAATTATTGCTTTCTGATACTCTGCTCTTACTTGTTTTGCCTTTTTATCCTGGTTGTTTGCATTCCTAGGACTGATTTGCCTTTCTGATGCAATGCCATGTGATCTGCTGATTAATTTTTGTGAGCAATCATAAACTCCAACCTATGGCTGACTCCGTATATTTTTATGCTACGCTCCATAAACGTTCATTCATTTCTTATGATCTGTGTGGAAACAGACTTTTACAGGCTAATAAACTTGGATTTGAACTGGACGAAGAGTTTCCTGGTGTCACTTCTTTCCTCTTTTTCAGGGAAAAAAACCACAACAGAAAAGAAGAAATAAAGGTGCAAGCCTCTACTTGGTTTAACCAGGTCTCTGTATCTTATCTCCACCAATGCTGTCAGTACTAGGCTTGGAAATACCGATAGCAAAACCTTATTCTCAAGCTGATTTCATTAACAGTGAGAAAAACTCCTTCTTAAAAATAAAACAAACTTCCAGGGCTTAGGGCTGGGAAAGAGGGGGAAGGCAAATCAGGTTTTTTTCTTTAATTGGTTACTCTGGTGTCTCGTCTCCTGTAGACCCGCTTTCTTAAACACGCCGACATGCACAGGGCAGCTTCCAGCTGAGACCAATTAAGCAGAGCATTTCCCTCCAGTGTGGCTCGGTGGCTGCGGCCGGGTGATGCTCATTGCAGGCTGTGTGTCGGCGCAGGCACAGCTGGAGCACGCGCGGGCAGGCGACCTCTCAGCAGACAGAGGTCTAGGGCCAGCATCTTCTCACGCTCCTGGGGTCTGATGCTCCCTGACCTGCCGTGCCTGGCAAATGTCTGGTCAGAAATGACTCTGCGGGTGGTGGAGTATTTTCTTTTTTAGGTGGTTAGTTCAAACTCGAACAGCTTGGAAATACCAAGTGCAGTAAACAGAAAGAACATGAATTCTCATGTCATAGGTGTTTAAGGCATCTTGGTAGAGGAGGAAACTGGCAGTAATTGATAACCCTTTACATGGTCTCTGCAAGGAGGCCACTGGGATGGAATGGCACTTTTTGCAGGGGAAGGCAGCAAAGCTGAATAGGTTGGCCTGACGCCTGCACACAACTACATGCAGTCCTCTGATGTAAAGAAGTCGTCATCCTTTCCATATGTTCATCTGAAGTGTGTCACAAACATTATGCGTAAAAATTGTATTTTTCAGTCCACTGGAGGCCCAGGTCACACAGGTAATCTTAGTCTCACCAAAGAGCAAATGGGAATTTAAGAGCAGAAGGAGGGCTCATGTTTTGTCAGCTTTCAGGCCTTGAAAGCAATCAGTGAGATCAAGTATCACTGAATGGCGCAGCTGGACTGGACAGGACCCTTCCTCCGTGTACACTGACCCTGCCAGTGGCACAGCTGTCCTAGACAGGGATCTTTGAGCACCACTGCTCTGGCCCGTGCCTTTCCTAGTTCTGCTGGAAAGAGGGACTTTTACAAGATGGGGATGAACCTGAGGCAGTCTCACCACGGAGATGAAGCACAAGCAGAGTTGTTAGCGGATGATTTTTTTTTTCCTGTTGTGACCCAGCACATCTTACTTCAATAACATAAGCTAGAATTGCAGCAGTCAGAGAAAACTGCAGCTCCCCCAGCCAGGCAGAGGAAAAAGCTCTTTTGCTCACTCTTTCTTTCTCATTTTTGTTACCTTTTCCCGTGTATTTCTTTCCTTTAACTCCTCTCTTCCCTAGAGGAAGGTAGATACAGCATATGCTGTGGCTGCTGCCAGCAGTCCCCAGCTCCATTCTTTGTGTCCTGGGAAGGTGATGGGGCTACAGCTGCACAGAAGCCTGAGCTCCTGGAGGCTGGAGCACTTGCAAGGTAGGTAGGTACTTGGTGTGTGGAGTAGTGCCCCAGCAAGTGTGTGGGCTGCTGCTCTTCTGCTTGTGCCACTGGATTCCATGGGGAAATGGTGGCAGATATTGGGTTGAAGCAGTTGTTGAACTTTTTACATCCCCAGCGTGGCAGTCAGGAAGCTGATGCAGATTGCAATGATAGCAGTGAATATGTGCCCTAAAATGCTGGTGCTGAGAAAATCTAGGGGGAATTCTAAGGGGCAGAGAGTAAGACGTGCTTGATCCGTCACTGGCATGTCCTAAACTTTCTCCGGCCACAGTTAGCGTTCTGGAAAAGAGGGTAAAGAAAGCCAGGTCTTAGCTATTTTTTTCCCTAATTATTTTCTTGGAAACAGCTGAGTTGGTTTTGCTAGGAAGTTGAAAGCACACTAAGCTCAAGGCAGGCACTGAGCTGGAGGCAGATGTCTTGCCTGAAAGGTTTCAAGCCAGCAGGATTAAAGGTCTGAGTAAAGCTGTGAACCACCAAAGATGGGACCTTGTAATAGGCACTTTAGGTGATGTGAACGGCAGATGTTGCCACCAGCTTTGCTAGGAGTAAAGGAGGGAGTGAGAAGGGCATTAATTCAGCCGTGCTGCATGGGGAGACTCAGTCTGGTTCTCTACCAGCAAGGCTGGAAGCAGCCGGGGTGGGTCGGGGCTTTTTGGGTGAGCATCCCCTCAGCACAAAATACCACTTGTCTGATGGCAAGGAAAAGCTGGGCAAGGAAAGCGGATGGCTATGGCAGCCACAGCCAAAATGCTTCCCAGAGTTGCCAAATTGTGCCCCAGGTAGCAGGCAGAAGAGATGCTCTCCTGCCACATGCGCTGTGAGGGCTACAGTTTCTGTCTCTGCCTCCTCTGAAAAGAACCAGCAACCAGTTTGTCACTTTCCTGCCCTGGTGTGCTGAGCACAGAGGCAGGTTATATCAAGGGTGGTTGTTAATAGGAGCGTGCTGGGAGTGATGGTGATGCCCTGGCAGTGCCATTCCAGGGGGTGCCGTGGCCACCTCCCCGCTCCCTGCTGATGGGGTGCAAGCCTTCGCTGTGTTTTGATCCGACTCTCCACGCTGCTGTTCTGACACTTCACCACTCCCACCGTGGCTGCTGCATTTCTCTTCTGCTTTATGTTAAAACAAGGGAGGTGTTTAAATATTTATTATCGCTAGAAACTCCAGAAGCCAACGTTCATTTGTATAAGCGACTGGGATTTTTTTTTTCCAATTGTCAGTAACAATTCATTAATTATTATTTTAAAGTTGTTGTTCTCCCTGCGATGTGTCACCTTCCCACCAATTTGGCAGCCATCTGCACAAGATGTGGGATGTACAACACCGCGGTTCTTCCTCCTGTGGGTTGTTGCTGCTCCTTCAAATATCTTCCCCTTAAACAAAGTGGGCGTTGGAGTTCCTGGTGACTGTTCAACTAAAGGGAGAATTTTTTTTCCTTGCTCTTCCTCCACATTATTTTTTGAGGAGCTAAGTGCCTTCTTCTGCCATTACCACACCTGTGGTATTGGCATCTGCTCTTGCCCCTCTGCAGATGCAAGAGACAAAACTCGTGGCTTTTGGCACCTGGGGATGCCGCATTTTGCTGTTGCTGCTGAATGAGCATTTCTGCTTGCTGCAGTGGGTGCACTGAGCTGTGTCAAGCCCCAGTGGCCCTTCAGGCTCTAAGCATGGAAGTGGTGCAGTCTGGAATCCAGAGCCATGCAAAAGCAATCTTGTCTGGCCGCGGCAGGTTGGCATTTTTCTTATATTACTCTAAATGCAGAGTGTTGCTTGCTTTCCCCTGCTTCTGCCTGCAAATGAGTGGGGAGGCAGACTTCATCTGCAGGGAAATGGGAATGGGGAACTTGCACTGGCAAATGCTTTTTGTTTGGTTCTTTTTAGCCCAGAACATGAAGTTTGTCTTCTGAATTCCCTTTTCGCAACGCCTTTGCCTTGAACACGTTTTTTACCACTTGTGTGTTTGCCACTTTTGCAGGAGAGGACTGTGTCAGGGAGCAAAGCCATTCCCCGTCTGTGCCCACCAGGGACATGTCTGTGCCTAATGCCACCACTGCTATATTCCCATAGATCACAGCTGAGCTGGGTACCAGAGCTGCCAATAGCCGTGGAAACCGTAGGAAGCTGCTCAAGGCTGTGTCCTAACTGGGCTGCCCAAAGCCTCTTCCAGGAACTGGGGAGGAGACAGGGAAAGAGCGGCTGTGGTTGATAATCTTGCTTTCACCTGGGGTAACCCCAGGAGCAGAGCATCCCTGGTGCAGCCCATGGGGCTGAAAGGAGAAACTGCCCCTTTGGCCTGGAACATGCCAAGGAGGATTGCCTTACCACATGCGGCTGGCTGGCTCCTGGCTTACCTGGGAAGGGCAGTAGCTGCTGTGCTGGGATGTCCTGGTCTGTACAGATGGGGCTTCTCTGCTCCTGGAGCTTGGGGCCAGGGACGACACCAGGCAGAGAAGCAGGGGTGGAAGTGTGGACACATGTTGCTACACACGATTGCAGGAACGCCTGCAGCCGCCTCTGTGCCTGTGTCCCAGCCAGCCCGAGCACACCAGGCACAGCCCAGAGACCATCTCTGCTGTTGGACCCATCAGAGCCTCCATGTCCCAGAGCATTTGCATTCGCCTCTCATCTCTGTGGACAGGTGAGTGTTAACAGGCAGTGCTGGGCTGGTTTGTGCAGGTTTGTTAGTCTAACTCTACTTTTTACTTCTTTAAGGATACGCTGTGCAATTTGGCTGTGTTCCCACTCCTCCTCTTTCTCTTCCCTCCTTCCCCTTCCCTTCCTGCCCTTGACACTGAATGGCTCCGTGACCCCGATTTCCTTATGGGGTGAAAAAGAGGGAAGACAGACCTTGATTAGTGCAGCTGACCAATTCCATGAGGTCTGTCCTCGCTCTCCCTGGAAACCCATGCACCAGTATTGTAGCAATGAAAAAAACCCATTTCTGGGATATTTCAGCTGGCACCTCCAGCTTGCAGCTGGAGCAGCTGGGAGTGAACGCAAGTGTGGCAGCACCTGTGCTTGTAATTTTTTGGGGGAGCTGAGAGATGTAAAATTTTTCCGGCTTTCCACTGCATGGAGTTTTGCCTTTGCCACAGTAGCAGCTCTTGGGAGCTGCGTTCTGGGAGGCAGGGCGAGCTGCGGGAGCGGGGCTGAGCTGCCAGGCGCAGCGGGATTCGCCGTGTGGATAATGCGCGCCAGGGTTCAGCCTGAATGGCCGGCTCGCGTTGTGTGGTCACAGGAGTAATTTGCTGAGAAGGGCTGAGATGAATTGCTTTGCCTCCCGAGAGGCCCAGGAGCAGGGGGAGCCCAGCCCCAGCCGCCGGCGAGCTCTGCCTTGGGAGGAACTGCTCTCAGGAGGTTTTTAATGGGAAACCCAGGTTCGGGTCAGGATTGCCAGCGCTGCCAGGGCAGTAAGCAGAGCTATGGCAGGGATGGAGAGCTTTTGGTGAGGGTGCTTTAGCCAGAGAAGGAGTGCTGAACACTGCTTAAAACGTGCTCCCCTACAAATAAAGGTGCCATAGCTCCGGAGGGGTAGCCAGGTATTAGAAAAGTCCCTGAGGGCTGCCCTTATCAAATGCGTGCATCACTTTCTGTGCTGGGAGATGTGCTGTCAGTCAGGCCCCCACCCCTTCATCGGAGGAAGGTGGCAGCACTGCAAGGAGAGGAAATAGAGGGAAAAAGCCCAACAGGTGCTGTCCGGGTGCGTATAGAGGAAGTGAGCATGGCCATGACCCTGTTGGTGCACCTGGGCTCCTGGCCCTGCCCACAGCCCCAGCTGGGCTCTCCTCCCGTGCTGCGTCAGAGCATCTGCCTCTCCTTGGTTCCTCAAGAGAGGAACTTTCTCCTCCATAGCCCTTCCCAGTGTCTGAGGAATTTCGCGCTGTGAGGCATATGGCCACATTTCCAGGAAATGCCCTGCAGGGACACCCTGCTCCAGCCATGGGCCTGGCACAGGAGGGATGCGGTGTGACACGATGCCTGTGCTGACCCCAAGGCTCTGCACTGTCTGGTGCTGCTCTGGGCTCTCTGTTTCAGGTTTGAATGACATTTTTGCTTTATTCGTACTCTAATGGACACCTGTCACAACCAGATTTCAAGCTTGTTTTTACTTTGGCTCTTACTTGGCCCGCAGAGATGTAGGCAGCTCCTAGGTAGGGCACCAGAGGAGGAATTCAGGGAGCTGCAATGCTGCTCAAGTGGTGTGGTGGGGACTCCCTGGAAAAGGGTGGGAAAAAGGACCTCAACATCCACCAGGCAGTGGCAGCTTTTTTCCCCAGGACATGCAAGGAAAGCCCAAATCTATGCCACAATAAACAGGGACTGCTCTGGGTGGTGGCTGCCTCCTACACTGATGCCTCTTCCGCAACACAGGCTTGACTTCCAGCTTCGTTGCCAGATCATGATCCAAACAGGTATTGCTGTCTTTGCACAGGCCACTGTCACAGACCAGCACGCCTCTCCTGCTCCCTTCGCAGACCCTTGGGCACTGGCTGCCAGCCGAGTGGTTGCCAGCCGAGCTGCAGGTGGCAGTACCTGTGCCCCCCGTGCAGCGGAAGGGGCCATAAACCACTTCAGATGTCAAACAATCAACCTGTGTGGAGAGAGAGCACAAGTGGGCTGATCTGCCTGCACCAGTGTGACTTCCCTTACAGCCACCAGCTGGTTTCTACTGAGTCAATTTAATCGTGTTTCCCTTAACAGCATGGCTGTAGAATGCCCACCTTAAAAAAGGTCATGCTTACTGCAAAACTGATTTATTTGGGTGCTGATGGTATCTACATTGCAGGTGAGTATTGCAGGGTGCACCTGTAGTCTGGGTTTACTTCTGGTTCTGCCTTTATCCAGGAGTGTCTCCAAATCAAGCACATTTCCGATGCTGGCAGCAACTAGGGTAGGAGTAATTTGCTGGGCTGGGGTGTCACTCAGCCATGAGCGGCGTGTGACAGCCATGATCGAAAGGGACATTTATTTGCCTTTAGGATGGAAGGGACGTGACACTTCTTGTCAAATCCCATCTTTGCAAATGTGGGCTGTGAGGCAGTAAGGCAGAGGTCATGGCAAAAGGTCAGGCAAAGCAGCGCTCTGCCTCGGCGGGCGTTTGTCCGGGTGCTGCAATGGCATGAACATGGCACGGGGCAGTGGCAAGCGTGAGGAGCAGCTGGTCCACCTTCTGCAGGCTGCTCCCCCCAACAGCCCAAGTGGTTTTGTCAGTATCGGCTCACACGCTGCTTTGATACGTGCCCACGTGATTTTACATGTTGATGATGTTTTACACCGCGAGAGTTACTCGGAAGACCAAGGGGTGCTTCATGTGTCACTCGCTGGTTTGGTGGAGCCCCACATGGATTTTGGCTGCTTTGGAGGCCTCTTTGCGAACTGGAGGTGTGCAGCCTCTCTGAAGCATAGGTGTGAGTGTGGATTTTTAAAATGGATTAAAGGAATCCTTTTGTTTCAATACGGACTCGGGTCTGTAGCTGAGCTCTGGTGGTCAGCATGGACTAAAGCAGTGCAAACTAAAAGTGACCACCAGCTGTGGACTGTAAGGGACTGCCATGGCCTACTCTGCTGCCATGAACATAAAGAGAGGAGACTAAATAAATAGATCAGGAAAATAAAGATAAGGGATTTCCACACCAGGAAGTGGAATTTTTCTGGGCTACAACCTGACACCTGCGCCATCTGAGGCATCAGGCTTAGGTTCTGGGTCTCATTCCCACCAATCCTGCTGCTGGCAACACCATGGCCACTCTGCAAAGCTACAGCATGCATGCAAGCCCTTCTCCTGCCCCTTCCTTCTCCATCCCTGCCTGTGCTGCTGAAAGCTGCTCTTTTTCAGCATTCATGGAAAAACCAAACCTGCAGTTTGCAAAGACCCACTCTGCTCTTCTTTTCCCATCGGTAAACACACATAACCAGCACTTCGCACCATTACACCTCCTTAGAGATGCAGAAAACACATAGGCTGTTTGTTTTCACATACACCTACCTAACTGAGGGGTTGGGAAAGGGGAGGCGGGAAGGGAAGTTCAGCCGTATTAAACTGTTGGGAATTGCGTTCCTTAGATTAGAAGCATTTGTATTATAAATACTCTGAGAAGCTGAGGCAGACAGTGAGCTGGATCTCGGCATCTGGGATAAAACCACTGGTGGTGGTGGAGCCCTTTATAAACATTTGCGTTTTCCCGGATGCAAAGGATAGTTAATCCGAACTACACACCTGGAATTTAGCTCCCGTGGCTGCCAACCGTGTTGCCTCCGTGCTGGACCAGGACCTTAGGCAGCAGAGCTGATGTGCCATGTCCCTGCCTGGCTGTGTTTTCCAGAGGAGCTGCTAGAAAGCCACTCCCTGGGTGTAAATACCTGCAATCTTTGCTGGTGGATTTTAAAATCTAGAATCGAGCTTTGCTGCTCCGATCTATTTATATACAGTGCGTGGGGCAGAAGTATATTCAGGGACTAGAGAGATTTGTGGCTTATTTATGGCTGAGCATAAGAAAAGAAAACAAACAAAACAATAAGCTCCAAAAACCACCCTGAGTATTTTTTTTTTACTTTATGTCTGTGTACCACGCTAATGCTTAACCAGAAGCTGAAGCAGGCATGGAAAGGTGTCTGAAAAGCCATGTTCATATTTCTCAGGAAACACTGATGGGTTTCTGTTTCTGGGAACAGGGCTGCATCCTGCAGGGTCGTGGCACCTGTGGAGAAAAGCACAGTTATTACGTAAAACAGAACGAAACAGATCCCATTCCATCTTCCTCTCATTTCAAGGGGTTGCTGTGAAATTCGAATGCGTAAAACCTTTTGGAGCCTTTTGCTTTTATCCTGATGGACAGGCCTGACACAGTGTGAGCACTCCTAGGTTAGAGATATCTCCCTATGCTTCACCCCAGACCCGCATCCTTAATGGTGGGCTGCTGCCCTGCCCCCCACTGCCTCCAGCTCAGGCCAGACAAGCAGTCGAGGGCACTTTGGAGAGTTGTCAGGTGGATTGGGCTGTGCTAAGTGAAGTGTGCAAGGAGGAGAGAGGGAGAAAGAAAAATACCGGGGCTGTGTGCCAGTTCTTCAACCTCTGGTAGGGTGACAACCTCGCAAGGGCAGCGGAGCTAAACATGACTAAAACGGATCCTCTGGGGTGGTGACTCTCCACTTGTCATCTCCAGCACAGGGCTGAACTCAGCCTGGCCGCCTGTAAAGCTGGGGGAGCAGATGCATGGATTAGTGATTACCTTTCCCCTAATAGAAAGAATTAAAAAGGGAGAGCGAGAGGTCCTTTAGCAAGTTATTGCTTTTATAGCCGCACCTCTGTGCACTGAGCTGAGGCAGCTTCCTCTGTGCATTCAACTGAAAACAAAGAGTGAGAAGGAGAATGAAAGAGCAGGATGCAGCCTTCCCCTCAGCCGGCTCCAGACCTGAGCCTCGCTCTGCTGCCTGCCTGCCTGCCTGCATGGGGAGGACACCCTGCCCTGGGTGTAGGGGCTGTGGGGGGCACCCATCACCCTGCGCACTCCTGCCCACCTCCAGCACCCTCAGAAGAGTCAGGGCAAACCACAGCCGGGGGCAAGAATGCAATAACTGAAAAAGGCTCCCCCCCATCATGAAAAAAACCCAACAAACCCCACAAAAACCCACTCAGGATCACTCAGGCAATAATTCCACTGTGCACAAACCAGTCTAAAATGGAGAGCATTGCAGAGCCACGGTCTGGTGTCGCTTAGGTAAAATGGGTGCATTATCTGCAGTAGTACAGCGATCTCGCTCTTTCACCTCCATGGCTCCGCCGGCATGGAGGCGACTGCACAGACAATGTGCCATCCCTCATTCCCTCCACTTTTAATTCCTCCCCCCTCCTCCCGTGAATCTATGCAATTTTCCGTTAATAAAAAAATAAGAAAGAAACTAAAGCTCTTCCTCAGAAATCTAGACATTAGCATACTCGCCCTAATACTTTAATCCCCATCATTGTTTATAATCGGGCTACACACAAGGTTACGCACAGTGCTGACTGATTTATGAATATATATATATATTTTGTTTTAATTGAAATGGCAACATTTAGGTTCCACCTTAACAGTGCACCTTAAAAGATTATCTCGGTTATTTCACAGGCACCGAGCCGGCACTAATAGTCCAAGGCAGATATTGAAAAGCAGCACAGGGCCAGGCAGATCTATTAGAAATTCCCATCCACGCGCCTCATACATATTGATTTCTGACACCAAGCAGCAGTGAAAGCCCCCGTGGGAATAATATATTTAGCAGGGTTCGCTGCGAGGAGGTCACAGAGTGCATACAGATTAGCTACAGAGGACCAAGGCACTAGTGTTGGAGCCAAATGCTAGATTTTATATCATTTTAATCTGAACTTTTATAATCCTTTTAGTTCTTCTTTCTCTGGATGGCAGAGGAAAGGCTCCTCCGAATGTATCATGCATCTTTTTTCTTTTCCTTCTTTATTCCTCCTATAAATGTGCAAATGCTGTTGTAATGGGGAGGAATGTACCCTTAGCATTATAAGCAATAGGCACAAACAGATTTGGGGTTTATATATAGGTATGTGTGCATGTGTATATATGCATTTATATGTATGTGTGTGTGTGTATATATATATGTGCCTGCTTTTGGATAATAATGGTCATTTTGGCCGGAGACATCTTTATTTGAAGGTTTCCTTCAGTGGGGGTGGCGGGAAGGGGTCTCAGTAAATCTCAGGCTCCAGTTTTAATGTGCAGAAATAAAGAACTGCCCTAAGACCTTCTTTTCTTTTATTTTTATCCCAGAGCTTAATTGAGCAGAAGTCACATTTACGCTGTTGAGCCTCAGAAAGCAACAGCAACAACAACAACAAAAATACCTAAACAGTTTTAATTACCTTCCCCCCTGTGCTGAGGGGGA
Organism: Rhagologus leucostigma; assembly: GCA_013397725.1. Taxonomy (NCBI): domain Eukaryota; kingdom Metazoa; phylum Chordata; class Aves; order Passeriformes; genus Rhagologus; species Rhagologus leucostigma. Next base: position 302,963 of record VZTD01000753.1, on the reverse strand, counting down.
GGAGGTGCCTGCTCGCCGTGCAGGGGGGTGTTGTGGCTGGCTGAGGCAGCGGGGTTGGGGGGTTGGAGGGGTGCCAGCGTTGCAGAGGGAAAGGTTAGAGTTGACACACTTTGACACGAGAGTGAAATGCGCTCCGACAACAAAGAAACCAGGAGATTGCAGCTAAACAGACACAAAAGCTCACGGGCATCTTGCAGGCGAGAGAAACACACTGACTCCAATCTTTTTTCATTTTTTTATTTATAAATAAAAGAAAAAGTTCTTACTTCTTCCCAATAAACAGTCAGTATTCCCATACTGATCAAACTCACCTGTCTCTGGCAGGGAAGTCATTCCGAAAAGCTGTGTGACGTGCAGACCCACTACTTTCAGTGTTCCCAATCCTGGCATGGGGCAATGAGAGTCATCCACCCACCCAGACCCCAACCTGCCCATTCTGGATGCTGCAGGATAAGTATGGGTCACTTCCTGCCTGGGAGGCAAAAAATAATTTGAGTCTTGTTCTCCAATTTTTTATAATGAAAGGGAGGAGCAGCTTTTGACACTTCTGTTGTCCCTCAAGCCAGTGAGGTGCTCAACCTTGGGCTAGGAGAGGCTGTGAGAACTGCTACGTGACCTCACTGTGGACTCCTTGCAGGCTCACTTACTGCTGATCTTGTCTTTGCATGCCTCCTGAAAGCAAAGATAAATCTGCTTCTTCCTTGATTTCTGCAGTCAGAAGAAAGAGTCATAAGCCACACGGAATGTGCTGTGTCACTAGAGAGAACAAAGCTCTTCTTTGCTCGTCCTTCAAAAGTGCAACGGTCTTGAGCATCTCAGCATTATGCTTTTGCCTTCTTCCCTGCTAAACCTTCTCGTGCATCAGCCTTATGAACCTCCCAGGGACTGATGGCTATCACCCACCTCTGTTAGCACAAGCACCCGTTCAGAAGTGGGGGCTGTGCTGAGCCTGGCTTTCACCAGTGGTCTGAAACTACAGTGGCACACGTCTCCCAGCTTGCACAGGTGCCCTCTCTTGAGAAAACCCTTTCCATCAGACTTGCGCTTTCTAGGGGCACAAACCCTGTCACAAACTCTGTGGCAATGGGTACTCCGAGTCCCAAGGCTGCCGTGCTGCAGTTAATGCACCTACCTGTCCTAAAGGTGAGCCTTAAAAAAATTACCCCAATGGTCAGGCCAAGAAGGTTGCCCACTTAATCATCAGGTTATAAACCTGGGGCTGCTTTCTCAAGGCTCTGGATAATGGGTCACATCAGTGTTGCTCTGTGATCCCAGACCACGGCTTAAGCTGATGCCGATGTTTCTTAGGGAATATGGGGCACATCTTCCCACCCACGCACTTTGTGGGCTGCTGGTGGTGGCCACTTGCAGTTCAGCACCTTCTTGTGAGAGCTTTGGGGGCATTAATAATGGTTTTGCTGTGGCTCTAGCAAAACGTTTAAGTGCTGTATAGAAAAGAGATCTCTTCGTAACGTTCAGCCTCCCATTGCATGAAACTCAGCACTTCTCATGACTTGTGCTTGGTTGAGCCAAGTGCTGGCATCTTGCAGAAGAGTTTGGTGGGAACTGTCTGTGTCCAGCCCAGTCCTCTGACATTTGGAAAATGCTAGGTCCATGTTACATCTGCGCTGCTGGTGAGGTTATTCAACTGAGCAGCTGCCTGGAGCCAAGTCCCACCCACAAATTCTTTGTCTGAGTGGGAACTCAGTGCTTGGGCACAATGCAGGTCTTGCCAAGGACTTCACTTGTCAAATAAAATATTTACAACCCCCTAATTATTTTTGTCAAGATAAAAGATTGGGGTTTATCCTCCATTGTTCACTACTGGATACTTTAAATTAAATTAAATTATAGGTGAAAAAACCCATATTTGTTTGACCTTAAAAATACAGGGTGGAGTGTCTGATGCAAAGCTGTTCAGGTACAGGTGCCTTTACAGCAACCAGCTCTTGATCTGTACCAATAATGACACCAAACAGAAAAACATATTTTAGGTTTATATGCCACCTCGAGTACCTGGCTGCACTTTTTGTTTTACCCGGGCTTCCAGTCCAATATTCACCGCTCAAACAAGATTGCTACTGAGAGCATGGGACCTGTTCCCCCTCAGATTTTGGTTTTTTTCTTTCTCAATGGCAAACAGACCCAGTATATTGAGGTGAGGTCATTGCTGGCCCTTTGCCAGTCTCTTCTACACAAGTACCCTGTTTCCTTCTGTGTCTGGAGGAAATGGCTTTGTTCCTACACTGTGGTTGACAGACTCCATGCTTTATCCTCCTGCCTTGATGCTCCCCTGGAGCACTCTTTGTGGCTCCTTAGCAAGAACCGTACAAATCCTTGAGGGTGGCAGCTTCCTCATCTCCTGCAAGCTTTCTGTCTCTCTGATGGGAAAAGTCCTATACAATACTTCCCTGAGGCCGCTCTTGAACTAGCAGCACACCTGGAGAGGTGCCTCAGGAATGATGGTGAAAGGTAAAGACTGATGATGATGGGTATGGTCAGGAAGCTCCTGCTACTGTAGCTGGGAATGGGTCCTTGTCAGTAGCGAGGAAATCTGTATTCAGACCCATTATCAGATGTTATCTGGGAATTGAAGCCTGTCAAGGAAAAGAGACTGCTGCGGTGTAAGCAGGGTGGGAAGGCTGGGTGCATGCAGGATGTCTGGGGAGCAGATGGGCAGCCTGGATGGTGTTTGTTCTTGTTACGTCACTGTTGCCTGCACAACTGGTGGGTCGGAGGCAGGCACTGGCTTTGGTATGTGCTGGTGCAGCCAGTTCTGCAGGGGGGCTGATAAGTCACCAAAAGAGCCAGAACTGCTGGGCTCAAGGCCAGGTTGGATGGGGCTTTGAGCAACCTGGTCTAGTGGAAGGTGTCCCTGTCCATGGCAGGGGAGCTGGAAACAAAGTCTTTGAGGTCCCTTCTGGTCCAAACCATTCTGGGTTTCTATGAACTGCAGTATGTGGTTTTGAGGTAATTTCTGTCAGCAGCCTTCACACAGCTGTGCCGTGTGCTTGTGAGGGTCACTTTTGCCCAAGAAGCTGACTGCCAGCAGCAGACCGAGGACCAGACCAGTGATTCTGAGGTAACTTCTGTCATAGCAGCTCACGGGACACCTGATGGCAGGGTGTGAGCTGTGAAGCTGGGAGGTCACTCTTCACCAAGTCTTCTTCATTGGCACATCCCTGGAGTTCACGATCTTACTCGTGACAGCAGCACCAGCGGGCTGGCCAGAAGCAGGACTGTGGGTCCCAGTGTCCGCACCAGCTGCCTGCAGCTGTAGAGGGTCATTTGTGGCATTGCAGTAGCTCTTGACATGCAGGCCAGTTTGGGATGGATGTCTGTCCCCCCTCCCTGCCAGGCCCTCTTGGGGCTGTGCTGGCCAGTGCCTCACTGTGAACCCAGACATGCCAGCAGCAAAGAGGTCACTCCAAAATTCAGCTTTTTGATGCTGTTGTGCTTGGGGTGTGTCCACAGGCTGCAATACATCTCTTTATCCTCTCTCCTGTTCTCTTCTCCTTCCCCCCGGTTGTTAGAACCCAGAGGTCCATGGGCTGCTCTGACTGATAGGTGGTCATGAGTGACACTCCAGAATGTACCCAGGCCCTGAGAACAGAAAACAGGGCCCAGATGTGGCATTGCCCTTTGGAGAGCAAGGCCAAGAAAAAATGGCAATAATTGGAGGATGCAAACTAACCTTATGCTCTCAGAGGTTTCTTCCCAGTGAGGCAAGAATTAATAAATCCTTCTTTGTCTTTTCTGACGTGGTGAGAGTTTAATGGCTACTTCCTTAGACCAGTTCTTGGGTGACTGGTTTCAACTAAGATGGACAAAATTCCCTCCATGCTTGTACAGAGGCAACATTTATTTCCTATCCAGTACTGTAATTGATCTCAGACACAAGAGGCCTAAGCTTTTCTGACATATAGATAGGATCTCTTAAGCACCACATTCTTTAAAGATGCTTTTAATTGTCAGGGATAGCCAGTATTATCTAACAAAATCAGTCTGGTCACAGCTCAGGTCTTTGAGGGGCTGCACGCTTTTTGCTGGAGATTTGTGGGGTTTTAGGGGTTTGTTTTTGTATTTTTGATTTTTATGTAGTGCAGAATACTGTTTGTATCATTCCCAATTAAACAAAATATTTTCTTTTTCTAAGAAGTAGTCTCCGCTTGCAATTCCCCCCCGCTGGAGGGGGAGTCCCCACCAAATACCGTCAAAGTCCATCAAACTGATTTTTAACTTCAGAGTCTTAGGATGATGTAGAGATGCTCCTTCTTAATGCAGAGCGGTGTTGGCCAACACGAACACAACAGCCCAAGTTCCTGTGTTGAGGAGGGGAGCAGGCAGCAGGGCAGACAGGGCTGTGTAAGTCCCTGCTCCTCAGACCCTGGCTTTGGAAGGGATGCACCACGGCTGGATTCACATCTGGCTTACGCTTGAAAGACTGCACACACGCCAGCTTCCTGCTGTTTATGCAGCTGAGTTTTAACACACTAAGTTTGTTCTGGGCTTTTGTCTCATCATGTGGTAAAAAGCTGCAGCTTGGTGGTATTTCTTTTGGCAAGCTACCTCACAGGCTGGGATATTTGAAAATGAGCAGCATTGGTGCTGGGGGAATGCCCTGTCCACATGGGCATCCCGCCCTTTCTGGTATCAAAGCACCAGCTTGCTCTATACCCATATTTTTACATTTGTTATGTATTTATATACAACCATACATTTTTATATATATACATATATTCTAAGAGAGGACAAGGAAACATCTCATTCCGATGCAGATATGTTCCACAGGTATCTTAGTTCTCATGATGACCAGGAAAGGGGGGGCCCACTGTTAAATGAGGTGGGAAAGCCGGCAATAGGCGATGTCAAGAAGACAAAAGCACTCTGTATCTTTCTTATTTTTCCTCCAGCTTTACCCATTTATTCACCAGTGAACTTTTTTTAGGTTGACAGTGTTCATCTCAGCAACAAGGAGGTCGAATTTTGGGTGGAAAAAGAATACAGCAGGATATTTTCCACGAGACTGGGTCCAAGGGAGCTCACAGAAACAGTCATTTAGCTGTTGGCAATTTTATTTTTTTACAACTGGTGGCAACCAGGGGAGGTTTCTGAAGCCTGGAAGAGAATAACAGGAATGCCCATCTTTGAAAAAAGGCAAAGCAAGGGGACCAAGGAGCCAAAGATCAGTCAGCCTACTTAGTGCATGGAAAAATGCTGGAAGAAATAATCAAGCAAATTATTTATGAGCCTCTAGAATATAGCATGGAGATAAGTAACAGCCAACAGGGATTTGTCAAGAACAAATCATGTCAAACTCACCTTATTTCCTCCTATGACAGGGCAATAAGCCATGTGGAGAGGCAATCATATATCTTCACTCAGCAAAGCTTCTGATGCTGTCTCAAGCCACACTCTCCTGTACATGCCACAGGGATGCACACCATGGAGTGGGAAAAAGCCACTGACGGTGAACCATCAACTCTGTGCCCCTTCCCTGTGGTGGGATGCATGGCAATAGGGACAGCTGGAGAAAAGGCAAGGTGCTTCAGTAAGGACAAGTGCAAAGGACTGGGTTTAGATAGGAGTAAATGGTACACATCTGTGGTCAGGAACCCTCAGCAAAACAGCAGATCAACAGACAAAAAGGATGTGCTGGAGTTGGAGAGCATCACAAGCTGAACACAAAGCACAGCTGTGGAAAAGCAGATGCCTCACTGGGTGAAACAAGGGGTGAATCTCAGGTGAGGGAGACTTTCTGCACTACCCAGTGCTAGCAAGGGCTCAGGTGGCATTGTCTGCTCCAGTCTGAGCACTGCTGTTGGAGAAAAATATGGATTAATTGGCAAGAGTTCGCGTGAGAGCACTGAGGATGGTGTGTGGTGTGGGGAGCATGTCCTGCACAGGAGAGTGAAAAGAGTAGGATTTATTTATGCTGAGGCTAAATGGTAGGTGCAGGAAGGTGGGGGGCGAGGTGGACAGGACTAGAAGCCCAGGCTGCATAGCAGAAAGGGACCAGGAGGCTGAAAATGAGTGAGATCAGTGGTAAAGGTACAAAGCACTGGGAAGAAAGCGTGTGACCTGGTGGGTTTGCTGCTGCAGGGAAAAGTTTGGGCACAGCTGATCCCACAAGTGAGCAGACAGGGTGGTCCCTCTGGCTCCTTCCAGCCCTCATTTCAGAGGGGGGGAGTTAGGGAGGAGTGTGGTTTTGTTTTCCTGGGCTTTGTGCCCGCACGGGGATGCTCTCCTGAAATCAGAGCAAGCTACTGCTGCCTCGTCAGCATTCGGGATACTCACCGAAACGAGACCTGTGTTAATCAGCACAACAGGGACATAATTAATTATTCTCAGCACCTTCTCAATGGAAATGTTAGAAAGGAGGGCTAAGCTGTCCCGGTTGCCCCCCTGTAATCCTATGCCACGGCTGCCTTTATAGGCTCTGAGGGGAAAAGAGGCACATTTGCTTTCCCGCTGATACGGCGTTAAGCGTGCTCACTTCACAGGCGCGCGCAGATGAAAGTGTAATTGCATGGAAGGTGAATTGATTGCAATTAACCTCGGGACTTGGCCTCGGGCTGGGGTGTCCCACCTTCCTCCCTGGGAAAGTGCCATCAGGGGCATGGCGCGCGGCTGATGAATACGTATATCATGGCATGAAACACATACGTTACAGGTGAAGGTACATAAATCATCTAGGAAAACACGTATTATACTGAAATGATCAAATTATAAATGAAGCACATAAATCGTGAGATTACACCGTTGGATGGTATCAGGGACCATAAATTATATAGTGAAGCCCGAGGTTCACCGAGAGGTTCACGGAATAATGAAATGGGACTCATATAACTTAAGGAAAATGTCGTTATCTCCATGAAATGGAAACGCAAATATCCAGCCCGACCTCCATGTATTTTTACAACATCTTCTATCAGAAAGGCTCACAACAATAGAGCCAGTTAAGCACAATAAGCCCCAAGGAAGCCTCCCCTGCCGAAGCAAACAACGATTACACATTAAAAAGCATGTTCGAAAGGTAAGTTTGTAAGGAAGATAAAAAGTCTCCAGCAGGGCTGATAGCTGGGCGGCAAAGCTGCTCCAAAGGTTGGTGACATGCAAGCAGGCTGAAAAAGCTTTGCTGCTAAGTGCGAAAAGTAGGAAGAGTTATTCTGTGAGCAGCCGCTTGATTTCCTATTGATGGAGAGCGCGGGGTGCTGGGGATGGTGGGGCGCTCAGGATGGCGGCTGGAAATGGGCTCAGCAAGGCACTGCCTGGCAGCTGCAGCAAGGCAATTAAAAGTTAACGTGAAAAAAATTTCAAATCGATATGCTCTACAATTGGAAACCAATGGTGTTCAGGGGAAGAAAGGGGAAAGGGATATTAAGTGCAGTCATTTCATACCTGATCTTCTGCCGCTTTTTGCTTTTATTGGTCTATTTTTCCTTCCTTGCTTGCTCCAAAAAGCAATTTGCTTTTTTGCCCCCTCCCCTAGGTTGATTGTTCAAACAGATACAATTCAGCAGAAGAAAGGCCAGTCCAATAAAATACAAACTCCTCATTTATTTTTTCAAAACACAGCTTTGTTGTTAATCAAGCCAGCTGCCGATGAAGAGTTTGTCTGTCCTTTGGCTGCTGCTGGGATTCCATGTAACAGAATGGGTCAGGGCTCTGGGTTTTTTTCCCAGTCGGTCAGTGTGTCAGCGATGTCGGTGCCGTAGCGTGACTCTGGGATTTACATCAGTTCCCAGCACTGCTGAGCTGGGGTTATGGGTGGCATACGTATACCACGGGATTCCTTAGTCGTAAACAAAGTGTTTGACCTGTTTCATTCCTCAGGGCAACCACGAGCTGTAGCCAACTGAATTTATGTACTGGGAATGGCTGGTTTATGGCTGACCCTGGAGGGGCACTGACTCAACCTATTTCTGGCTGAAGATGCTAATAAAGATGCAGAAGATGTCTCAAGTGAGCAGCAAAACTAACATTTAAGGGAGAATGCCTAAAATGTTTTGTAGTACACAGACATAATTTTTAATTAGCAGGCACACCAGATATAGTATCCACTAATACTAAGTAGTAAAATCCATCTTCAATAGCAAAACTGTCTTCAGCTCGGATGCTCAGCTCCTGTAAGAGAGGGCTCCACACTAATTTATTTTTCAGTGAGCTTGGGATGGAAACCTGGGTTTGTATGATGGAAAAATAAATACACTTTTGAGGAAAAAAATGGGGTTTGGGCTGCTAATCCCTGGGAGGGGGAGGGCCATGCTCAGCCTCCTAACCAAAATAAGTTGGTTAAAAATAAATAAATGGTTGAGCCTGCTAGGTGTGAGCATAATCATTTTACTATATGATCTATGCGTTTCATTAGTTGAGGTACACATTTCGCTATAATAAATGTGCTTCAGGAAATGATCTATGCATTTCTTTCTGGAATGTATGTGTTTCACTGGGAAAGGTATGTGTTCATCAGCTGTGAGTAATGCTCCTGATGGCACTGCATTATATTGCTCAGCTGGTATCAGCTCGCCACGGCACATCCATTCCCCCACGGCCGCGGACGCCGGTCCAGCAGGACAGCACTGAGGGGGCCCTGCCACTCCCGGGTGGCGATGCCACCTGGGCCAGAGGGCGCTGGCGCTGGGGAGATGGAGCAGAGGAGGGCAGCGGGAGGGCCTGTGTGCGATGCCCGCCTGCTGGGCACACATTAGAGGTGTGAAAAGCGGGGAAGGCTGTTGGTGCGGGCAGGCCAGGCTTTGGCAGCAAACACAAGGGATGAGCCCGTCGGGAATGCGGCGGCAGATGTAAATGGAGGGTTGCCCACTCTCTCTGTCCTCAAGTCCTCAGTGGTCCTTTACGGCACCCAGATAAGAGTGGGGTGATTTCTTTTGCTTCCCAAGCTCACCCAATGCAGTAACATCCCCCTGAGGTTTCAGTGGGCCAGCCCCTGATGGAGTCCATGCAGAGGCATCCCATCACCACTCCAAATTTTGAATTTCCTCCTTGTCTTTCTTGGCATTGCCACTGCGTTTAGGAAATTGCACCTGCCAGTACCTGAGGCAACTAAAGCTACATGAACAATTGAGAAAAGGTTTTCTAACTGCTTGATAATCAGTCCCCTCCCCCAGCAAGGCTCCTTGCCCATTACAGCATTGTTATTCACTTGTAATGACATCGCTTATTACCGCAGAATACATATTAGTCTTGGCCATGGGACTAATGATTTGTATCTGAGCCTTCATTTTAAAATCACTTTTCATCAATATATCCATTTTTATAGATACAGCTTTATATAATTCATTACACATATTTCTCTTTACTGACCTATTTTGCTGTACCCTGCATCTATCACTGTAGATGTGATTCTGCTCTTCTGAAAAAATCCTGCCTTTTCTACATTTCTCTTCATTAATATGCTCAGGAGCTGTGGTCACATGTATTTTTGTATTATCTTATAGTTTCCTCCCCTCTGTCTGCACAAAAATGGTGATTCTGAAAAGGGCTGTAAAATCTGAATGAATCTGAATTAATTAGGAGCTCTATTGATGTTACATAATGCCCATTTAGGTTTACCGGGTATATATTTTCTGATTAGTTCCACTCGCTTTCTCTTTCTTTTTTTCTCAAAAAAAATCTAAACATTTTCACAGTGTGTCATTTGGTGGAAGCAGTTTTAAAGGAAACCATTTCTGATGGAACTAGTTCAGTGCTGAAATAGGGCTGAGTGTAGCTCACGCTCCAAACTGGGTCAGCCAGGAACATTGGAGACCATTAAGAGACCTGAAGTATCTGTTTTCCACGAGGGAATAAATATTTTGGGTCAGGTCCTCAGCAAGTCTAAGTTAGAACAGGTCACGGATTTATAAGCAGCTCTGGCTGTGTGTTGTTATATGCACCTGTCGGTAATGCGCCAGTCACCGAGCAACAGGATCATCATTAAGGGCCTCGTTAAGAGTGGATAATGATAGTCCCTTTTGCCTGTGAGTTTGAGAAGTGGAAATGTCATGGATGAGCCCGGTACTCTGGATGTTTTCATCACCCCTTGGTGCCTGTGTTGGTGTAGTGCCTGCGGCCTTGTGGGAGGGAAAGGCTCCCATGTGCTGGGCTCTGCATGTGGTTCCGAAGGACCCGAACCAGCAGTCCTTCAGGGCTTCCGGAGGGTTGGGAATGTGCCCCCAGGGCTGGAGCAATGAGCTTGGAGCCGCAGTGCGGGGTCCCACAGGGTCTGCCATCACTTTTAACCATCAGCTGATGCTGATGCAGCTGCCCCAGCAGGAATTTCTCCATGCTCTGCAGGTCCATGCCGGTCTCCCTGGTGGAGTGGACCCAGCTGGAGCAGAGCAGGCTTTCTGAAGGCAAAGCTCAGGTTGCACTCTTGCCTTCCAGCAGGGCTTGTGCTACCCTACCTCTGTCCCAGTGTAATTTCTGAATGGTGCCTGAGGGTAGGACATGGCCACGCCTCAGGGTGTCCTCAGGTCCCATGCAACAGCTTTGGGCCCACGGCTGCAGAGCACACTTTGGGGTGTGAGGGGAGAGCGGGATGGAGGTGCTGCTGCTGATGAACATTGCAGTGATGGACACACAGCAGGACGCTGCTGATCTGCAGCATCCACCTTCCCTCTCAAAAATATAGTGCAAAATGCTCTTGCTTCCTCCCCAACTCCTGTCTTATCTCCTCCTTCAGCTTTTTTCTCCGTCCTATTTTATTCTGGGCTTGTGGGGCACGTCAGGATACCTGCCAAATATTTGCTGAATCAAGACTATGATTTGTCTATGATTCTCCGTACTCATTTGCTGACTGTAAATTTTTGCATAGACTCTGGGACATACTTTTTTAATTTGATGCGAATTGCTGTATCCTTTTCAGATGTTTTTGCTACCATGGCATTATGGTTATGAAATGAAGTTCAAAGAATGCTGGTGGGAAGAAGATAGACTGAAGCATTACTTTGGCTTGTAAAATAAGGTGGGGGGAAGGAATCGGATTATACAGATGACCACAAATCTTAAATTACTCTGATGTTTCGGTCATCACCGGCAACCCCAGTGGGGAGATAAATCAGTTTTCGGCAGCTGCAGACAGCGATCTGACTCAGGGCCAGAACAGCTTGACTGGAGAGACACGGTAAAAGTTAGGGGGCTGCTATCACAGGAGATTTCCTGAAGGTGTGGAGGGATGGGGAAGGACAGGAAGGAAATTAATCCATAAAACAATATTCCAGGTTAGCCTGTCATTTTCATGAATTCAAACATATATGCAGAGCCTGACATTTGCAAACTTGATGTGCTCCTGCCTGTTTCCAATCTCTAAAATAAACACAGCATGAAAGAGTTTGTAGTTGTCCAAATCCACTTTGTTTGTTGCAGTCAGCTGCTTTTTATTAGAATATGATTTAATGTGCGTGGCAGGAGTAAAAACTACTAGTTTTATGTTCTTTTAATCTCAAATGGAAGCTTGGTTTTCTAAAATGCTAAAAGCAGCTGTGGTCTAATATGATTCTTGGAGGCTGTAATGTTGGGCTCTTGTCAGGGTAGAAAATATTTGGTAATGGTGTCCCAGATTGTCAAGCTAAAGTATTTATAATGAGAATTTATTTTTCTTTTTAAACCATGGGAAAAATATTGCGCAAACTATAGCTCATCTGCCTCTTTCTGCAGTTTCTTTTTTACCTTACATGCAGTTAATTTTGGAACATATATTCAGTGATTCTCAAAATAGCCTGAATTATTAGTGTGTTGCTCTTATCTTTGTTTCTTTCAATCTACAAGGAACCGCCTCAAATGGTCAATGATTATCTAATATTTGTCACAGGCCATCTTTCCTGCAAATCCATTTTCCATGTGTGATAATCACACCCAGTCGCAGACCTGCAGCTGCAGAAGTGTTGAACAACATACTCGACACATCCATGTAATGGGTGACATTCTCATGCCAAACGATTCCAGAGTACTGTCAGCGCCAAATATATTCCTGGCCTTAAATGCTGTTTTTCCCCTTGTTGCACATATAATCTCTGCTTTCCCTGCCATAACTCAGTGCTTGGAGTGGCTAATGACAGCTGATGATGGTGATGATGCATTTTAATACGTCTGCCAGGCCAGTACATGTATAAGATGCTCCCTGCTTCCTATTCTTTCCCCCATGTCAAACAGAAGGTAGGCAAAGGCAGAGCTGCATTTTTACTTTTTTATCTCAGGATCAGTGACACAATATCAGATGTTGCTGGGGTTAAGGCAGAAACCCATTGGGAGAATTGGTTTCTTGCGGAAATGTCTGCGGAGCTCCTTTCCAGGTACCTATTCCAGGCATTGCCAGTGGGTTGATGTCTCTCAGCAGAATTTTGGATTTTGAATCCCGTGAAACAAAAACCAAGTGAAAATCTCGGAAATGGCATCAGCTGTAGGGCAGTTTCCGTGTGGTATTTTTGAAACACAAGTACATGCTGACCTTCATATACCTCAGTCATACGGGGGTGAGGGGATGGAGAAAGAGAAAGGAAGAGACCAGGACTGTTCACCAGTCAAATCAACCATTTCCCTGCTGATATCACTGGTTTCTCTATTTTCTTTTACACTTAATATTATGGGAAATATAAGGTATTTCAGACCTCCTTTGTGAGCTACTCTAATACATCATTTATAAGGACTGCTTAGTAAAACTTTATTGATTGCGCCTCAGATTTTGATAGACTAATATCACAGCTGAAAACCGTGATTTATGAAAATTTCTGAGCAGTAAGTAATACTAATAAGACAGGGAAGTGGGGGGAACAAGCCCACAGAGGAGTGAAAAAAACCCTAATTTTTTCCTGAATCAAGAGTATGTAGGAAAAACATGTAGTTGTGGTCTTTGTCGCTAGCAGAGATTTGACAGGGGTCTGACAAGCACATATCTTGGGCTATTAGAGGTGCTAATTTGGGCTTCTCCACCGCTAGAGAAAAAGCCTCCATGTACAAAACTCTCCACTTGCTGCCAGAGCATAACAGTGTCTGAAAAAGGAAGCACCTGTGAGGGGGAACTGCTCCCCTTTGAACCCCAGAGCAGGGTCCTATTGGGAAACCAGTCTATGCCTTCTCCTGGTCATCTGCTGGATGGCTTCCCAAAGGAAAAACTGCCAGCAGATCACACAGGTTTGGGGGCAAATGTCTGGAAGCAGGTCATCCTGACAAAGAGTATTCCAGAAATTCCGGTTTTCTTGAGGGCAGTGGTGATTCCAGAGGGCTGAAGCGGGGGAGCTAAAAGACTTCAGAGAGCAGCAGTTATGTCTTCACAGCTTAAGTTTCACCACTATCCTAATTATCATCACTAAGGGATTACTCAAGCGAAACTTTATTATTATTATCATCATCATCATTAATTTTGAGACAGGAATTGTAGACCTTACGTATATGTACCCCACAATTAGGATTTTTACAAGACTTAAGCCCTCATCAAGAGGACAAAGCAGAAAAATTTACTGAGTTGCTAATCTATAAAGTCTTCGGGACCTCATATCAAAAGTGATATGTGATCATGCATGTGATAACCAAGAGTCTCCAATTTCACAGACCTTGAAAAAAA
>VZTD01000753.1:270948-281833 GCA_013397725.1 Rhagologus leucostigma | reverse complement strand
GTACGCTGTGGCTAACAATTAACCTGCCAGAAGCTGCTTTGGCCACCAAGGAGGCGCGTGGGCTCCCGTCCCCACGGCTGGTCCTGCTGTGCTCGTGCTGACCCAATCCCCTTGTCCGTGTAAAGCAGTAACCGTGAGGCTGCTGCTGCCGGGCCAGAGAGGCTGCTTCTTTTCATCAAGAGAAGAGATATTTCACCAGTGTTGCAAAGTAACGCCTAGAATTAGATTCTCAGCCACACTTCTCATGGGCAACAGCTGAATTCACACCGTGACTTGTTACCTGCCCCCCTTTTCTCTGTCCCACCCAGATTTCTCCCGGAGGCTGTCCTGTGGGCCTCCAAAGCACATATGGATGCTATATGCATCTTGTTCTGGCAGAGTATCTGACACAGTTGCAGCACCCAAGGGTGACTACCCTCAGAGCTCCTCTTACGGATAAAGACGACTGGACAAAGCTGTTCAGTGTACTGCTGCTACGAGGTTTTTTAAATTCTTTTGGCCTTCGCCTGAAAGGACAGAAAACATCCATTCTTTTCCCCATTTTCCTAGGAGATTTTTTCCACAAGCAGAGGCTCATGGTGTGTTTTTGCAGATGTTTCACAAAAGTGGTCCAGCCCCAGTCACAAAAGTGAAACTTTTTTCCCCCGGAGAAAAACCTGGCTAACCAGCTGAGCAGATACTTGGAACAGTTCGAAGGCAAAAAGCAACATCGTCCTCTAGCCTGATTATCAGCATCTTCTACTGTGCGGCTCCCCAAAATCCTCATGTCTTTGCTGTGGTTTAACCCCAGTGGCAACTAAACCCATGCAGCTGCTCACTCACTCCCGATCTGTGTCGGGATCGGGGAGAGAATTGGTTGAGTAAAGGTGAGAGAACTCGTGAGTTGGGATAAAGACAGTTTAATGCGGAAAGCAAAAGCTGCTCATGCAAGGAAGGCAAAACAAGGAACTCATTCACCACTTCCTGTTGGAAGTTCAGCCATCCCCAGGAAAGCAGGGCTCCATCACATGTAATGGTTACTTGGGTAGACAAATGTCATCACTCCTGCTGTCCCCTCACACTCCTTCTTTCCTCTGCTTTATGTGCTATCACTGATGCCATTTGGCGTGGGATATCCCTTGGGTCAGTCGGGGTCAGCTGTCCCAGCTGTGTCCCCTCCCTGCTCCTTGTGCACCTCGCTGGTGGGATGGAGTGAGGAGCAGAAAAGAGCTTAACTCTGTGCAACCTCTGCTCAGGAACAACGAAAACATTCCTGTGCTGCCAACACTCTTTCTAGCACTAATCCAAAACACAGCCCCATACCAGCTACTGTGAAGACAACTAACTCCCAGCCAAAACCAGTACACCGTCCACTGTTTCCTCTACATTTCCTTTTCTTCCACATGCTACCCAAGTAAAGATACATAATCAAGGGGAAGAGATAAACTACCTATTCCAGCTGTTAGGTGAAGCCTGAAAATGCTGAACAAAACAGTTTCAGACAGAAAAAAACTCCTCACGTATTTATTAGTTTATTCATTTTCCGTATGATTTTAAATGTCTCACCCATCAGTATCGGCATGAAAGAGAAACCCACAGAAGCAAGAGTAAGTGGGACACCATTGCCCCCTGCATTGGGAGTGTGGATGCTGGCAGAGGCGAATTTTGGAGCACACTCCTCTGCACTGCATCCTGCATGCCCTGTCCCCACTCACAGCCTCCAGGAATGGTAAGGTCCCATCACAACCTTTATTTCTACCTTCTCTTGTCAATGGTGTAGCCTTAGGTAAGTGCTTTAAGCTCAGTCTTGATGGTTCAGGTGCCTTAACAGATCCCTTAAGTGTTTAAAATTAAGCTAATGTCCTGAAAACACAAACTGATCCAACTGACACAATTCCTCCCTCCCTAAAATTAGCCCAAACCCCTTGCTCTCAGCCATCCTGAGCCTTTCTAGGCATCACTTTGGCAACACACCACAAAACCAACCCAAGCGGAGAGTGCAAGCTAGAGGTCAGTGCATCTTGGCACTTTCAAGTCCCAAAGGAATTAATTTCAGAGCCAATGGACACTGGGAAAAAAACAACCTAAACCACCACTCCATTTTAGCTGAGGGCAAAAAAGCAGTGGCTGGCAGCACTGCGAGAGGCTGGCAAGATGCTGTTTGGACATCCGTGGCTCAGGGCCATTTGCCTTCCCACAGTGGTGTGAGCAGGCAGAAATGCTCCTCAGAGCCCAGGTACACAGAGCAGCTAGCACAGCTCTCCTGGGAAATATTTAATGACTCGTAGGAGGCAAGACTGAATGGATTTACATTTATTTAGATTTTTTTTCTGCCTTTCAATGTCTGCTTTCTACACCATTGACCTTTCAAAGTTATTTCACTACTTACTGACTTTGTTTTCTGTGTGTTGCCATTTTCACCTTCCAGCTTCCTGTCTTTTGCCATCTAGGATGGCCAGTTTTGTTCTTCTCAGGCAGTTTTGTTTGAACACCAGAATTTTTCTGATGTGTCTGCAAACTTTTAAGAACCAGCATTTCTGGCTCACTTAGCTGCCAAATTGTGAGAAAACACAAAGTGCCTCAAGCTGAATCCTAAAAAAGATTTTCCAAATACTTACTCACATGCTCCAGCCTAGGTCTAAAGACCGGGGTATGAGGTACTTATGATTTAGTATTAGAGCTTCTCTATATTTATGGCCTATTTCATATATCAGAGCTATTTAACTGGAAATGGTGTTGGAAATCAATGTACTCATTAGAAGTCAATGCTAAGTGCTTTTGAAAATTCGCTTTCTTTTTCATTTCTCCTAGCTATCAATTTTGTTGTTGTTTTAAACCTGACTTCCCGAGGCCTTATTCATTAATAGATAAGCAGTCATAAGTAGGTTATGAGCATACAGGAGGCTCATCTTCCACACTGGCATACCCAATGCACTTCCCACCTAGAAATACATCTGATTTTTCAAGGGTGGCCATCTCCTTCAGCTCACAGAGGGTCTCTGAAAACCACAGACTTCTGCTGTATCAGTGGTGAGAATGTCAAACTCCAAGAGGAAAGGAAGGAATCAGTCCAGGCCCCAGCTGGAAAACAACCTTACAAGTGGTTGTCCTCTACAGTATGAGCTGCAGTGCTCTGTACTGTCAACAGGGAGGGTAAAGGGGATAAAACAGACAGGCTGCAACATGAAATTCTGGGGGAGCAGAAGGAGGTACTGACTTCTGTAGAGGGATTTTTTCTTTTTTAACTATGACCCTACTTTTTGGGCATATATTGTCTCAGCAGTGCTAGTCACTCACTTGTGTCACAGGAACACATAGATGCTGCAGCACTGATTTGTCCTAAATGGTCTGTCCCACACTGCCACTACTAACTCAAGCCCCAAATCTTGCTAGTCATTTGCAGTTCCTGTATGGCTGAATAGGGAGTGTAGTTACACCTGCTACACCCCATAAACGTTCCCAGAGCTGGCAGCAGCAGGCTCTGCTGGAGCAGTGCTCCCCAAGTGCTTGGGGTGGCACCAGGTCCCCCGGCCTCTAAGGAGCAGCTCCGGTGCCAGCTGAAGGACTTCCCCAGAGCAGTGCAGGAAGTTCAGTAGCAGTGGAGTGCTACTGAAACAGCAGTGGGTGGCTTTTCTTTGGTGCTCCCTCAATCCTCTCTTTAGATTTCAACAAAAACCTGTTAATCCTGATGCTACTAATGAAACAAAAGAAAGGGGAGGAGACCCCAATAAGGCTTGCCTGAGAGGCCTTACAAGCCCTTTGCTGTATCCTTCCTGAGCTGGTAGTATCTTACTATTGCTCTAGCTCCTAGCTGAGCATGGTATAGTGCTCTTCTTATAACTGCTTGATCAAGAACAGATGAAGAAAACTCCTTGTGTATCCTCACTATGCAAGTTTAACTTGTTGCATTCCTATAAATCAAATCTACTTTTGTTTAAAAAGAAAAACTCCAACCCAACCAAACACAGTAGCTGTCTGCAAGAGTATGAAATACTTACAAATAACAGAGAAAAAAGCTCTTTCATTCGTGTATGGAAAAAGAGATGAATTAATTTTCCTTTGAAGAAAGCACTCGTGTCTACCCCTTAACTTTTACATAGAGATAAAGTGCGAACATCTTGATCCCTAAATGTAATGCTCTGGGAAACTATAAGTAGGAAAAATCAAGGCAGTATCCTCACGGAAATTTTTTTCGTGCACTAAAATATAGTGGTCACCACTGGTGCCTGCTATAAAATTTTTATATGTAGAAAGTGGCAGGCTATCACACTTTTTATATATGCATATATAAAAGTGACAGGCAGAGGAATAGGATGCCTGAAGCTGTAAGATATGAGTGTTATAGGCCACAATCCTTTTATTTTTATTGTTTTTATCTCAATGGGAAAAGTTTTCTGTCATTAGCTTAAAAATGCAATACAAATGTTCTCTTTTTTTGAGGCCTGAACACACAGAGAAACCTTTCTGCTTTCACATCCAGGTATTTAGCACTGCTGCTCCCTGCTTGTTAGCATTTCAGGGGGAGTTATGGCAAGTCGTGGGACTGGTTCTGGCTGCTGGGACCACATGTTCCTGCTGTACAGCTCAAGCACCACGGGGAGGAGGGTGGTCACGAGAACCTGCCAGGAAAGCTTCACAATATTTGGGAGCTGGCTGGAATGTTTTTTCTACCCTTATAGTTTCTGTTCCCTGGCATCTTTCAAAACTTTGAGAAGGAATGAAGAAATAAAGGAGGTAAAAGGAGGCGATACACCAAGGGATGCAGAAGCAACACCAGCTGTCCATCTTGTCTGGAGCATTATCTCTGGCAGCAGCAGCATTGGAGGCTTTGGGACAATAAATGGAAATGCCTCATGTAGGGAAAACTGCTGTACGAGCTCACCATTCACGTTCAAAGACAGCCATATTCCCAGCCACCTTAAATCCAGTATCTGCACATGGCTAGTGTGATTGTTGAAATTTCTGTGGTAGTCCTGGTATCCAGAAGGTCCTTCTTCCTGTGCACCTCAGAGCTTGCAAGTGCCTGTGGCTGCTACGATCATAGAATCATTTAGTTTGCCAAAGACTTCGGAAATCATCAAGTCCAACCACAAACCTAACACTGCCAAGCCCACCACTAAACCTCGTCCCTCAGTGCCACATCTACACTGCCTTATAAATAGCTCCAGGGCTGGTGACCACAGCACTTCCCTGGGCAGCCTGTCAGCGTGTTGCAACACATCACCCTGCTGTGGCAGTGATGGTGCGTGCTGGACTGCGATGTGCCGGCAGGGTTTCATGCCATGGGGAGAAGGTGCCATTTCCAGATGCAGAGCTACTGAGCTTTGTCAGACTTCGGACCTGGAAATTAGATTTGCATGGAAGTTGAGCATTGCAGGCCAGGAGGAAAGGGGTTTAAGTTAGGGGAGACATCCCAGGGGCCCCAAGCACCGCTGCAGACATTTTACTGATGTTTCTGTGATGTGCTGGACTTGCCTTTGTGTGTTGTACATACCTTTCCTTGTCTGGGATACCCCAGTTAGAAGTATGGAAGGTCTGCATGTGTGTTCTTGTCTGAGAGCATGGAAATAAATATATCTTTACGTGCATACTCAAACTGAAATGGTTTCCAGCCACCCTCAAATGCTGTGGGCTGCAGCTCTGCATCTCACCTTAGACAGCAGCTCATGACCTGCATTAGAGCATCCCCTGTCTGACAGGACTCTGCCCTCGAGCCCAGCCTGGGACAGATTCTGCTGAGTGGGAAATGTCTGCCAAGGCAAACAAGAAAAGAAATGTCTGGGGGACAAACAAGGAAAGAAACTCTGGAGGACCTGCAAGGAGCATTCAGTCCATCTGACATCTGTCACTGTAAGTGCTAGATTTACCCCTTGCAATTTGTTTGGGGAAAAATGTCAGGGAGCAATAAAGTAATAACCTGAGCAGAAAAAGAATTGTTATCAGAAAATTATTTGTAATGCAGCCTTTAAAATAAATATCTCAGCTATTCCTGTGCTTTACAGTGCCATTTCTAACTCTAAAAAGTCAGTGTGTAAATCTAATGGAGTAGCTATTCATAAAAGTTCAGCTTGAGTAATAAAAGTAACAATTTTCTGTAATGATATTTTATAGATTTGAATAAGACATATAAAATATTTTTGCTTTTACAGCATATGTAAAGAGAGTAAGTATACCATGCCTATAAAACAGGGATTACTTTTAAATTCTTAAAATATTTCTAGAACAAAGTAAATAATACTCATAATTTTTTCCTGACAGACTGGTGAAAAGCCACATAGCAAACTTTTCAAATATTTTATATGAAAACAATTCTCCTGCAGCTTCAGAGAAGACATAACACACTTACCTCTCATCTTTTAATAAAGGAAATTCAGAGGCGCTTTTCCCTTCCTATTGCATATCCTTCCCTCTGAGCCCTTCAGCCCAGTTCTTTGCCAGTGTGAGCGTGTTTCCATCCCCTGTGGTGTAGTTTTCACAAATGCCAACTGAACGCTGAAAAAAATGAGATATTTCATGAAGTGTGGAGGAGGAGGGAAAACACAAATCTGAAAGCTAGGAGGCCTGAACTTGTGATTTACTTTGTACTGAGTCTGGGGGAAAAATACTAAGTTTTAATGTGGTACTGTGGATTGTACATGAAGGTAGGTGAGATCAGACCCGACCCTCCATCAGAGCAGGGCAGCGCTCGATGCCACCCTCCAGGTCAGAGGGACAGTGGTGGGTGTTGCCATCCTGCAACCTTCACGCTCCAGCCACCCTGGCACAGGCACCTGGGACGCCGCTGTGGCAGTGTCCCAAGGCAGTTCTGTTACATTCAGTGATGGGGTCATGGAGCACATTGTGGTCTGTGTCAGGGGAAGCCGCACATCCAGCAGTGCGGGACACTGGGAAGATGGGGTTTGCAGAGTGAGGGTGCCCATGCAAGGGGAATGGGTGGGCAGCTGGGCACAGCAGTGTTTTACAGCCACGGGGAATTCACCCCCGGCACAGAGCTGAAAGTGTAACCTGTAATCCTGTGAGAACGCAAAGCCTAGTTAATGTAAATATCTCTAGTTTGAAAAGCCTTATGAAAGAGACCAGAAAATGTGTGGCATGCATGCGATTATTTCTAAATCTATTTCTACTGGGCTTCTCTCAATAAAATATGTTTCCAAATTGCTCTGTCCAAATGTGATTTGGGCTACCTTCAGTGAAAAGCCCAGGAGTGCAATTTGATTAAGTGGTTAAAATAAGCCACAAAAGGATGGCCCCTGTGGGGCTGCAGCCTCGTGGTCCAGGTTGATGCTGGCTCCCAGGCGCTGCCCGGCACACGAGTGCACAGCCAAGCCACATCCCCTGCAGCGCCAGCCTTTCCACAGGGAACCACGTCCTACTTGCTTTCAATCACAGCCCAGCAGGAGCTGAACAAGCCCATGCAGTCAGCAGGCTTGGCCTCACCACCCACCAGCACCTACCCTGACGGCCTCTCTGCTGCGTTGATTTGCCCATTCCCCATCCAGTTGCTGCCTGAGGAGCCAGCAGCGCCGGGCACGGCTCAGGATTGCACCCCGGTGCACAGACACACACTCACTGTTTCCATCTGGAATGTGGAATGGTGTATTGGCTGCTACCCTGCTCCGACATCCCCACGTGCACACTGCTGGGTGTGCCAGCAGGAACGCACAAACACCCCTGTGGCTTCGTACACACGCACACTTTCAGATCTATTTTCTTCCTACAATTCCTTGTAGAGCATGTTAAAAAAGGAGACTTTAGCAAAAATAACATGTATCTTTTTCATTCCTGTGCTTACATATGTATGTATATATATGCCCACTAGAGAAGGTGTGCAGCTATGTCCATTTGCACATCCACTGGACAGTAAATCTTTGGGTGCACAGCATATGGTACAGCCATAAATACATCTATCTATAGGGACGTGAAACCCAATATGACTCAACACAGAGAGTTTACACATATTTCTATTGACTTGTGCATCCATAGCTTGGCTCCTGTACCCAGCTCAGAAGAAACTGCTGTCACTTTGCCTTCATGTAAGCACAAAATACAGAGTCCTTCCTGCTGGATATCTCTATACATATGGCCAGGTCATTATACAACCAAAGCTATGATTTTCTAAGCCTTTTTGAATAGGAAAACCTATAAAAACGTTGTACAGGACACACTCAAGGACCGCTGAAGCGTGTCAGCAGTAGCCTGGCAACAGATAACAACAATAAGCAAACCATCTTTTGGGTTAAGCACCAGGTCACATTTTTGGGGTAAATTGTAAACAATAAATATTGGGCAAGTTGCTGTGCTGTGACAGAGGCTTCAGTTCAGAGTCAGTGCTATTGAGGACTTCACTGTTTAAATATTGGCTAGGTCTGATTTTTAATTTTATTTTTTATTTGACAGTTGGCATATTTCTAAAAAGTCAGTGCACATTTTCGAAATTTCATTGCACATCCATGCATCATTACCTGTTTTCTTAGAGCTCGAGGGAGACGATATTGTTGGGGGTTTTCTCTCATGTCGGGAGGCGAGGCAACGAGGCATAACAGAAGTGAAGGATGGCCTTTGGGAGAGCAGCATCACTTTTCTGAAGCACAAGTCTTTGGTCCAACTGAAAGTTCAAAATAAAGGAGAATCTCAGTCTCTCTCCCTCTTTCCAGCTGTACCTTGGTAATGAAAAGGAAACAGCAAGGAAAGGGGAAAAAAAAGCTAAAAAAAAAAGAAAAAAAAGTAGAAGCTTACTATTTTTAAAACCTGGTCCAAAGTTGAAGATTCTGCTGAACTGAAGCAAATACTCTTCAGAAATGCTTGACTGCAGAGCCAGGCTGAAATATTTCAGGAAAACAAGATAGAGGAATATTTTTACCAGTAAATACTGGAGATAAATGAGACTGGTTCATCTCAAAGAAAATGATGGACAAATGCTGCAGGGCATGCTGAAGAAAATAAAATTATTATCCTTTTACCCAAACCCATTCAGCTGGGGACCATTTCGGGAGCTGATGGAAGTTCTCTGAGGTTTTTGTTTTGGCCTTGTTTTTTTTTCAGTAGCAAACCAAAAACCTGTTAGTGTCTCCATTGTTGGCTCTTTCATGAACTGAGAACTGCTGATCTGGAAGACAGAAGCTTTGCTCTTGAAGGCTGAACTTTATTATGTCAAGGAGTGTAGATGGTACCAGGCTTGAAGGTTATACTTGAGCCTTCATCAGTGGTGGGGCTTAAATGTCATCACTGACTGGGCTTAAAGGTGGGGAGACAGGGGAGAGCCCACTGAGCTGAGACCTGCAGGCAGCTCCCACAATTCCTTCTCCCAAGGCAGCTGTTCCTGAAAACTGGTTCTAATTTAGTTGATATTTTGGCAACATTCTTTCTCTTGAGGCAAGACTGAATTAGGTGTGGGAGATCTGGGTACAGGTTCAGAATTTAAACCGGGGTGGAGTTTTGAGGGGGCCAGGGAGTGTCATGTTAGCCAGCTTTAATCTGTTTTCTTGTTCTGTGGTGTGGCCCCACATCCCCTGCTCCTGACAAGGATGAAAGGCACAGTGGTAGAAGATAAGAGACATCCTGCAGTATTTTGCAACTGGGAAATACGCTTGCCACATTCTTCTGAATTCTCTAGACTTCAGGAAAGCTTAGTATAGCTTTTTTTTTCCTCTTTTGTACATCTGGGTTAAGCAGACACCATTAACCCTTTGAGATCTCCCCTCGCTGCCAATCAAGGGGAAAACAAATGACTCCTTCCCACCTGCTACCCCCTCCCCTGATTCTGCGTCCAGGTGTTTCCACTTGTGCATCGCAGGCAGAAAGCTGAGCAGCATCAGGTGGGGTGGTTCTCACCTCCTCCTCGCGGCTTTCCCGAGGACATGGCAGACAGGCGGCAGATGCCCGGCAGCTTGGGAGGCTGCTGCTGTTGCCCTGCTGAGGGAGGCTCGGGGAGCGCAGGCTCCACGTGCCGCTGCCTACGTGAAGGTTAATGCAAACCCGTGAGGTGCCCGATCGCATCTGGCCCTTGTGTACGCACATCTGTCTTGCCACTCTTCGATTTCCCTGCCGGTGCCAGGAGCAGCCGCCCTGCCGTGCCCGCGCTCCCCCGGGGCACGGAGGTGCTGCAGGAGTTATGTTGCACACATGCCGAAAGCCATTAATTAAATTAGAGCTCTCCGACAGGGGTTGCAGAAGCAGCTGTGTCATCAATCATCGCGCCGCGGGCTGACACGCACGCAGCATCACACGGAGGGAATTTTTTCTTTCTAAAGGCAGCTGAGGGCTGGAACCGCGGGTCCCGTGCAGGAGGGTGGCACCGTGGGGACCAGAGGTCCCTCTCTGCGCTCGGTGGTGAGGAGCCCGTCTGTGGCCGAAGCGCCTGGGTGTTGCTGCCGTGCAAATTAATTGGCATCATGCGAGGTCATCCTGTGGCCGCTCGTGTCCCTTTGCATTAAGATGCTGAGGGGCAGCAGAGCTGCTGTTCCTCAGGGCCGAGCCTGTGTTTGGCAGGGGGTCAGTGGGCCGAGCTGCTGCCCGAGCCCCTGCCAAGCCCTGACCTGCATGGATGGGGAGCCCGCAGCTCCCAGGGCTTGGGATGGGGCCCTCATGGTCCCCCACCAGCGGGCTTGGTAGTGTGGTATGAAATGGAGATCAGTGCATCCCAACCACGCACAGAAAAAGAAAATTTCTGTTATTTATGGACTCTGGGCCACCTGCTAAGGAACTTGCCACCTGCTAAGGAACTTGCCACCTGCCCCCAAAGAACTGGCTTTTGGACAGCTAATCAAATGAGAATGGCTAAGGGTAGTCACCGCACCCTTTGCAAACAGCAGTCCAGACACAAGAGCAAATAATTTGTATCAGAATGACAAGAGAAAATGGAATGTAAACTTGCTAAACAGCCGACAGATACTGGCTTTTGTTTTTA
>VZTD01000753.1:0-270911 GCA_013397725.1 Rhagologus leucostigma | reverse complement strand
TAAATATATATATATATATATATATATATATATGTTCTTCTGTCCTAGACCAAAGAAAGAACTCCAGCAGGTTTAAATTTGGGATCCATTTCTAACGTCAAGTGCTCCCCCCTTTCTCACCCTATAGTGGTGGGGAGAAACAGCCTTGCAATATCAGTATTCCCCATGCCAGCTTTTCCACATCCACCTCTCAGAACGCTACCTACAGAGGAAAGACAAAGCTTCAGCAATTTTATTCAGGCCTGTTTCACAGTGTAGGTCATCTCAGCAGTGTGGAAACAATAGCATGTGCCAATCTCACGGCACAAATACTGACCCACGAATAATGAATGCTCCTAGCAACTGTGTACAGAAACAGCAAAACTTTGAACAAATTTTTGTAAAAAATAATAATAAAAAAATTAGCTTTACCCCAGTGAAGTTATCTTGCATGTAGATTATCTTCAAAGAGAAAATTGTTAGATAAATTATTTGTATTGAGTAATTTGATCGGCTCTCCTTGGAAGCCTAATGAATAGGTTATTTTCTGCAACAGCTGCTGGTCGAACTCTCGAGCCCACGTGGTCTGGCTGTTCAAAGGGAATTACTGTGTTGGCTTTTTTAAAGTAAGTTTTAAAAAAAGCAAAACTAGGCACAATCTATTTGTTGACAGGGAGGAAAGATGGACAGGAGAAGATTTAAGCAGGTGGTAAAATTACTGTGAAGGCCTGAAAATTATTAGCAGAAAGGATAATTGTGTGCAGCCGCAAATAACTCGCCTGTCACTGGGACTGTAAGAGACCAAACCTTCATGGCTGTAATTCAGACACGTCATCTGCATTTCACGTATGCTGCTGTGGAGAGGAAATGCCTCCCAGATGGGCTATGAGTCTGGATGGCCCCAGGAGCTCTGCTGCTGGCTGGGCTGTGGCCATGAAGGCACCTTGGTCTGGGGCTACAATTTTCTGGTTGACTACTTTATTTATAAAAGGCCAAACACCACATGCAGACATGTGCCAGTGGAGAAGTCTAGGAAAACTAAAAGATTTTTAATGCAGTGTAAAATAAGTAATGGCTTTTGGGGGTGTGTGGAAAGGGTTAAATGCATTCTGCACTCGTGCAGCAATTTGCCAGGCATGATATTTGTTCCACGGTCTGCATTTGTCCACAGGGAGCCAGATTTTCTTCTGCATTTGTTAGTGCACACTTGCCTGCAGTAGGCAAAGGCTGACCTGAAGCCCTTTTATGGGTGATATTTGATTGCATTTTCCTCTGACTAGGTCTAAGCGGGGTACAGTGTGATCTGCCAACCATAAACCTGAATTCTTCCTCCAGCAGAGTGAAATAAAGGCAGAGCTCTGTGTGCCTGCCTTGCTCCTTTGCCCTGTCCTTCCACTGCCTGTGTCTATCCTGCCCCCTTCCCTTGGGGCACTTTGCTGGGATCATCTTGCAGTTCAGCACCTTCCACACACTGGACCTTTTTGCACTCGAAAAGTTAGACTGGAGTTTAATTCATTGTTCTCTGAATAATCTATTCAGAAACTCGGAGTTTTGCTCTTTTTCTCCCTCTTCTTGCCAATGTAATCAAGAGGAGACTTGTTAGACATTATGTTAACAACGTTAAGTGTGGAGCACACATTGAGGTGAAGTGAATGGTGCCTCAGGTAGAATTTGGCTGAGTTGTCTTTCCCTTGTGTTTCTGCAGAAGTATATTAAAGCTACTGCAGTTGAAGACACTGAGGGTGGATGCATGCAGGCATGCATGGGTAAGGGAAAGAAATCCACAGTGAAAAACCAGAGGAAGCAGCCAAGGACACATTTTATAATGAAGGATTTGCTGGCTAGCTGTTTGAGAGGTGCTCAACACTGCAAGGAGCAGCTTGGTTAGGATGCTTCAGCACTGAGTTCCAGGCGGATGCTGCCCCTTTGCCAGGTCATCTCAATTTCCGCAGGTGGTTACGAGTGCAGGCAGGGAGCCTGTTGGAACGATGCAGTCCTCCTTTGTGTCCCAGGGCCGTAATCCTAGACTGTGGTGTCACCTTTCTTTTGGGACAGAGGCCAGGTCCCTGCTACTGTGCAAACAGAGGTGAACGTGCTGGCTTTGTGCCTGCTGCCACTGAGTGTCAGCTCTGACCTCTCGTGGCTCAGTCTGCTCAGCTATTGCTATTCTGTGGGACATGGCATGTCCATCCCTCTTCTCACCTGGCTTGTGGGGACAAACCCCCACATAGCTGCCAAATGGAGCTTGCACCTATTTTGCTTTTGTGGCTTCTTGTGTTGTTTGGGCTGAGCTGTGGAGAAAGCCGTGTGTTTCCCAACTAACTGGCTGCAAATTGAAACCCTGTAATCTTGGGGGCAGAATCTACTTTGTTTCTCATGAACGTAATTTGGCATTTTGTAAGAGTGTACTGAATAGTTCATGTTTCATCTGAATTAATGAAGTGTGCCCATTGATTTCATGTCTATCGCTACTGAAAGCTTTCTTAATTACAAAAAACCGTAAATCTTTCATTTTCTAAAAAGACATGAATTTTAAGGGGGTTTTCTGATGAATTTTGAGAATCTTAATCTCAAGAAAAATGCAGTTTTTGATGTCGTTTGCAACTGTCTTCCTGCCAGTATCAGTGACTGCATTTTGGTTGAGCGTAGCCTGCCATCAGCAGCCAAGGTTCTCCAAGGGCAGCAAGGAGCACAAGTCCTGCCCTACCTTGTCTCTACTCTCTTTACTTCCAAAAGTAATCTTTTTGGAAAAACAACCTCCTGTCCCATCTTTTTTGTGCTCCTTCTGTTAAGCTGCTGCAGAAAGATAGCAAGGAAGGGCTTTGTGGCTAGCAAACCACCGAGTCTCCCCACCACCCCACCAGTCTGCAGAGGCTAACCATGAACCACAATACAGAAAATACTGCAGCACTGCCTTGGCTTTTTAATGAGGCTAACACAAGCTTAGAAACCATCCTTAAAGGTGCTCCACGCTCAGATGGCTCTGCTGAGACACGCTGCCAATCCAGGGATAGGTAAACCTTAGGGCTGAAGGCACAGGTGCTTAAAATTTGGAGCAGGACAGCATTGTGTCACTTGAGGGCAGATATTGCCCGAGGTAGAGTGGTCCTTGTCACCACCACCAACTGATGTGTCCAGCTTCGAAAAGGTGAGCTTCTGGGCAGTGGGTTAAGACAGGCATCTGTAACAAACGTCAGGACTTGGAACCAAACAGGATGCATGAGATACTCTCACAGATGGTGTATTTAAATGGGTATCCATAAACAGGCTTCAACATGGATTTTGGAGCTACTGTCCCTATCTGGTATCCACTAATACCTGCCCTCCAACTGATTGCAAGTGTAACATGCCGAGTTTGAGATTCACATGACTGAGTCACTGGTTTACAGACACTACCAGTTGTGGGTTGAAACAATATTCGTATCCAGAGGTCATTTACCCAAAATGAGGACCTGGATATTAAAGCAGCATATGCATGTTATATTTATCATCATTGTTGGCACATGTGTGTGACACATAATAATAGCAAAAGCAGGTTGTAACAGCAGGTGGCACCTGGCATACTCTGTCACATCAGTCACTTTTTGGTTTTTCTGTGCATTTGGATTGATAGATATATTTTCTAGATAACTGGTGTACTCTTTTTCAGAAAGGAAGCAATTTTTGCAATACCTTTCCTAGCCTGGTCTCTGTACAGTTCCCCTTTTGATCTGGGATGATTAGGATTCATGTTTCTTTCCTCCAAAAGTGCTTTCTAAGGTCCCTATTTACACATGATACGAGATCAATGGGCTAATAATTAAGGCAGTGGTGTGACGCTATTTCAGGTCTGTTTCCTATTTATTTGAAGCAGCTGTCTACAAATGTGGGATGCAGGGTACAGAGGCTGCCATGGTTAAAAACCATGTTTACTGACTGCTCAGTAAATAGTTGCACAACTTTCTGTGTAAATGCCAGATAGCACATCAGAGTTTCCTTGGGCTGTTTTGGGCTGTTTTGTGAAGGCACAAGCCTTCCCCCCAGTCCCTGTAACTGTACTGATCTTGTTTGCTTACACACACCTTTATGGAGTGAGGTGAGAAGAGAAGGAAATGTGCCACCAAGAAAGGACTGAATTTGTGTTTAGCCCAGAGAGGTGAGGACTGAGAGGAGGTGTGAAGCCAATCTCTGCAGAGATGAAAGGCCACCGCAAGGTAGCTGGGAATAATCTCCTCGTCTCTGGTGGCTAGGAGAGGAGCATCGGTCTTCAATCGCTGCCAGGAAGAATCGAGTTAGACGTCAAGGAGAGACTTTGTAATGGTAATGATGGTGAGGCAGCAGCCTTCAGAGGCTGTCAAATCTCCATTGCTGAAGATCTTGAAGAGCAGATTAGATCTAGCTTTGGCAGGAATGATATACTGCAACTAATCCAGCCTTAAATCAAGGAAATGGGCTGGATGACCTCTTGAAGTACTTTGTAGCCCATAAGTCTCTTTATGCCATTAATATTTGGAGGCAGAGTCTGATTAAACTGTGGTGTACACCTAATGCTGGAGCAGCTGCTGTTTCTTCCACCCCTAACATGGCGAGAGGACCTAGCAGGGCTCTCTGGGAAACAGGTTGCTCTGAAGGAGGATGGTACTGACGCGCCTGGGCTATGCAGGTCTCAGCTTGGCTCTTCAGAGATCAACATAAAGTCAGCAGGAATGGCTGGGCTTTCCCAAAGTGGTATCCAAGTGTCCACTGGAAAATTCCTCTCCTGTCCTCTTCAGCAAGTCTGAACTTCTTTGCAGAGCACTGGGTACCTGGCCCTTGTCCTCGCCAGGGGAATGCAGGTGCCCTGCATCCTGCTTTGTGGTCCCCTGCCCTGCACATCTCATCAAGGAGCAGGGAGAGTCTGGCCCTTAGCACGGCCATTCTTTGTTTTTCATGAACTCACTGAATAATTTATTAAAAAATGTAAAAACGTTAATGTAAAAAAAGTGTCTTTTTTTTTACTTTCTCCCAAATGACATACACTTCCATTTTCAGACGTGTCTTATTTGCGTTTGGTTCTCCAGATGTAAAACAGACCCATGGGGTCAGGCAGTACAGGTTTTCTATTTTTCACATCACCGCACCCACAGAAGGACAGAATTTGGTATCACTCAAATTATGTGGGGGAAGAGCCTTCCTATTCATGCTGTTTTCAAGAATGTAGACTTTTCTTGCAGGAATACTAAGAAATCCCTCTCATTTTCTGCTGAGAAGAGCTGCTGCAAGCCGGGGTAAAGCTGCGGGCTGTGAATGGACACACTTCCCCATAACATGTTCTTCTCTTTAAAACGGGAAAGCTGTGAAAAGCAAAAGTAACCAGTCAAGATTGCACACTGTGAAATGAACTAGCAGATAGCTGACTTCTTGAAATGGAAAGGGTTTGCTTTTCACAGGGCCTGGATTTACTTATCTGCCATGCAAGCACTTGCATAATAATAGCCAATCTGCATATGATAAATTAATAAAATGCATCTAAGTGTTGAGGGTGCAAAGAAAAACACTAAGCACTAGATATTTGGCTCTCTTTTATTTATCTCAATTGCAAACACCAGTGGAGGATCGGCAAGGAAATTAGTAACACTTACTAGAAGAGAAGTTTTTGCATGTGTGATGGCTTCCCAGATCCTTCCTGTGTCAGCTACATTTTAGTCATACCTCTCCTGAAATGAAAGCCTGTCCTGTTCCCAGTGCTCTGCAGAGCTGGCTTTATATGCAGTCACTTTCCTTTCAAAATAATAATCCAAAGCTTACAGAGCTGCAAATAAAACTGCAACCTGTGTAAGCCAGCATAGAAATTTTTGTGAGTCCACAAATGATCAAAATTATATTGTTGGAGAGCATTTCTTTAAGCTCTTTCCTGTCAGCAGTTACTGTAATGCTCAGTAGCTGTGGTGTAAAAGAGTTTGGGCAGATGTGGGGGCCATGGCATGGATGAGCTCACTTGGGTGGCATGGGGAGAAGGGCAGCAGGGCAGCCAGGCGAGGCTGGGGAACCACCCGTGCCCATTCCTATCTCCGTGTTTCCCTGCTTCCCATAGCAAAAGATTTTGATATTGCAGTCAGTCCTGGGCCACCAGATCTGACATCTCAGCTGGCTCCTTTGTGCCAGTGCAGTTGCACTGATTATGGCAGTAACTAGAGGCTTGTGGCTGGTTATATCCCTAGTTTTCCCTAAGTCTCTGCTGGGTTTTGGAATCTTTTTTTAAGTCCTTGCTGCGAAGTGTGGCTGAGCTGCTCTCTGCATCGCAGCCACAAAACTTGGATAGACCCCTCTCTAACACTGCAGCCACTGCAGAGAAAGCTGAGCAGGAAAACACTGGGACTTTGTTTCTATTGTGCTGAGAGCCTTACCACCGGCTGGCTGCCCATTTCTAATCAAGCAGTACACATGACAACATGACATTTTCTGCCTTACTTAGCTCCAGCTCTCATTCCATTCAGAAAACACCTCAAAATGTGGATTATTCATACACTGATCTCAAAAGATGCAGCAATAATTATGTAAACTTCACATCAGCTGTATATGGTGTTGACCTTGAAGCGAAACAAAAGCAGAAAGGAGGTAGGTTTTTTGTGGGAT
Source organism: Rhagologus leucostigma (assembly GCA_013397725.1). Taxonomy (NCBI): domain Eukaryota; kingdom Metazoa; phylum Chordata; class Aves; order Passeriformes; genus Rhagologus; species Rhagologus leucostigma. The sequence goes on along the minus strand of VZTD01000753.1, from coordinate 264,338 downwards.
TCTTCCCTCTCATATCACTAGCCAATATTCCAGGCTGGCCCCATAGTCCTAACTGAGGATGGTGTTTTGTTCCGAGAGGCTGCGAAATACTGCCTCTGGAGATCATAGTCTAGAAAGAAGAGCAGATAGAGGCAAGTGAAGGACAGAGAAGAAAATCCTAGCAATTAACTCTTGTAGATATCTGTACCTGAAAAAGCTGTGCTTACCCAGTCAGGGAACTGACAAACCAGGTGAGCTAGGGGCCCAAGGAAAAAAGAGTTCAATTTTTAATATCAAATACTTGAAGCAGTAGATGAATAGCTTACCAGAAATTCAGTCTGGAATATATTTGCATTGCTTTTTAGATAATTTTGAACTGTGGACGTATTAATGGAAGTTGTGATCTGTTTCAGAACAGTTTACAAGCAGGCAAAATTCAACAAATTGATTCTTCACTGCAAATAGTCCAACCAGAACTAGTTCCTTAAGATAATGTATTGTGCATTTCTCATTTCTGACTCAAATAAATGTGCTAGTGTGCTATTGCATTGTTTATCACCAGAAATTTTGACTTCATAAATATTGAATCATAAAATTGAAATTGCATAAAATTTTATGCATGTACAAAAAAAGAGTCACACGTCACCAGGACCCCCTCCTTTACTGCTCTTCCAGGGTGCCACGCTCTTCCTTGGAAAGGGGACAAGACTAGGTGAGCTCATCATAATTGAAACTATATCCCATTCCACTTGGGACTTCTTGCTAGTGAGGTAGGTGCTGACATTCATTGTGTGTCCCTTGCTTTAATACTATGACAAAATTATTTTTTCAAATTCTGATTACTTTGAGAAGACTACGGGGTTGGATTTTTGCCCTACATGTACACTGAATCCTGCTGTACCACTGCTGGCACCCCAGTGGTAATAGATTAACCACATGCTTATTCCGGGTTCATTGTCCCACAAGTCTGTAAGGATAGATGGGTTTTGTGGAACTGGTTCCATGTGTGGTGTCACTCACCTAATCGGTGGTGACTTGCACCACATTGAACCCAGTGGGTTTTCCTGCTCAGCAGGCAGTTTTGCCTTGAAGCTGTAAGGAGTAGGATCATTTATTGGAGCGGAGTTGAGTAGTGTTTGCTTGAGGTGAAAGCCTGGTTTGGAGAAATGTAGTTGGTTTGGCCACAAGCGTGAAGAATTATTCTTGCCAGTAATGTCCTTCCCTGCAGTGGAGACAAATGGGCATTTAGAGCTGGAAGGGAACAAAAGGTGCAGCCATTGAAGCCACATATTTGTGAATCTAGGAGATTCACAAATTCACAAATTCAGCTTCCAAGTTCAGGTGTCAAAATATGGATGGTATGTCCATGACTCGTCCCTTTTTTTTCATATAATGTCAAAACTTCAAATCCCTTCAGACAATTTCAGCTTGATGGCAACATACTGACTTCTGTAGAACTGGAAGTTGAGGAACATTTTGTTTAGATCTAACACTGACAATAATTGTCTTGGCTGGGTTAGTAATTACATATTAAATACCTTCATTCTCTCATGCTCCTATAGTATTTGCATGCTTCTGTTTGCACCGCTGTCTGTGTTCAAAGAGACCTTGGGGCTGTAGTATCGTGGGGAGGAATAGACCAGCCAGTTCTTACTCAAAGTTCATGAAAGACTATGATTTTCACTAACTTTTATCCCTCTTCCTGTTTCCTTTTGGCAGCCAGCATCCAGGACCAGGCCTGCTGATATGCTGTGGGCCTGCTCTCAGCCCCAGCATCAGTTTTGGAAACAGTTCATATCCCTACAGGACTGTCGCTTGGTGTTGTTTTGGGGTTTTTTTCCCTAGGCTCTCCAAACATACTAAAGTGTCATTAAGACAAATGGCAAACATTTCTCCTTTTCTCACATCTGTCAGAACTTCAAAATCTACTTTCATGACATTTCACACAGCATTTTTTTACGTACCACCCAAAGGATATGGAATCCTAATGAGCCTTGCTTCCACCAGTTTCATCTGCCACGTTCTGCTGTCCTGGTATAATAAATTAACGAACGGGGGGTGGGTTATGTAACAAGTGATATAAACAGTTGTGGAGTAGAACGCGAGGGAAAGAGAATTGGGGTGGTACCCACAGAGGGTTTGAAGACACTTTTTGAAGGAAGTAGCTATACATTCCTACCAGGAGGGCACGGTCCTGAGCCCCTGAGCAGAACGTTTCCTCAACCCCACCACCAAGGAGGCCGAGTTGCTTGATAGTAGAGAATGTAAGACTTAGGAGTAGCTTTGCATTCCCAGTGTCAAGAATCGAGATGGGATTTTATTTTTGGTTATTAATTTTAAAAGTAATTTGTTGTTTCTGCAGTTACAGACTTGGCTTGCAAATGTTAACTGATGTGCTTGCTTTCATTGTTTGTAAACGTGTTAAATAATAGTTTCTAATGGGAGATTGAGGATACTGCTTTTTCTCATCAAGCACAGAAGGAAAAATACACCAAAATTAGCTTAAGTGCCTCCTTTATGGAGAAAAAAAAAGTGGACAGTCATTTCTTTTAATTCAAGGCTGGGAAGTCTGGTGTGCTGGCAGCCCAGGTTCTTCCCTGTTACTACAATGCAACAAATAGCAGTCACCTCCTCCCCATCCTCGGCTGGGGAAGGACATCTTCAGATGGACTGGCTGATCTGTAATAGCTTGGGTAACAGGATTCCGGGCAATCTCCATCAGTTTGTTAAAAGCCACCCATGAGCAAAAGACTGACTTCCAATATGAGGCTCTCCTAGCAGCATTCTGAAAGCACATGGGAATTATGCAGGACTTCTGTTGCCAGGAAGGAGTATTTTATCTAGATTACAGGATACCAGCAGCTATAGTTGTTGTAGGACAGTCGTGTTTCCATCTTCAGGATACTAACTATTCCATTTGGATATAGACTGTATTGCTAATTTTGCAGAAAACATGGAACTTGGTGTAGGTTCCACCCAAATTAATAGAAATAAAATGACAGTGTTTGTATTCAGGATAGAACACACAACCATTGAAATGCTCAGGGAATGGTCTTTAGGTGCTGGTCAGTCGTGCAGTGTTTCTGCATTAGACCAGAAGTACTATCACAAAAAATCAGAAATACCACTACTGTCCATGGCACCAAACCAGCCAATAAAGAAGACTACATCTCGTTAGGTCCTTGTAAACTTGTTTCAGTTTTAACCTGGTGTGTCAGGACCTGTACATATACAGACACACACATTTCTATAAACTCATCTGTTATAGTTCTAACGCGCCATGTCCACCTGAGCAGTGCAATGTGCTAGGTGGCAACGTGGCACTTGCCCTTTGTGCTCCTTCACAGTAGGGCAGGAGGTCATCGCCTCCAGGTGACTTCCAGCCTTGTGGGACTGCTGGTGCCTCACAGTCCCTGCCTGAACCACCACAGCCATCGTACACGGCCTCACAGGTCTGCTTTATATGAGACCTGCAGCCTTCTTCCTGCCTGAGATGTGATACACAGACCAAATTACCTTTCACTGCCTACCCTGAAGTCAAAGTTCAGCTTTCTCCCGCAGCATCAGCCAGCGGGAAGCCTGGATAATAGTTTGACATGGTAGGTGTCAGCACAGAGAAATGTACTTCTGCCTCAGTATGGAGCCTTATACAGGTTTTCTCATATATTTTCAGAAATTTTCCAGATGAAGCAGATATGGCAAAAACTGATGAAAATTTGATTTCACTTGCAGCAGGGGAACAGGAAGAGGAAGATGGGTTAATGTGCTTCAGAGAAGAAGATCCTCCAGGAGGAACGTTGATGGGTAGTCACCTGCCCTACTTTCACCTTTCATGTTGGATGCTATCTTTTACTAGACTGCCAAAATTTTCATTCACGAAAATAGGAGCTTCAGAGCACTCAGACTTCAGCAAACCAGTGTGTATTTGGGGAGCCTAAATCTGAACCAAGAAGAATAATTTCGTGCTTTTCATACCACTGGCAAAATGTAAATTTCACTGGTGCAACGTTCACTCATTATCTCTGAATCAAAGAGCAGTCTCAGTTCCTGCTGGCATCCTATTTAACAGAAAAATAAAAATCTCTTCTGTTGCAGACATACATTGCTGTGTGAATGGATGATGCTGCCTCAATCTTCATGTCTCATGTTCGTGTTGATTAGCTGCCCTATTTTAGGACTGTTTGCATTATGCAATAGGCTAGTAAAACCATTAGTGTGCAAATAAAAGTAGGTCTTTACCTTACGAATTAAATACATAAAACACGTGATTAAAATGACAGAGAGTTATAGGAATGGGGAAAACTGCATGAACTAGGTGAGATACTAGGATTTGAGGTAGATGAGCTACACTGGAGATAAAGGACAGGCTGAAGCACACAAGTGAAAATAATCAGAACTCCTGTGTAAAGTGACGCTGATATACTCTGAATGTCACATTACACCGCACAGTGCTACGCTCGCTCCAAAAAGCTCTTTAATTATAGGTGCTCAAGCCTTAAAATCACAAAACTCAAGTGTAGAGGTGGGCACCATTTAAGCTACATAAATCTTGTTACTGAGGATGCAAATGGGAAGTTCAGTTCCTAGATAATTAGCAAGAGTTACCTCTGATACTTAATTATCTATGCATCTATATAAGGCTAACAGTTTATTAAAACCTTTATCCTTCAAAAATACTACTTTCTTTTTTTTCTTTCCTTTCCAATGCTTGTAATATTAAATTGCTTTTGGGTTTTTTTTTTGCATATGAGTCAGTTACCTATTCTTCCCATGTTGCTGTCAAGGGTGGCAACCTGGGCTGGAAATCTCCTAATTACAAGCCGTTCCCAAGGATCTGCAAATGAGGGCAACACCTGCTAACTGAGGTCTGAGTTCAGCAGTCCTGGTGGAGCGGGAGCACCTCACATGGGGCCGATGAGGCAGGAAGGAGGGCACTTTGGAGGTTTTGCCATAGGGGTTGGGATGGCGGCGTATCAGCTGTCCGTTGTAATTTGGCTGGCAAAAATGACTTTGGCAGCTTCATCCTCTCCTTCCTGTTGCCTGTCAGAAAGGGGACCCATCCCCTCAGGCATCACTAGAGAAATCCCTTACTTGGATACAGATAAACAGGGGAAGTGTTCAAGCCAAAACCCAGTTCCTGAATTAAATGGGGAAACTCTGCCTATGGTAGTTTGAGTGTCCTGGAGAGTGCAACCTGGGCCTTTGTTGGCTTTGTAAACTGCTGGCCTAGCTACTTAAGCTAAAAATAAATCTTTCCTTGAGAGCTTTTCTCCCACACATTTCTTTTCAGGGGCTGGCACTGAATAAAGCAGTTTAAGAAAGAAAACAAACCAAAATGGGGCAGAGTTTCAAGCGGAAAAACTGAAAAGCCCTCTTGAGCTGTGGCCACACACAGTCGCACGCTCTCAGCTGTCCTGGGATCCTGCCCCTGCCAAGTGTGCTGCCCACTTTGCTGTGGATGTTTTCTTTATTTTAGACAATACCAATGCATTCATTAGTAGACCTCTGAAGAATGATTTTTAGATCTGATATCACTTCAGTTGCCAGTTTTCTTTCATACCCTCCTACACTTTTTCTATGCCAGGCATTCCCAAATGAAATGGGTTAGTTGGTGTAGGTCTGGAAAGACTTTCTTGTGCTGCCAAAAGTGCTTTGGTACTTCACAGACAGAATCTCCAGGATCATCTGTCTGGGCTGCCCTCCCGGGATGCCTCCTTGCTCATTCTGCAACTCCCTGTTTTTCCAACATTCTTCAAAAGGCAACTCACCTCTGTGCAGCTGAGTTCTAAAAATTCATTGCCATTTTGAGGAATAGCCAAATTACTGTCGTCTCCAGCAAAGCTCATCAGCTGCTTAGGAAAGTTCAAGGGATGAGTATGTTGATTTAGAGGCATTGTGGCTTTACAAAACATATTTTGCAGTTATGAAGCGATTAATAGCCGTCACAAGCGATGATTTGGCCAACAAAAACGTCCAATTTCCTTAAATAAACTACTAGCAACAAAAATATGTGACTGGCTCAATTCTGTGATTTTCCTCAATATTTATTGAGGGAAAAGCATGAATTAAAAAATGAAAAGAATTTAGTGCTAAATGAAACTAAACTAAACTGTTTTCTTGGCAGATGGACATGAACAGGTTAAAAAAAAGGAATGGCAAAAATTGCAGTGGCAAGTTAGTATCAGAAACTAGTAATTTTTCGTAAACAAAAATCAGATATTGAAAAGTATGTGAAATGTGAGGAAAGCAATGCATTTTTAGTATTATGACATCCTATCACATTCCCCAGAAACAGAGGATGGGTTTGCCAAAGGCCTTTAGACTTACATTCTCAAGAACAGCTTAATGTACATGCCATAATTTACAATTAATGAGCAAGAATGTGGTATTTCAAATGTACTACATTACAGAGAGATAGATGTTTTGAAAATTGTATTGTAGCTGTTCGAAAGTGAATGGCTGTCCCCCCTGCACAAGGTAGTCTAATTGAACTACTTGCTCTCGTATTCCTTTGCAGTGACACCCACTTCTTCGTGGCTTCTGACTTTCAGATGAGGCAGTTTGTTCATGGAGAGGGAAAAAACAAAACTCTTCCTTGAATGTCTGCTTTGATAAAGCACTGGCTTTACTTGTCACCAGTGACAGGTGTTAAAAACTCAGGAGAACCATTTTGGATGATCAGCATCTCGGGATTCATCCGCGTCTCTGGCTCTGTGACCAATGCATGGTATTTTTTAAAAAAATATTTTTATTTAATTTTATTTAGCTGCAAACCTTCTCTGCACCCACACTTGGAGTATTGTGCAGCAGAGTAACACAAGAAATGGCTTCTCTCCCGGACAACCAACAGTTCCTTTTAGTTGAGAAACCTGCAGCCATGCATAAGCTTATGCTCTCTCCGTCTCTCTCACTTCCTCTTTTTAAAATTTAAATATCTTTCTTCTCTTATAGTGCTAAAATAAAAATTCAGTCAAAGCTGAGTCTCCACACAAAATACAAGAGGTTTGCTGGAGTCTCCTGCTGTGCAGGGAAGAAGCATCAGCTGATTGATCCGCCATGTCATTTTACCTTCTCCCAAGATTTCACAGCCTTAAATGTTTTTTGCCTGTAAAGATCCTAAAGCAGGTGTAAATACAATTGAGGTTTTACACTGGAAGAGAAAAAAAAATTTAAACTTTAAGAGAAAGCTGTGTGCGTGTGAAAGAAGCATTAGCTGGATTCACAGGTGTCGTTTCTGGATTTGAGAACATACTAGCAATTTTGGAGACCTGGGGGTCAGAGGCTTTGCATGTCTTCCCCTTTCCTTCTGATGAGTCTCAATTTACCACGTTTATGCCCTTTTTATTTGGAAAATGCTTCCTGCTATGTATGTTGCACATGCCAGGCTGCATCCTTGTAGCCACAGCTCTTTGTGCTCGGCGTTTGCAGATGGATGGCTTTTTCCATCATACATCATGGCTGTGACAGCAGACTGATGATCTACAATTCCAAGCGCTGTAGCTCTGATGATGTGGCTGTGGCTGTAGTAATAATGTGGGCCCACTCCAGGGACAGCAGTGCTGCACAGGGTTTTTTTAAAGGTGAGGCACAAGGCTTAAATCCCTTCTTGTGTCCTATCTGTCTCCCTCCCCAAAGCTGTTTCAAGTCCCAGATCAATGGAAAAAAATAAAATTAATCCGTCTTCTGCGGAAATATCATCACTGGTATGAGAGAGCTCACTGATTTAGATGCTGGAGAGGATATCACAAAAGCAAGCTTTGTAAATACAGATTTGGGTAGAAATGCAAAGGAAAGCCCGACTTTTGGATCTCTTACCACGGCAGGTAAATATTGTCATATCGGAAGCAGAACGAAATGTTCTTTTGTGTAGCTGCAGTTTGATCGACTCTTGCAGTTTTTCCATAGGCTCGTATCTCTAGTGTTCATTAAAACTCCAGCTCCTGGAAGCCAGTGAGTTTCACATCTTCCCTAAGTAAATAAACATTACTTTCTTTGAAAGGAAAAGTAAATTCTTCAAATTGTGACATCAGCTACTCACAGAGGTTCAGAAATAAAAAGGTCATGGAAAGAGAGCACATTGTATTATTTCAGTATTTCCTGGGTTTTAAACAATTCCGCTGATTTAGGTTTGAGTCACGATGGTTGATTGCTTGGGGATAGCAATAAAACTGAATTTAGATCCTCACCTGGCACTAGCTCTATGTCTCATTGCAGGCTGGCACCTGGTGGTGCCAAACCAGAAGCCAAACTCCTTTCTTTCCATTTCCCAAGTGCATCAACCTGTTTTTAGCAGGCTGGATGTCCCCAGCTCTAGGACTGCCCATGTGCATACAGACCCCTATCCCCACTGCCCTCCCTGCCAGCCAGGCTACATGTGCCTGTGGAAAATTGCATCTTCATCCAAACTCCAGAGAAGTGAAAGAAGGCATATTGACATCAGCATATTGACATCAGGAAGGTTCAATTCAAGCCCAAGCCTCATCCATGACACGAAAGCTGAGAATACTGCCTGTGCACACTGATAGAAACAGTGCAACGTGCTTTTTCTGTTTAGCTGTTACTATTATTTTTTTATTTTTTATTATTTCTGCTTTATAAAGCATAGATTTCAGCTAATACTGAAGGGTTTTACAAAGTGAATTCAAAATTGGTCTCTGAATTAGTAAAGTCACTTTAACTTTTCCCTGGGATATGAAACAAAAACTGCACTGGTGGACGTATCTGCTAGTGTTAATCAAGCGACAACTGTTTGCACAGGACCTTACGCACATGTGGCACTGAAAAGGAAAAATCACCACAGATGATCTGACCCCCAGCTCTGGCTGAAGGAGGAGCTCCTTGCATGTCCTGTACGCAAGCTCCTTCCTTTGTGAAGTTCCTGTCCTAATTGCATCTTGTGTTAACTTACTTCAATAAACACGGAGAGTTCACGGAACACCACTGCATTGGTTGCCTGTGGTCAAGATGAAACCTGCTGTGTTGTGTGCCAGCTCCAGAGGAGTCAGGTTCCTTCTGATTCTATCTGGTTTGCAGCTTCAAGGCTGCTTCCCTGTTGCCCACAGGTGGTGCAGGGCAAGCCTTGTCCAAAATGTCCATGCACATCCTCAGAGAGTAATTTGGGATTTACAGCAGACATATTATTTCCATGTGTCATCTGAGGACTGGGCAGAAAGACCAGAAACTGCCCAAGTCTGGCACCAGTTCCTAAGTGCATGTCACAGCCAGTCACGAGGCGGACCAGCTGCAAGGCTGTCATTTTCCATCCCTGGTGAGAAAATGCAGTTGGGAACCAAGGACAGAGTGCTCAGCAATACCCAGCAAAAACTCTGCCCTGTCACTGAGATACTCATACCTGAATAGTTTCTAGCCCTCCCACGTAGTCTATTCTTTCTGGGGTGCCTTGTACTCATGAACCTTTCAGGAGAGAGGAGATGTCCAGTGAGTTATCCATGGTCTCCAGCCTGACTACCAGAGGATTGCTTGGGTGGTTTCCCCACTGCCTTTGGGGGCCTGGTCACTGCTGGCATCTCTACAGAGGTGGCCACTGTCTGTGCTTCTTCAGCAGATTGCTCCATTACCTATTTTATTTTGGTGAGTTTTCCTTAATATTTGATCTTATTTTTGCCTACTGGACTTAAAATCCATTCCTTACCATTTTGTCCTCTCTGACTAATGAGAATTGGTCCCAGTCTTCCTTATACTGCCCTTTAACGTGATTGTGGACAGTTATGTGTCCCCTTAGCCTTCTATTCTGCATCCTGAACATGCCTTTCTCTCACAGGTCTTATTTTCCAAATCCTTTATCACCTCTGTTACTTTCCTGTGAGCTCTTTTGGATTATCCTTTAAAAATAAAATGCTCTCCACGGCAAAGGCGGTGCCCTATTGCTGTGTGCCATTGCCTCTGTTGCTGAAGGAGAGCAGCATAATTAGTATTACCATCTCACCTGGTTTTCCCACAGCTCTGCTATTATCCATTTTATTGCTGGGCAGCTTGTCCCACGTGCAGGTTCACGTAGGGTTTGACTGGCTGGGTGTTCAGCCAGGAGTCCTATTTATGAGTTCCTGCAAAGCAGGTACTGCTTTGCTGGCAGAGCCCAATCCCTGCCTTCAGGCTTTGAAGAGCATTGGGGAAAGTATTGCAATCCAGGAAAAATGCTGCCCCAAAGAGGCTCAAGGCAGCAGGTGACCCCAGGAGTTGGTGGCCCTGCTCCTGCAGGGGAGATGCTGGCCACTTTGGATGCCAGCCCAGGCAAACCTGGCAGCTGTGCCAGTGCCTCCTTGGCATGTCTCCAGGGTGGCAGAGCTGCAAGGCATGACAAAACTTTCTGCCTGTGGCTTCTGGCAGGGAAGTTGGCTCTGAAAAAGCACTGCCTGCAAGGAGAGTTCCCATGCTTCACAAAGCACTGCCACCCAGTCGCGGCCGTGGCGCCCAGCAAAGCCCATCTCAGCTGCCTGGATGTTGCGTCTGTCAAAGAGCACTGCTGCTGGCACCTCTCTCAGGGGCTTACTGGTGACCTCTGGATACCACAGCAAAACAACACTTTCCCAGAATTTTCTATTGCCATGCTATGGTGGTACATTTCATTATTTCCTGTGTAGAACATCGACTTTATTGACTCTCAGCATATTTCTTCAATTTATCTCCTAAACACCATCATTACACTTTAATCCTGTCCTCCTTGATATTTGCATATCTTCCTTGGTTTGAAGGATACCTAAATAGGCGCTTGCTCTTAAAAACACGGACAGATTTGCATGTCTGACTATGCCAAGAGCCGCTAATGAAAATACCAACGAGCATGGGGGAATAAACTTGCCACCTGTGGAGTGTTGTTTGGCATCCTCATTCAGCCTAATAAAGAATCATTCATGTTTAATTGCTACATTTGATTGTTTAATTACAGTTATTTTACATGCCATCTTGTAGTTTTGTCTTGGCTTTAGACACTATCTGCCACCTTACTCTTTTTGAATAATGAATTATACTATAATAGAAAATTATTTTGGTCAAAGAATTAGAATTAGGTCTTTAAATTGTAATCAGGATGTTTTAAAAACGTATGTTCATAAAATTCTTTCTGTTTAATGTTACTGTATAGATTCAAATCCAGGCGCTTTTTTTTGTGCAACAGGAATTATTTGAATAACTCCCTCAAATGCTCTTGCAGGGCCACAATATGAGCAGTCTCATCTTCTCACTGAAGTTTTATCAAATTATGTTTACTTTGTTTAAATGCCAATTCATTTTAACCACTGCAAGATGTTTTTGTACAGGCTTAACTTGGCATAAAATTAGTTTATTGCAGGTTCACTTAGTTGGACAATGTTCTGACTTCAAATCAATACAAATCTGTCTGAAACTTCAATAAGATGTTCTGCTTGCAAACCTGGCACCTGTAAAACTAAATGAATGGAAAGAAGACCAGGAAAGCTCTTCTGCTTCTTCAGCTGTGCCTTTTTGATGCTCTCATCCTGTAATTAAACAGAGAGGACATACCTCCCAGTCCAGAACCCTAGGGCAGACTCTTGCCTTGGTAGCTGATGGGTTTCTCTCTGCAAGACAGCCTCCCTGAACTTCATTGCCAGAGTTGATGACTTGTCTGGGTTAATGATGGACTTGTCCTGGGCAAACCTTCTTCATGCAGTCCCCAGTGGCAGTCAGGCTCCAAACCACCTACCCTGCCTTTCACTGACCTTTGAATAGGCTGAGCTCCATTTTAAATAATGTGCTTAGGGACTTCTTTCAGGAGCAATTAAACACCTCCAGTTCATCCAACAATTCTTTTGTTTCTGTTAACTGTACTGTGTTCCCCACAGGGCAGACATCACCAAATGGTGAGCAGTCCCCAGCTCCCCTCTTTGCTATCCAAGCAGGACGAGGTGTCACTACCCTGCCCTGAGCTTCTTAGATTTTCCTTCTGATCTTGTGCCTTGGCACATGTAGGCTTCCTGCTCCCAGACCGCCATCCATGGGATCTTGCTGCATCCATCTTGCTGGTACATGCACAGTTGTCCTTTCTGCTCTTTGTATGCTAAATTGCCTGGCATTTAGTCAGTCACGCCTCCCACTGGTCTCTGAGAAATTTCTGTAGAAGCAGCTGAAGAGATGCCTAGGCCATTTGAAGGTCTGTGCTTTCTATCATCTTTGCCTTGAAGCTTATGATCTTTCAAGATCTTCATCCCAACAGCTGACATCCTCAGACACTCTCCAGGCCCTCTTCCCTTGGACAGCAGCATTCCCCAGCATGGCACCATCTTGTGTGCCACAGAAACACAAAACCACGCAGTGCTCCTCCCCTCCCACATTCAAAAATAAAAGACCAGGTGACTGCAAGTACCACACATTGTGTCTTGCTTTGCCTCTGGCTTGCTCACCAGACAACAATCTTCTCAAGGCTTAAGCTCCCCTCTTGGACAAGAAAAGACAAGCGGCTCTTTGCATGCCCAAGCAGCAGCAACGGCAAAGGCTGCACCGATCCCTCTCGGATTGGGCTACAATGAAACATGGCAGCTTGGGGAAACTTGCCCATCACAGACAGTACTCTGCCTTTTGATGCTCATGTCTCCTAATTTTAGGCACCAGAGTGATTCTTTACTTGGGCCATTTCTGTGTGACCAATATAGGTACACGAGGAGGAAGGTCTCCCTTTTACCCCACTTTTATTCCTGCTTTGCTGTTGCCTGAATCTGTCTTTGTGCTGGTTGCCCAGGTGCTATGCCCATCAAGAAGGGAGGCAACTTCCTCAGACTGGTCTTCATATGTATTGTTTAACAGGAGAAAACTTTAGAATGACAGCAATGGTGCCCAGAACTTAGAGAAAAAAAAATGGAAAAGTCATTTATCAAAACATATAAAGACAGAATAAATTGAGGGCACTGCACTGTGTGAGGGTTCTCCACAAGAAAGAAAGAAAGTAAAAAAAGAAGGTAAGGGAGCCAAAGACCTGCAGGATGGTTTAATGATAGTTGTTTACCTCCTTGGAGGCCCTAAGGGATTTCTCTTCGGATGCATCTTGAGCTTGTTCCCAAGAAATTCTTCCCTTGCTTTTTTTTACCACTGTCTTGCCTTTCCCCTTCTCACCTCATACAGTTAAGAAATGATGAGCCACCTGAGTGCTTTTTTTCAGGATAATTTCAGCTACTTCTTTCTCAGTTAAGATTTTTGAAAAGATCAGGCTCGTGTACTCAAATCAGTTTGAAGTGCTTTGCAAGGATGTGGCACAGGAATACTAAATCATTATTCAACATTTGACCAGACATGAAAATAATCCGCATTTATAAGTAGTTTCTTAAAATGGCCGGTGTAATTGCTGAAATACAGAATAAGAAGGTAGGAAACAACTACTATTTCCACAGACAAGGAGCATCTTACTGAGACAAAGCTACAGTGAAACAGGCAATTTTCAGTTCTTTTCAGCAAGCTTTCTACATCCTCTCTTGCCTTTGCACACACAGAAAGCCAATTTTCCATGTCCCTACTACAGGCAAAATGGGGCAAGATTTTAAAGATACAGCTCCGCTCCATTTGACTGCAGCAGACTAAAAGAAAAATGAAGTTCAGCACTTAACTGATCCCTCCGCAATATTTCAGAGTAAATTAAAAATCAAAATGTCAAGAGGTTCAATATGTCAGTGGGCCTTTTGACAGAGCAGCCACTTTGAAGCCTAAATGGGAAATGTGCTCTTTTTCAAAACTAAAACCAAATGTGTGCAGCTGCTGCTCTGTTTCAAAATTTGGGCCCTTCATCTTTGTATTTCTTTCGCACTAAAATTAGCAAAATATTCTGCCTGCTGTTTTACTTATTCTCAGCGCAGAAAGCCTCCCTTTCAAAGAACTGATGTTTATTAGGATGAGTATTCATCCTTATCTGCATTAGGTAAAAACTGGGAATCTCACAGTCTTCTTTCACTGAGCAATACTATATTTACTGCCCACAATTATCTTTGCCTGGCCATCAGCAAATCATTTTTGTTTTGCCATCTCGGTTTGTATTTGTAAAACAGGAAAGATAATAAATGATAATACTTACCTTCTTCACAAAGATGTGGTGAAGATTAATTAGTTCTTGTTCATACAAAGATTGGCAATAGTGATCTGCAGGTTTGCAAAACCTGAAATGATTGCTATCGCTGCCGTGCTTGACAAAGAAGCACAGTCAAGGACAGGAGCTGGTGCCACTGCAATCATTTACAGGATGGATGATATATGTGGCCTTGAAGAAAACTCCCCAAAAACATCTGCATCTGTACCTAAAACTGGGAGGAAATGCATATGAGGACACGCAGAAGTTGGGTTTTCAGGGCGATGCTTGCAAGATAGCAATGTGGCAGCCCTGTCCTTTTGCATCGCAACAAAAGCAGTGTTACCATCCAGCTGTAAGGTCTCCTTGGAGCCTGCAAGTGCAGTTAGCTGACACGAGCAAGGGTGTCCAGGTGTCATGAAGACACTTGCCACCCTGCAGGGCTCCCAGCCCCATCACTGAGGCCACAGACATGGGGCTCAGCCCAGAATTAGGCTGGTGCTCTGCCCTGAGGCAGAATTTGGTGAAGCTCAGAACTTGCTCTGAACAAAGCTGGGAGCAAACAGCTGGCTATGAAGATGCTTCCTCCTGCCCAGCAGTCTGCTCCTCACCTGGCCGCATGCCCTCTGCTCTCAGCCAGGCAGAGTGGGCTGACATGGACCTCACACTGGAACCCACCTCAAGCAAGGTGCTCCTTTGCCACTTTGACCATGGCACTGCTGGGGCCTCCATTTCCCAGCAGCAGGAACCACCTGCCCCTCACCGCAAACACTTCAGTCTGCTGGAAAAGGCATGTGGATAAGCAATCCAAATTGCATATTCAATAACCTCCTGGAGTGCATTAAACTTCTCCCTCCTGAACTTTGCATTGGAGGCAGTGACGGACTCAACTTCTCCCACTCACGTACGTCTTCCCCGCCAGTCTCTGCGTACACGTGCTGTGCTCTGGTAAATTGACACCTTTGTTGCTCAGCCTGCTGTGTTAGTGAGATCCTTGCAGGCTGTCCAGTCAGCAGGTTGGGCTATTTTCATAGCGATGCATCTGCTGTGGAATGCATTTTTCCCCACAGCTGCCCAATTTGTTCTCTAGGTGCTTTGCAGCACGGCTGGCTTTCAGTCTGAGCTTGCTGCAGATGGGGCTGTCTCTGTACGAAGTGGCTGAAGGCTGTGCCAGCCTGTACGCTATGTCCTACACCTTCCCCGTGTTCCCTACAGCTTTCCATAGGCTCCAGCTGCCATTTTTTGATTTCCTCAGCTGTTCCTTGCCACCACGATAGCTGCCTCTGCCCTCCTGGGCCACTGCAATACCTGTGGCAAGGAGGAGATGTGCCCAAAACGCAGTGAGATGATGCAGCAAATCTGGAACTCCCCGCTGGGGCTGCTGATGGCAGTGACCAGCAGCTGGTGATGGCCAGGTCTAGGCACTGCAGGTTTCTGACATAGCAGATGGGATTTTTGTGGCCGAAGCTTCATTCCTTCTGCAGCCAAAGTTTCATTCCTTCTGCAGCCAAAGTGGCATAAGCCATCAGTTGGAGACGGCTGTGGAAGATCCTGGTCCTTGCATAACTGGTGACTGCTTTTGTCAAGTCATCTGGTGACACCTGGATAAGTTTTGGAGGGTAATTTTTCTGATTTGCCTGAGACCAAAGCATTCTGTTGAGGAGAGGTGAATTTAGCAGAACGTGTGTGAGATCCAGGGTAATGATACCACAGTTACCAACGCTGACCAACAAGTCCCCAGAGCAGATGGTTGGTCCGTCCTTGAATGACTGGATATTACAGGGTCCCTTGAATCCCAAGACTTTACTCTGTGCTTCTTTACTTACAGCCCTTACTGCATGGCTACGTCGGCAGTGCACTTGCTCCTCTGTTAGCCCTGCACACCTCCCTGTACAGACTACAGCCATCTGAAAAAAAAAATGCAGCCAACACTGACTGGTTAGCAGCTCCTTCCAGATTGTAACAAAAGCAGCACTGATAAAACTTCCATATTCTGTAAAGACATAATTCCTAGCAAGGTTTTTTTCAACAGCAGAGATTCAGTTGGATACACTGGACCTGAGGTCAAAGTCTACAGGTTAGATTGTGCAAAGCAAAAAATGCAAACTCTGGGATTTCACCTCCATTTAGTGGTGTGGGCTGAAAGGAAGGATGTGTTCCAGGCAATTTGCATTGCAAAGCGTATGCAGGTGGCAGTGCAATATGATGGGAGATGTTATTACTGAGATTAGAATTTACATTTATAGCCCAAATTGAGATGGTATTTGTCTGAGAAATGATGGTACCTTGGAAAAAAATACTAAACACCTGCTAATTTAATATAGACTGTGTCCAGTAAATATCCTTTTGGTTTCCTATTTCCAACTAAGATTAATTTTCTGATCAAAGAAAATTTGATCAGAACTGCATAGACAGTGCAATAGCAGTGATATTACATGGTTTGAGGATATGTGTTGTACCTTTGAATCTCTACAGGAAATGCAGCCAGGAGGGGATGATGATGGCTTGTGGCAGAAGCTCTGCAAGAAATAATAACTCCTCTTTGGTTTTGGAAAGGAGTTATTTTTATGTATTTCTTTCCTGCTGTCAATCAGAGAAATCCTTTCCTCAGTTTGAAAGTACAGACAGTTTCATGCCTGTAAAACTCTTAGGATACCTTTGGCTGAACCCTGTGCTAGTTACAACCATTACTATTTTGGTTTTCTTTTTTATAAAGTCCAGTAGAGATGAACAGTACCACACCATCATTTTGGTGTTATACACTATGTTAACAAGATTAATCTCCATCCTCCCAGGTTTCTGCTGAGGCATAGCCTCCTTCTCCTTCCCTTCCCACTTCCACATATTCCTGCTAGATTAGCTTTTGCCATCACAGGTAGGATCTCACCCACACAAGTTCTGAATGGTTTCTGGTTAGCCTTTACCAGTCATTTTGCAATATTGCCTTCCTCAGTCTTCTACTACCATACATTAAATATTCACCGCTCCACAATGCTTGTTAACTCCGTGGTTTGCCACTAATTTCTGGGTCTGAATGGAGACATCTTACTCTGAGTATTCCCAGCACCATCTGCTGCCTTTCTTTATTTCCATTTCTAGAAAGGGTTTTGCTGATATCTGAGAACCAGGGGAGGAATCTGGATACGGTTGACACAAATCCCAGAAAACATTTTTCTGTTTGTCTTATGCACTAATTAGCACAGACTTGGTCAAAAGTGTTCTGAACTTTTATTTATTTATTTTACTCATTTCTATAGCATCTATCACCATGACAGCAATGTGCTTCAATGGCAGGAAATTAAAACACATAATGCAGGCAGCTAATCAAATGCAGAAGCAAACAGAAGAATTTTGCACAGAGTCCTCAGTGTCGCTACGGTCCTGCTTTGACAGGCAGTTTCTCTTTCTGCAGGGAAAAAAAGATGTTTTGTTTGTTTCAAATTCCCTTTTCCCTTGGAAGCGTAAACGTGAAATTATCTTCCTCTATTGGGATGTCTTATTTATTTTCCTGCTAGTGGCTGCTAAAGTAGATGATGTTTAATTATTTGGGGGGTTTCATTCACGGCCTGAACAGTTCAGCATGGGGAATGTGGGAGGACTGGTGCAGACTCAGCTGGGCTGTTGAGGTGCAGCCTGGTGTCAGTAGCTCCACTGCCCCCATGGCCAGACTCTGCCCACCCCCAGCTGCCCAGGCTCCACCAGATCTCCCCTCTGTGCCATGTTAACAGCATTTTGATTCACACTTTGTCCTCTGGGGCTGTGCAGGGGTTAGGAGGTCTCTGCATGTGGGCAAGGGGCTGAATGCCATCTCAAGGCTCCCGAGGTGCAGCACACTTTTCTGGCAGGAGCAGGTAGAAGGGCAGCTGTCCAGCTTGTTCCCATGCACCAAGCTGCCTGCTCAGCCAGAGGAGAGAGGCTAAACCTGCCCAGCTAAAGGGTGACACCAAGCCAGTGAGG
Source organism: Rhagologus leucostigma (assembly GCA_013397725.1). Taxonomy (NCBI): domain Eukaryota; kingdom Metazoa; phylum Chordata; class Aves; order Passeriformes; genus Rhagologus; species Rhagologus leucostigma. The sequence continues at coordinate 246,379 of VZTD01000753.1, read as the reverse complement.
CTGTGCTTTGTTGCTTTTTTTGGGGCAGCAGGTACCAGCAGGGAAGGACTGGGAGCTTGTTTTGCTGGATAGGAGTCACTGAGCTAGTGAGCTCTTAAGATTAAATCATTCACTTAATGAGGAAAGGCTGAGGGACCGAACCAGAACAAAAGCAGAAAGGTTGTGCAATGGGACCCAGCTGAATGGATGGATGGCCCACCTCGTGGGGTGAGGACAGGTGCAAGGGAAAGCCCATTAGGAAAACAATTTCATGCAGATCTCTCAAATCTTGTAAAATGGTTGGGGGGTTTTTACAAGGATCCAAACTAGATTTCTTGTCTGAGCTTCATGAAGCTTTTTATTTTAGCAGTGATTGAACACCAGTGTTACTGTAATTCACAGCATTTTGTGGTTTTTCTCCACTTTTCCCTTTTCAGGCTGCAGCCAATTCATGACTCCGCATGTTGAAACCCTCCGCCATGGGCATCACTCGCATGCAAACCTAAATCCCTCCAACCCCAGTTTGGGGCAGTAATGAGTCCGGAATCATCAGCTCAGCTGGTCAATGGCAACACTTGAGTAACAGAATTAGGGATAAAACTCCGCTCCTCTGATGCCCTTCATTCTGGACAGTGGGTTGTGTGGTGTGATGCTCACCTCTCTCTCCAGCACATGAGGTTTTCCTGGTGTGAAGTGGCTAGCTTATAGTTACGGCATATGTTCATGATTGTATCTACATGCTGGGGTGAGAAGGGCAGTCGTGTGATGGGAGCAGTGTTTTGGGCTTCAGGTGTTCAGATAATTGCCATATTTAAAATCATTGTTTAAAAAGGAAGCTTTTTTAGAAAAATACGAAAAAGAATGTATTTCAAATAAGTGTACCATGGCTTATTTGTAGTAACAAATAAAATCATTTTGGGCTGCTTTTAACTTTGACCGGACCCTTTGAGCTGTTCACATAAGGAATTGCATGTGTCACTCACAGCCTGGCTGCTGTTGGAGACTTCAATTTGAACTCTGCTAACTTCTCTTTTACACTTTCATTAAATCATCATCTATACTGGAGTTTTCAGATTACTTATTTTGGGGGCAACAGAATTTTACAAAACCCAATATTTGTATTATTCCCCTTGCAACTAAATTAGTTTTTATTGTATTCTTTTGAGGCAGCAGTTCAAGCAGCTACCACACCTATGAAGGAGCAACCTAATGGGAAGCTTTCCTAATAAGCTTTCTTTAGTATGGAAAATTGAAATGCATTTTTTCTTGACCAGCACCGATAAAATGTCTGCCACATGATTTGCATGAATCATGCGAAGCTTGAGTCCTTCCCTGCACCCAGTTTTTTTGTTTTGCTTCTGCAAGCTAAGTCTGGATTTCATAGAGCCATTGAGAAACTCACCTCTTAAATTCACACAGTAGCATTAGCAGTTTGTCTTGTCTCAAAATAAGTACATTGCTTCTACCTCAGGTTGTAAACTTGGGTGTGTTTTTAAAAAGCTGTTGGGTTTCATTGTCCAGATTAACAGAATGATGCATTGTGCACAGCAATCAGGTCTTCTCCCCAGCATGAGATGCTCCACAAATCTAAGAGACTCATTATTTGCCCATCCATTCAGATACATATAGGAGAAAATAATTTACCATATTAATGAATACATTAGTCTCTTTTTTAGTTCTCCATCCAGCTTTTTTGAGTTATTTACTTGATACTAATTACTGGAAAACACTCACGATTTTGTGGAGCTGTTGTACCCAAGTAGCATTATTTCCTGCTGGAAAGGGCACAGCAAGGTTAAATACCAAATGCCACTTGATGTGATTTTTGCAGAGATTTTGGGCATATGGAGCCACGAAAGCGCCTGAGGCCATCATCAGCTCCTCCTGGCATCCGTAATCAGGAGGAGCTGATTGTCTTTCCTTTCCATAACCCTGTGTTTGAGTAGGAACTCTCCAAACTATTTTATGCGAGGATGTCTTTGTGGAACTTTCATTTTGTGTACATAGCTAGACAGTCTCTTCTTGCTTTGAAAATTGATTTTGTATCATAGCATTTTTTCTCTTGTCTCTGTTTTATATTTCAGGTGTCAGTCTAGAGGCTGCTATTTTAGAGTTTTTTCTTCTCCTTGCATTCTTGCTTTAAAACAATTTGTGGATATTGAGTATTAGGTGTTTTAAATGGCTAAAATAGAGTACATTGATGTATATTCAATATGTCAATGGATTTGACACTGCAGCAACCACGGCAGCTTCACATTCTAACATTGGAAGGTATCATAGTTTCTGAAGCAGCCAATGTTAGCACCTGAGTAGTACTCACTATCAGTCAGGTTCAGACTAAAGTCTGTTTCATTTTTTTTTAATTCTCTTGGCTGCAGATACCTACAGTTTTCTGTACTTGGAAACAAATCAAAGTTTGTTTTCCAGTCATCTGAGGAGAATAGCTTTATGAACCCTGCATAAACCTGTATGAACATAATCACACAACACTTTTTAAAAATTAACGCAATCCCCAAAAGCTTTTTGCTTCATAGGGAATGGGTGGAGCTCACAAATGCCTGCTAAGGGTAATGGGCTCTAAATTTCATCTCTATTCTCTGATCCATAGGGGCAATTCCTCTCAACCTGATCCCAAAGTCTGCAGCAAACTGTTGTATTTAAAAGCCCTTGGGAGAGTATTTCATGGAATGGAGATTAGAAAGCAAGAACTGAAAACTGGAAAGTGCTTCGTGGTGTCTCTTTAACAGCTTAGGATTGATTCATTTTAGCATTTGTGTCTGGGTCATATTCACTGCTGCCTCATAGATCAATGGCACGACGAAATCCCAGCTCTTGTTGATGCAGCATATGGGAACGGGATCCATTATCTTTAGTTCCCAGGACTATAAAATGTCTAATAAACTCAGCAGCAAGAGTGCCAGATTTGTGCAGCACTGCCAGCTGCTCTAGCCTTGTTGTCTATTAAGCTATGTTTTCAGTTTCATTATTGATGGAGAATGCTGATCGTCGAGCAAATTATGTCGCTTGCAGATTCGAGGCCCTTCACTAATGCATCAATGATATTGATGGGTTGAACGAGGTTAAAGGTAAGGGAAAACCGTCAGAAAAGAGTCCCTGTCACCTACAGGGTGAATTCATGGTTCACCTGGCTTACTTCTCCTTTGGAAACTAGGAGGCCTCCAAAATTGTGCCTGCTGGAATTTTAAATTAATTTAACACTGCTTGTTGCAGTGGAGAGGGGAAAACGAAAATTGTGCATATCACAGAAAGAAAGAGACCCAGTTGTGAGAGATTAGGGCTCATAGCAGAAGCAAAGCCACTTGGTGGAATCCCATTCACCCTAGTGCTCTCCTACCCCATTCCAGTCCTGCCTCCTTCTTTCTCTTCTGCCAGACAGGATCTGGAGAAATACTTAGTTCACCACTAATTAAAAAATATTTGCTCATTATCCCATAAGCCTCTTTCTCCCATTTAGCTTCTTTCTCCCATGTCAGCATGACTTGTAAAGGTGAGTTCAGCTGCTGTGCCTTCTCTCAGAGGGAGGGAGGGAAGGAGGGAGAGATTCATGCTGCAATGAGAAATCAGTTTAAAATCACATGGGCACAGTCAATCTTTAATCAAATCAGCAAACTCAGGCTGGCTTCAGGAATCTTAGTAGGAAGTTCAAATACCTCAGTCCCAAATGTTCATTCTCTATCACAGAACTCAAGTCAGGGTGTCCCTGAGCATTTGTCTGCTGCTCCAGCACTTTTCTCAGTCTCTTCCCTAGCTGTTTACCTTATAATTTGTCTCTCCCCTATTTTTCACACTCTCCACTCCGTAGCTTTTGCTATACCTTTGGAATGAATTTAATAGCCAACCTGAAAATGGTGCAAAACATGATCTTGCACATGAACACTGTTATGGTGGCTGGGAGGAGCAGCTTCCTACTCAGCTTTGCTTGCTCCCTGTGCATTGTCACTAGGGGTGTGTTGCAGTTCCTGACAGTGTTAGTTTTTATTGCTTTCTTTAGTCCTCTGGGACATGGAGATCAAGCACAGCTAGGCAACATTTTCAGTCTCTAGTGTCTTTAGTTTAGGCACTTCAAAATCAGCAGCAGACACTCAATTGGAAGCTAATATAAGCCAGCATCCACAGCTTCCATTTAATCCACCGACTACGGATGCCTTTGATCATTCTCTAGATACTATTTCTTGAAAAGAGATCCCTGTATCCCGTGGGCAGGATCAGTTTCTGTACCTTGGATATCTTGGACAAGGGAAACCAAAATTTGTAGCATTAATGCTAGCATAAATGCAGAAGGAAATGCTCCCTTGAGTCTTACCTGGGCTAAGGTCTGTAGGGGTGGTGATTAGAGTAACTATCACATGTGCTGGTATGGAGGCTGCTCTTGGCTTGCAAGTCTGCTGTCACTGCCCAATGCCCGCTGGCTCCTGACAGCCTTCCTAGGGCATTTACGAACCCTCAGTCTTTGCCATCAAGAGCTGCAGCACGGGGAAAAACCTGCTAAATGCTGTTGTGTTCCTGCCAATGACTCTGCAAAGAGCAGAAAGAAAGAAGCTTGTGAGCCAGCAATTTCTTTTAAAGAATGCAGATCAGAGGTTTTGTGCAAACTACTTTCTTCAATTATTTAAAACTTCCTGTAATTACTGAGTACTTAAAAATATTCTAGGGAATAATTTCTGGGCCGTTTTTTGTTCCCTTCTATTTATTGCCACAAAAGGTCTCAGCCATTAGAAATGCTAAAGGATGACTTTCACAAAAATGAGGGAGATAGCAATGACATGTTTGACAAAAACATGACTGCTGCTTGAAGTGAAGCTGTACGTCCTGATCAGAAGACACTAAGAAGTGGAGGATTCGTTACTTCCATTGATACCTTGATCAGAGCTTTAGAGCCTTCTTCTTAAAAATGTATTCCTACCATGTCAATTTGTCTGTCTCGAGATTCCAGTTACTGGGTCTTGTTACCTCCCATGCTAAAACCCTTCATGAGTCCCACTGTTTCACGAAGGTAATAGCACACTGTAATCAAGCCACCTTTCAGTCTTTTTTTTTTTTTGATAGGCTAAACAGATTGTGCTCTCTGTTTCTCGCTTTAAAGCACTTTCTTCAGCTCTAAAAACCGTTATTGTGGCACTTGCTGTGGCATTTTGCTTTTTTTCTGTGCAGTCACCAATTTTGCTACACCCTTATTAAAAAAGATAAACTCTGGAGCTGAACATTATCAGGAACTGGCTTCACCCCGACTATATACAACCTAAGAATCCATGCCTGAATCTGCTCACATTCCTTTCTTTTATATAGCAATTATTTTACCTCTTCTTAGTGCAGCTTTGCCCTCACAACCTGTGTTCAGCTGCTTCTCCATTATGACCTTAAAGCCTTTGCTGTTGTTGCGGGATTACCCTGCTTGCTCATTTCCAGGAATGGCTTCCAGTCTGCATCCCTACCCTTTAAACAGGCCTGTATTTAGATACAATTTGTTTGAGTGAGCCTACCTTACCAAATGCTGCACCATCTTCTACATGATTTACAGTTTCTCTGAAGCACTTTTTTTGGCTATCACCAAATACAGGATGCTGATCTAGTGCCTCCTGTTCCAGCTCCACAGCAGATCTGCCCTGGGAAAGGACTGTGGTCCATGGGAGATCATAGAGAGAATCCCCAGGGCCTGTGTCCTTCAGTCAATAAAATGGGGGAAAATTTACTCCTCAGCTTCATCAGCATATTTGGTGCTGTTTGCTCCATCCTTGAGGCAGACCGGTTGCTACCTGTCAATCATTTAGATTTCATAGTGTATTTTGGGTAGAAAATGCTTTCAACGTCTTGGTCACTTCTGACCTGCAGTGGAAACATCTCTGAATCCCACTCAAAAATACCTCATTTCTTCATCCACTTACAGCAATTTTTACTGATATTGTGGAGTGCTTATTTTTTAATCACCTTGCTGTACAGTATTAAGTGAAGCACCTGACAAGGCAAGGAGGATCGCTGTATCACCAAATACATCATCAAAAAGAGAAATATTTTTTGAGACAGGATTTCTATTTATAATAATGCTGACTGACATTAATTATCACTTAACATCTGTATCAGCATTTCCATTTGGCATAAGAATGATGCCAGACATCTCCTTCAGCAGTAAGAAAAACGTACTGCCTCCACGTTAGCTCCCCAGCTGTTGCTCCAGTGTCATCTGCAACCATATGTGGGTGTTGCCCTGTGACAGAAATGGAAGGTATTGCCCTCCCCTTTTAGAATACCTTGATTTTCCAGTTGGGTTTGCGTGCTCGGGCCTTTGCTTTGCTGCTGAACTCCACTTTATGAGCACGGCAGGATGATTTATTACGGACTTCAAGAGGGAGACACGAGGGTCACAGCCGCACTGCCCGTGCAGGGCTGGCCAAGCCCCCTCCCCGTCTGCTCTGAAGCCACAAAGCCGCGATTTGTACAACACGTGGTGGCGACACAGGAAGGCACTCACCCATTAAAATGCTTTCAAGTGCTTGTCCCTGTGACTTAAATACAGGCTTTTGGTTTTCCAGGCAAGGGGTTTAGAGATGTCCATCACTTCATTGGATTTTTTGGTTTGGTTTGGTTTGGTTTTTCTTCCTTTGCGCATTGTTATTCCTTACATTTCTTAAAGCTCCACAAATTGTAAGCTTACAGTGAAGGCATGCTGGGAAATGATTTATAGAGGGTCCTACAAATCATGGCACAGAGAGTGCAACCCCTTCCCCCACAGCAAAAGTCATCATTTCAGAGCAGCATGGTCTTCAAGGGAGCTAAGCTGTCCTTTCCCTGCTGAGATTTAGGAAGCCAAAGAGTAAAATGCAGCTAGAAGTGAGAGTAAACAAGCCACAATAACAACTTGGCATTTAAGTTTCAGCAGGGTTTAAGGTGGCCTCAGAGAAGCTCTTACTTATCACTGGGATTCTATTATAGCATTAACACCTACCTGTATATTGTTTTACTGCTTCTACAGATACATAAATACATAAATACATAAATCCCCAATATGGACATAGGTCAGCAAGGAGTTAAAATTACTTCAAGGGCTAAAAGGCAAGCAGAAATTTCTACCAGTTAAATGAACTGCAGAAATCCTCATTTTTAATTGTGATCTTGGCTATACCCACCCAGTCAAACCTCAGAGTGGCTGGAGCAGACTGGAGAGAACAGTTTGGCTCTGTGACACCAACCTCAGGACTTTTCAGCCAGAGAGCTCTCAGCATCACTCTAGAAAGACATCACATATGATGCTCCAAAGGGCAGGTGGTAATGTCCACAGGTACAGAAAATGCTTAAAAAACCCTCAGCCCTCCCAGGCTCCCAAACATGGAGAAAGAATGTTCTTACCCAGCTGTGCCCTTCAGCAGCTGCTGCAGCTCCCAGGCATCCACACATACTTTGATAGAGGCTATCAGTGTAGGAAGTTTGGGGATCCAGCTTGGTCTTCTCTGGCTCTGGAGTACAGTGAATATGAAGAGATTGTAAAATTGCCTACGCTACTTTCCCCCTTCTCTTGTTCTCTGTGCTGATGACAAAATCACAGAATAATTCAGGCTGGGAGGGACTCAGGGATCATGTAGGGCAACCCCTGCTCAAAGCAGCACCAATTAAATGAGGTTGTGCAGAGCCTTGTCCATATGGGGTTCTAAAACTGCTGAGGATGGAGACCACAGGTTCTGTGGGCTCTTGATCCAGTGTTTTGACTTCCCTTCCTGTGAAAAACAAAAAAAAATTCAAATATCTTCTCCAAATTTCCTGTGTGCCAACTTGCACCCATTGTTGCTTCTTCTATCCCCCTGCACCTCTCAGAAGAGTCCAGTTCAGATTTTAATTTGTCTTTCAGGCAGCGCTCCAGGTCAAAAAAACCAAAGACCGATACCTTGGCAGCTCTGTTGATGTTAGGGCTCCCAAAGAGTTAATGCAATAAAGCCTCACAAGGAAAACAGTTCTGGTGCCTAGAAAGGAACAATTTTTGTGCACTGAAACAACTGGATTAACATCATAATTTAGACAAAATATTTTACCAAGGCAGTTGCCAAATAGCAGAAATGAAAAGTTTTTTTGTTTTTTTACTGAATTTAAAGTTCCTCTGGGGCTGAGAGGGTGAATGTTTATCACCAAGCTCTGCCCTCTTAAAAATAATCAAAACATTGCTGGAGCTATAGACTAATGTCTTAGCAAGATGCACGATCTCCTTAATGGAAAAGTGAATTCTAGCCACTGTGATGCTCCATCTGATGAGGATACTTAGCTGTGATGGTGTGGAATAAAGTGCTTTATTATACTAAAGCGAACCACACTGCTAGTGCTGAGGATATGGTTAATGCAAGTACAGAGAAATTACACAGTGTCTGTTTTGACTTTCTGATTTCCTCTAATGGACACACAGCCTCCAGGCCAAGCGCTTGGAGAGTTTTGTGCCGTGCTATTTTCTCCAATTATTAGCTAGGCTTTCCTCCAAAGTACCTGGTGGCAGTGGCTCATTCACAAACCCAGCATTTACAGCAGGGAATTTAAGGGGCTTGCCTCCCACATCCAGAATCCTTCATTTCAATCTCATTTTCCTTTAATGACACATTAGCCATTTTAACACATTAACTGATGTCACCTGCACATGTAGGAAACAGCAAAGTCAACACCTCCCGGCCTAGGTTTGCCTCTGGATTTTGTGAGCTCAGCGTTCATCCTGCAGCCGTGGCTCCTTTTCCCTCATTACGATCCTCCTTAGCTCCCCGTGTAGACGCTTTGTTGGTGAAGGCAGTGCATGGGGCCGCTGACTGCAGGTCAGTGCGGGCAGGGCCAGGCTGCTCCTGCCGGAAAACTGCTTTCCCAGTGTCAAAGTCTGCTGCAGGAGGGAGTGGGAGAGGCAATTTCCCCAGGGAAGCACAGAGCGCAGCCCCATGCATTCAATTACACGGCCCTTGAATGGCAGTTTCGAAAAAAGCCTTGCTGTTTCTGTACTACTGCTGCTGCTGGCTTGGGGTTGGTTTGCTTTTTTGTTTGTTTTTCCAGTGGGACTGCCTGGGACAAAGGTATCTGGGGGAGCAGAGGGACTGTCAGAGGTAAAGTCTTGGGTTCCAGTTATACACCTGTGCATTTTACACATTGAATAAGAGGAGGTAATCTAAATATTCAACAGACATTCATACATACATATACACATATCTATAGAAAGGGACTGCTTTGTGCCACAGCCTCTCCTCCTGCTATGTTGAAAACCCACTGAAGCCCCAGACAGAGTACGACGCTCTACTTTACCATTTAAATCTCTTCCCGTCAATCCCCAGACTGTTTGTTTTCCCCACCCTTACTGAACCTGGCTTGTTATGTGGAGCTGAGTTATTGCAACGGTCTGGCTTCAAATCTGTCTTGGTCTTGTCCAGGCAACGACGAAATGCATGCAAAAATAGTCTCCTAGGAAAACTGACCGTGGAAAATTCAGCTTAAGGAGCATTAAAAGAATTTACTGCTGTCACATGGAAATCAACAGGAGAAATTACATCTCCCACAGCAAGCTCCCTCTGGAAGCATTTCCATTCTGGGGAGGGGAGGGAGTGTCCACTCGAGCGAGGCCACCTCGAAAGCCAGGAGCTTCCTGCAGCATGTGGCCGTCAAGGACTCCCTTTGCTGAGTCCACTTGAGAGCTGTGGAAATCCAGTTGACGCAATCCAGCTTTGGGAGGAAAGTCAGTAGCTGCACTTTGCTACCCATCTCCCAGCCACTGTGAGGGACATCTCCCTGGGAAGCGAGTTACTTTGCCCCAACCCCACGCCTGTGTCTTCTGCAGCCACAGCACTCTGCATCCAGGGCTTTCTTCGTGTCCCCTCTGTCTCCTGGTAGTTTTCTGGTTGTTGCCTTTTGTCAAGCAGAGCACAGGATTTGCACCCTTCATTGACCCAGAGAAGGTCTCAGGGGGCTGTTTTGTCCTCTTTCACCCAGGCAGTTGTGCTGTTTCCAAGCTCCCAGCTCAAAACTCGAGGGTAAACCAACACTCAGGACTGCTGCCCTTGGGAACTGCCTGAAAGACCTGAGCTGGCCTGCTCTGTGTGGGCAAGGAGTCTGGGCAGGACAGTGGGCAGGCAGCCTCTGCCAGCTGCAGCCTCTCATGGCTGTATCCATGCTCTTTCAGCTGAGGCAGGGGGAAGACAGAAAGGTGTTCCTGCAAGGGGTTTTTTTGGCGGGGTTTTTTTTGCAGGGTTTTCCTAAGAAGGTTATTCCAGTATGCATGGTTCTGGGACCGTGCACTGCTCCTTGCAGAGCTGGCCAGGGGCAGCAAGTGGTACACAGCTCTGAACACTTATTATTCCCTCTGGCTGGCATATAGGTACCCTGAAGACTTGACAAATTTGGATACAGCCATCTTTTCCTGCTCCCTAGTACTCCAAAGTCTTTGAAATTTTCATTTTGACTTTTTTCAGTCTCGAGCTCCTTTCCCAGCTTTACGTCATGCTTTCCATTCTGGAGATGTCAGATGATCTGTGATAAACTGACAATATGTGCAGGAGCAGTGAGGAGACGAGGTCCATTTTAATGAGACTAACTCTACTGGGTAGTGAAAACTGTGCCTCGACAAGCCCCTAGATCTTGTTTCTCTTTGCAAAGCATCTTAATGGCACAAAAGGATTTTCACACAAGTAAGGAAAGGCAATTCCCAAAACAGATTTCTTTCAGTAGCCATTGAAATGGAAAGTTACCACAGAGATTTACGTGCTCCCCTTTAGGAGGTAAGCACAATCAGAAATCAGTATTCTCTTGGCTCCTGAAAACAGCCTGAAATATTTCTGAATAAACAATGTGTTTGCTTGGGGTTCACCATTCACCCAGCAGATCCCGCATGCACTCTCCATTTCCTCTGTGGTCATTTGTAGGAGTCTGAAGAACCAAATGCAGAGGGATGAGAAGGGAGCAAGGAGAGACAGAGCTGGTGAGGGAGGACTAATTAGTGGTTGGACTTCAGTAAACGGAACACTGCTAATAAATACGGAAATAAATTCTCAGTGTTATCATGCAGGTTCCCTGACTTAGTTATTGTGGCTTTTACCATCTCTTGAGAAGGCCATTGGTACAAACCCTGCCCACTGGCATTGAGATTTAATCCCACGAGCACTCCTCCGGTGGCAAGGGCAGAGTTTGGAAGCTCATGATGTAGGATGTGTGGAGACACAGCATGGCTTGAAGCAGAGGTTGAGCACCACTGTGCTTTCAGTCCATTGTCATTTCATGAAAGGACTAAGGTGCCTTTCATCACCTATGTAGCATCATTATTCCCCATAGATGAAGAAGTCAAGTCAAAACAAAACTTTTGGTACTGTTACCATCTTGTAACTCACATGTAGGTAGGCAACTATGTGCAAAGCCAATTTAGTGTGCATTTCAGGGCTGTATTAATTTTCTGACTCCCTGTGGAAATTGCTGCTTGTTCTAACTTCAAGAGAGACTCGATTAACATGGCACATGAAGCCAATCTTCACAGCTAAGTTATTAGTCTTTAGGACAGACTGGGCTCATACCTCATTCTGGTTGCCAATACAATCTGGGTGAATTCTGGAGAAGTAATCACAGTTCAAACGGGGTCAGCTGTACAAGGCCAAGGCTACTGATGGCCATTTTCTGAGGCTTGCTGTGGTCAGGAATGCCAGTGATACCTATTTCAGCTCAGAATCCTGCAGAAATCAGAAAGACATCTTCACTTAGGTCTTTACTTAAGGAATTTCTTACCATAGGATAGAATCTCAAACTGCAAAACGATTACGTACAAACCTTCAGCAATTAAGCAATACACAAAATAATTTACGCGTACTGCCTAAATGCAAAAAGACAGCTAGTCCTGCTCCAAGTGGCAGATAAAAGCACTCTTTCAATGGTTTATTTTTGACCTAGACACCAGTAACTTAACATGTTCTGTAGCATTTACAGAGAATAATTTTCATGGAATATATTTTTTAAATCTTGCTTTCCAGGGAAGTACTTTCTTTTTTTTTATCTAGTACTCTTTCCTAAGCTATTTTTGGACCCCAGTGCATGAATTCTAAGATTTCTGGGCAACACTGTGAAAGAGTGAATAGATGAATAGGAGATGTAAAATATCCCAGCCCGCATAAGAGTTATCCAGTCCAGTTTTCCTGTTCTTTATTGAAATGTGGATTTAGTGATGATTTGTTCAAGCCTGCGGGAAAGCTTATTTAGTTATGTATTAAAAAAAAAAATCAAATGTTCTAATCTTAACTCATATTTCTGACTACAAATGACTCCTGTATTTTTTCAGCTAGGTCTGGAATATCTCTCCAAGGTAACTATGGTCTGTTCTTGAGTTTGCTTTTTATTTGCAGAAGTCTGATTCGTTTAAATAGCTGTAGGAAATTCCATATAATCAATGGTGAGAGGATATTCACAAATTTTTAAAGGCCTGATCAGAAAAACGGCAGGAAAAGGGTCAACATGACTTGATGGTCATTCCAAGTATTAATTTTGACTTCAGCCGTACTAGATACTACCAGAAAAAATTATAAATCTTGCATTTAAGAAAAAGAAAGTGGGATCCTAGAAAACAGATGCAGATTTCTCCATATCTCTGTGAGTGTCCAATCTTTACACATCTGACTGATGGCTTTAGCAGCAGGACACATGCATAGTTTATTCACTTTCAGATCTCTAAGTAAGACAACAGAACAACATTAAAATCTCCTGCTGCTTGTCAGTGAGTAGATGGGATCCATCACGGTGAGGGTGGCTTGCAAAGGCACAGACAGCTGTAGCTACAGGTACCTTTTCAGACTGAGGTGAATGGAGTAAGGCGACAACAAAAGCTTTGATTTCCATCCATCTGGACAGCAAACAGACAAAACAAACAGAGCAGGTGGGCACACGCAATGATACCAAGACGGGCCAGGGCAGTATCAGATCAGTGCCTCACCAAGGCAATCGCAGGGTAGCAGCAGTGGGATGGATGTGTTCCTTCAGCACTCCGAGCTGACAGACCTCGCACTCCTTTCAGAGAGCTAACACAGATAGCTGCAAAAAGGGCTTCTTCTGCACTATGAACACCCCTTGTTGCTCCTTTAAGGACCCTAACTGTTGCTAGCAGCAGTTTGAGGGCAAAAAAAGCCCAGGGCCTTTGGGTGCCATAGATCTTCTCTACATCCATGAAACAGCTGGAAAATGCTAGAGGCCATATGGAGTACAGCCAGCGACAGCTACTGCCCAGGCCCCTAAAAACAGCTGTGTAAATGAGTTAGCAGCATCACAGCAAACACCTGCTCGTGCTTTCTGTGCCTCAGTGTGGGCACTGCACCTCAGTTTGTGCCACCTTGTACAATTAGGCACCAGAGACTGCAGTAAAACCAGCTATTTGTCACCCCTTCCGAGGCAGGTGCTTGCCTCACCAAAGCAGCAGAGCAGCCTGGACTGGCTCCCCAGCCCCCACTTCCAGAGGGAGCCTCTGCCATGTGCCCCCACACCAACAGCCAACAAGATATGCAAAAAGCACCAGCAGCACAGAAATTAGAAAGATGTGTCAAAAAAAGCTTCCCTGCCTGTCCCCCGCACAGTGGACCCAGCAGATCTTTGATGGGTTTGAAGCCCTAAAAAAAGTTCTCTGTGTTCTGGTACTGCTTGAGCCTCCACAAAGGAGATGAAAAGGAGGAATAAAACATCTGAACAGCCCAATCTGGTCTGAACTGCATGCATTCATTATGGCAAAGACGGATTTCTTCTGGTTCCTCCTCCGTATCCTCCTCCTCAGTGGTGGCAGCGAGAAGCTTGACACTCCAATTACAGGATATTCACATTAAACAGAGAAGAGGGACAGCTAGGTGGTGGCAGACATTTAGGATATGGCATCCAAGGCTCCATGCAGCCAGCAGAAACCCGAAGGAACAGATTGGAACTACTTTAATGGCCCCGCTCCTCGCAACGCTTTGGCGTAGACTCAAATTAGCTCTGAGCCGTCAGCGTTACCCATGACTTAAATCAGGGTCCAAATGTACTCACTTCACCAAAGCTACTGGGAAATGGGACCGGTGTTCTGGAGGCTGGAAGGGGCCCTGTTGTGTGGGGCTGCTGTTGTAATGTAGCATTGGGAAGTCATTTCTTCATGCTTTTTTTTCCCTCCAGGTTTGCCATTGGGCTGTACCTCATCTCTGAGTCCCTCAGCACAGAGTTTCAGGCCAGGAGTGGATGCTCACTCTATTCATTTACAAAACCATGTGGATGCAATCCATTCAAAGGCTTGTGCAAAAGCATTTGATGTTTGTGGCTCAGAGACCGCTTTTTCCTTTCAAACTTGAGAAAAGTTTTTGTCTTTTTTTCCCCTCCAATGGAAATGGTAATGCAGGCTAAGAAAAATGTCATTAATAATACAAACTGGGGGCCTTTGGGAGGAAATTTTAGTTTTGAAAAGTGACTGCTCTGCATGAATATGTCATGCCATCAGAAGTATATCTACATTGTCTTGACTCTTCAGATATGCATCTATTTCTCTTCTGCCAGACATGGGCCTTATCCTTATTTAAATAGAGTATAATTAAAAGTGCCTACTTAAATTACAAGAAATAAATAGAAATTCATCTATTCAATAGGCCCTTTCCTAGGAAAAAATGTTTTCCTTCAGATATTGGTTTTCTTCAGGGTTTTTTTTCTCTCTATTTTTAATTTAAAGCTACTTCTCTTATGTTTTATTCACTTGTTTTCATTAGGTAAAGGAATGCCTTGGCATGAAAACCTGTCCTGAATCCACTGCCTGCTTGACAGATAGATATAAAGACTTGAAACAGAAGACTTGAGGAAAAGCAGATGGTTGCAAGGAAAAAAAAAAAAACCTTAAACAAAAGAAAGGAATTAAACCTAGCACAGGCACTGTATTAATACTTTGTGAGTGCCATTGCATGTGCTGGTAAGACTGACAGACCTCGACAGTGGATCTCTACCACCTTCTAAAAAAGGCAGAACCTTCCCTTTTATCTCCAGACTGATCCTGACCAGTTTGTTGCAAGTAGCTACTGCTTGAATTTCAAATACCGAGTGCTGGTATCTGTGATTGGTCCTGCAGTGTAAATCACATGCTAATGTTTCTCTGCCTTGACTGGATGAGAACAAACATAATAATCAGGATGAGGCCTTGAAGAAGCCACTGTGGCTTTAAATCTGTCAGGGAGCAGTAGCAGTACAGGGAGAAGCGACCGATAAAGCGGATTAGGGAGTTCTAGAAAATTTTAAGCCAGTTCCTTTCTGGCCCACACAGGCTCTGCCCAAGGCATCATTCCTAGGAAAATTAGGCTGCTGTGAAATTTATTGCCAGGGTGCAGAATTTACGGTTCAATTTCTCCTGTCACAGCTTGGGCTGCGGTCAGATCCCCTCTGCCTGCCTCCGCTGCTGCTGCACCCTGCCCCCCGCACCCCTCACCCTGGCACAGGCCCTGGCCCCTGCATCCCCCATACTCTTTGCAGGAGCTGGAGACAACTGCGAAGCCCTTTTCCGAATGCTTGAGGAGAGCAAGGCTGGCTGGGAGGCGTTGCAGTGGATGGCTGCTGTTGCTTTTCACGGTATTGCTGCCCTCATGACTAAGCAAGGGCTCATTTTCTCACCCCTACAGAAATTCAGTGGAGTTGAATGTTTGCATTGTCAATAAACTGCTCTCAGGGATTACCTGCGAAGATGTAGTCACAAGCCAAGGCAGGCAGTGACAATCTCTACATTTGTGGGAAAGGACCCATAATCCTCTTCCAAGTGTCTGTGGGGCTCTGCTGGGCTCCACAGTCAAGTATGGCCCAGGTGGTACCAAAGCTTCCATCCTGTGGGGAGGGACAGGGGCACAGCAAGTCCTGAAGGCATTGTCTGAGGAACTCAAGAACAGGAAAAAGAAAAGGAAATAGAACACTTGGAGGGAGAAGAATAGAAATGGTGAGAAATAGCAGAGTGCAAAATAGTAAGATTGCTGCAGATAAATCAATTCTGGAGAGTATTTGGTTGAACTTTTTAACAGGGCGTTCACTGCCCCTTTGTGCTCTGTGTTATTATCCTTGTCAAAGAGGTCACTAGCAGGAAGGTTTGCAGAAATTATGATCATTATCTGGATATTCATAAATATCCAGTACGCTGCCAATCACAGGACAGAAACAGGCTGTGTCACCTCTGGGTCTGAACAGAATTAGCCAAGAAAGCTTGAAATTAGCAATGTGCTCCTTTGTGGCAAAGTCTAAGTCCTAATACTGATGTCATGACTAGCTGAAATTATGTCTAAATTAGAGAAGAAAAAAAGCCCAACTTCCTCAGAGGTGTTTTGCAACTGTAAATGAGGCTTAATTGTATCACCTACGAACTATGATAAACTGTTATTAGCATTTGAGCTGTGTTTCTGGTAGAAATCCAGGAGGGTTTTTTACTCTGGATTAAGGGTCCCTCCTGACACTTGAATAGGAAGTGCATATGGAAATGGAGTTGTCCAGGGTGTCACCACCTTGAGGTGAAGGATAGCCTGAGGTGCAAGGGTGGAGAATAAATGTTACTGCAAGAAAAGCTGCTGAATTTCCTTTTGAGAGACTGATAATCCCACAGGCTTCTGCAGAAGCAGCTTTTGATTATCATTGCTGATGATATTAGAAGACATCTCTGGAGTCTGTCCTTTAAAAAATGTTTCCCCAGTGCTACTCGAAAACATATGGGTTGGGAACTGAAGTGAAAAACTGATGTTTTACTAACTCTCTTGGCGTGATGGAGGCTTAGAAAATGATGTGCCTGATACTGGGGATGCATTTTTAACAGTAAATGAAACCAGACTGCATAAAATTTCAAAATACTAGACTGATAAATGTAGATGAGAAAAGAAATTGGAACAAGAAAAAGGGACTGGTTAAAGGACCAAATGAGAAAAGATGGATCAGACCTAGAGTTGGGGTGAACTGGAGCAGCTCCACTGGCTTTAGTGGGTCTATTCTGAGCTGCATGAACTCATAGAAGATCTAGACATGTACTAGCAGTTTACATACAGGATTGGAGTAAAACAGGTCATTTAGGAGTGCAGCAACATCCTGAGTGCTTTATCAAGTAATAGGGTGGGCAAGCAATTTGGAAGGCTACAAATCAGAGGGGAAAAGAGCAGAGAGATGGAGTCAGTGCCAGTGTATTTTGCTAACTCCAGTTACTGAACCAGCAATGCCTGACTTCAAAGGAGGCACACCCACATGGGTTCCCGAAAGGAATCCCAAAAAGGGAAAGAAGAGGAAAGAGGAAGGCTCCATGTCCTAGCTGACCAGGCTTTTTCAGTTTAGTATCTTGGGAAACTGGCCTATAGTTACATTATTTAAAACAGAACATAACACCTGGAAAGAAGTTCATGCTCTCATTCTAGTGGCGTTTCTCTGGACAACTTAAATTTCTTTCCAAACAACATGCACTAACCTCCAGAAAATGTTTTATACCAGAACAAACTTGCTCTGTGCTTGAGTTGGATTAGGTTGCTTTTTCTGGTTTAGCAGGGTATTTTTAAAAATAAAATTAAAAAGCGTTACTCTGATACTGCTTCAGTGGATACATTAGGCAAACCGCTGGCCTCAAACAAGGTAGAAAACTTCACCCCTTCAGCTCCACAACCTGTGAAAAAATTAATACGTTTTGATTGCTGCAGAAGAGTTTTTGAGAAAAAAACAACTTTGGCAAAGTGTAGAATCTCTTGACTGGGCATGTGGCTTTGAGCTCCCCCCAGCAATTACTAATTTTATAAATTTACTGAAGTAAAAAACCATCCCCTTTCAGTGCCTTTCCCCTTTACTTCTTTTTCTCTTTTAGTCATCACACACATAACCACAGGAAGTGTCAGATGACCAGCAGATTTTTTGCAGACAGGTGCTACAAAGTTCTTGGTGAACTGCAGGAGATTTTGGTGTGATCTTAAGAAAAAAGTAAACTCTGCTGAGGATGGCATCCTTCTGCACCAGTACGGGCAAGCCCTCAATCAGCTCCTTTTCTGTAAATAGGTCAGATACTTTGACCCTTGGAAAAGATTTTTAAATGGCAGAACTTATATTTTTGCTGTATGGTGGCTACAGTGTCTGTTGAAGCAGTAAGGTTCTGCAGCACCCTAAAGAAATGTTAGATCCTAAAGACAGGTTTCATCCTTAGCCACCATCAGTTGACATAATCTATTTTTCAATCTTCCCAGGCCCTCTTTACACTCTCTGGCTAGTAGCTTAACCTCTTTTCCAAAAACCAACATGGCTAAAAACCACTTAATATCACTCTCAGTTCTTATAGAAATCAGAACAGGTTTTGCATTTGTCTACACAAAGAAGTTTTTATTTCCGTGACTTGAGGCGCTAGGGTTTTTTCCGGATGTGACTCAAGCCATGATTTCCCATTGAAATAAGCTTTTATCCTTTTTCCAAGAGATAGATTGTGTTATGAGAAAATTCAAATGATTTTATTCTAGAAGCTGTCTAATTAAATTGAACAATAAAAATTGTTATCCTTTATGACCGCCAAGCAATTAAGTGACCTGGTGATAGGGAATTAAGCCAGTCTTCTTCTTTGAAATGACAGCTGAAATAGCAGAGGCGCTGTTCTTTGTCTACCGTGTGCGTGCTGGAGAGGAGGCAGAGGGGGAAGGATGGAAATGGAATAACACACAGTCAGAAAAATCCTATCCCTGTTGCGACTGCTGAATTGTTTCCCATTAACTTTCCTAAGGGCAGAATTTTCCTCATTGTGTCCCATCTTCTAGGATAGCCTAACAAACAAACAAACAAGAAGACCCAACAAACCACCTTGCTTCTACTACAATTTATATTATTCCCCAAACTGTTAATCTTAAAAAGCTCATTGAGTATATTGTGCTGCCTTTCTCTTTCTTTTTCTTTGACACAGCTCAGTGTAAATGAGAGTACAGGGAGAGTGCATGCTAGCTCACTGAAGGTGTGTGCCAGTGAACTCGTAATTTCAAAGCGGGGAGTGGACTGGGGACACTGGGTTTAAAACCAGAAGCATCTAAAGTGCCAGAGCTGTGGCAAATTCATCAGCGTTATAGACCACAGCCTCTCCATCAAACACATGAGATACAGCCTCAGGGCCTGGTGACAATGTGGCTGCATAGAAAGTTTTCCCTTTTGCATCATCATAGTTATCTCCATTATAGGAACTTAATTCAATTGGCATACAGTTGCTTTCATTCAGTGATAAAAGCATCCAAGGCGACACAATCCAAGACGAAAAAAGGACATACACAGGAAAATTAGTGATTCTGGTTGGGACATTATATTGGCATAACTGTTTTTTTAGAAAAATCGTGCCCCATCTAATGCTTTGTCCAGGCCATCCAATCTTTGGGTGGCTGTTGATTATACAGCACTGTGTGATAGGACTGTTGTGTATTAAGCATCAGTGAGTGCTTGCCTATCCGATAAAAGTATATACAAAAATCAATTCTACACAAATTATCTCAATAAATTGGCTGAAAGCCTGTAAGACAGTAACAAATGGATTTAAAAAAATCCATCTGTTTTGGTGTCACTTACCAGCTAGAGTAAGCTATTTGTCACAAGACATCTCACTGTACGGATGAAAGGTGGTTTTGTTTCCTTCTCCCCAAACTGCCCTAACTGTAATATTCCACTGGACGCCCCTTTGGAAAGGAAAAAAGTCACTATCAACTGTTCCTCATTACATGGCAGAGTCCATCTGGAACAAAGTTTCTGTTAGCCTGCATAAATTTGGTCTAAGTATTAATTACTGTAATTAATTAAGTTTTATGAGTGGAAAAATATGAAAACAAGCTAAAGAACAAGACAGTTTCATGCCAAAGATGTTTCTACAGCAGCCGAATACTGTGCTTTCACACCACAGTTATAAAAGTTCCTGGGTTTGTAGTTTTCCTTGTTGATGGTGGCATTAATAATTTCCAACAGTGACAGATTTCAGAATGTCAAAAGAATTAGGGCTGTAGTGTCAGAAAATAGGAACATAAGCCACGCAGCGCAAATGCAGAGCTTTTTTAATGTGTTTAGATTTTAAATCCTTTTAAGGGATAGCATTGCAGGCTTCAAGTGCCCTAGCAAATCATTAATGATAATATGAAATCCCAGCAGAATTATAGCAGCTATTTCACCATGAACTTGGCCATCCAACCATGTAAAAAGAGTCCTTTCCACCTTTGAGTCATTACTCATTACAAAAAAAGCCCATCATCTTTCCACCAATCTAGCAGGGTAGCTGGAGAGACTAAAACTAGAAGAGTGACCCATATTGGCCGTATATCTTAAAAAAAGGAAAGACTGGACAAATTCACGCAAGAAAAATTCTTCAAGTACTATTAAATGTCTCAAGAAGCTGGTGAGATGCAAGTAGCTGCAAAAAGTCCTTGGAGGGAGCATCTCTGCGTGCTTGTCCTATTCTCATGTGTGTTTCATAGGTATCCACTGTTGGCTGCTCTCAGCTTCTTCTGGACTTGTGCTCAAGACAGAAACTTTGGGGGAAGATTTTAATTACTGGTCTATTATTAGATACTGTAATTTTGCCAGAAGGCCAAAAGTTGCAATAAATCAGCTTTATTACTATCTGTTGACTCCAAACATTGAAAAGGGCCATGAATTCAGTAAAGGGACAGATAATGTAGTTATATTAGAATATATTATTATCCAAAGTGTTGCCTATTGACAGTTTAATTTTTATTGCATGGCAAAGGTTAATGGCTTTAGGTAGTTTAAAGGATCCAAAAGGTAAAAAATTACCAAGAATTCATCTATTCAGCATAGATATGAAGCTATCAGAAAAGACAGTTGGCATGGTGCTAGCACCTTCTGATCTAGATGATAGCTTTGATTTGGCAAAGATTTGGCTGTCATTAGTGGTGGACAGACACTAAGGGCTGAAAAAAGGTGCCACCTTATTATTCTGCAGCTGAAATGTAGCTCTTGGTGACAAGATTCATGAGTCTCAGATTCCTACTGGAAACTGAGCTGTGATTCATTTTGGGAAACTGTGAGAATATTTTTATTTCAGGTTATTTTACTGTTTTACCTAGAAATAATCCACCCAGACTTCCTCTTTTCAATTAAAAAGAGGGAGAAAATTGAATGAAAATAGCAATCGATACGGAGAAAAAAAATGGGACACTCTTCCACAGCTTTTTCTTGCAGGCATGGATTGCTCTTACGGGTATCAGACTTGACAGTCTATGCTGGATCCTTCAGGACAATTTAATCTCAGAGGAGATTGCACCTACCCACTTACTTAGTGATGCTTAAGTCAGCAAACTATTTCACTAGTTCTGCAGTACATTTGCTTTTGATTGGTCTCCAGGCTTAATTAAAGCACTTTTGAGTATGTTTTAGACCACCTTCATGTTCTAGATCCTAGATAATCTTGGTGTCTGTCACATGATGGGAAAAGAGGAAAAGGTACACCACACCAGACAAAGAGTTCCAATACTGTGAGTTTTCAGATAATGCTGCTCTGTCATTTTGAACCTGAAGTTTTATTCTGACTAGGCTGATGTTCTATCATGTCATTATATTATCTCACATTATATCACCTCATCACTGCTTAGTGTTTTATTCTTCGTAAGGTTCAGCAGTATCCCATCACAGCCCATTCCCCAGCTCAGTTCTGCACTCTGCAGAAGAGTGTTTAAAGTCCACCACCATTTAAATATATTGAAGTTTCCTCTTGTGGGATGAGAAGTGGTGGCTAGAAATGTCCAGCTGACCTCCTCTTTCGCCTCTCTCACTTCTCATCTAATTCATTTTCTGCATTGGTCTGACAGAGCCCGAGATAGTGGCACTTCAGGCCACATTGCAAGACCCATCTATTATTGTGTTTTACCAAAGAGGCTGATTTGAAGGGGTGTGAATTTTTGTGAGGCCTCAGAAGTGTTGAGTTGACTTTTCTGTCACTTTTGCTACATTTTAGTTTCTGTGGGTTACAGCACTGATGGAAATGTCCTTATAGTCTATGATAGGCAGATCCTATAAAAAGCATGTTAAAGAAATGGAAATGCTTTAAAAAAATAAGAATCATTCAAAAGTTTTTAAAAAACAGACAATATATGTAATAACCAAAAAAAACCCACTGCAGTTTTATTTTTGGCAAAAGATATGTAGTAAGAAGGGAAACTACGCAGGTTAATTTTCTCCTTGGTATTAGTCCTCACAGTATTTGCTAGTAACGGCAACATTATAATTTGTAGAATTAATTAATGATCTGGCATCTGATTTTGATTCATTAATGCTTAAGCCAGCTAAGTCTCAATTATCCTCTGGACTATTTATTCCTTAACAAGCTTTTAGCTAATGTGATTTTAAAAATATGAAAATAGGTTTTAATTTGTCTTTAAGATGTGGCAATATTTTAACACTCCTCTATAAAATAAAGGAACCTTCATATTTATTATTCTATTAT
The DNA here is from genome assembly GCA_013397725.1 of Rhagologus leucostigma. NCBI lineage: Eukaryota > Metazoa > Chordata > Aves > Passeriformes > Rhagologus > Rhagologus leucostigma. The sequence continues at coordinate 224,001 of VZTD01000753.1, read as the reverse complement.
AGTTACATTCAAAATTAGACTAGGGAATTTGCAATGTACTCACTAAATACATATTATATTTATATGTACCTGGAACCTGACTTCAATTTAGTCTTGATTAAAAAATGTACTGAATTGGAAACTGTGTAATAAAGGATGCCTAAATCATACTGACCCAGAATATCTCACTCAGTCAGACAGTTAGCAAATAAGCGCACAAGCAAGCAGATGATACAAGAATTCAAAATTAATTCTATTCTCAGAGGATGCATAGACTAGGAGATAGCATCTGATTCTATCTGCAGAGGTGTAAATCCAGAGTAACACCTTGGCTAAAGTCTCCTTACCCTGAACTTGATTCTTATCCTGCAAATGATCAGAATTGGACTCTCCTATGCCCAAGACTAGGTTAAAGTAGCTGAAATATCCAGTTCTACTTCATGACATTTTTGTGATGCAACTGTAAGTATCTTCCAATTTCCAGGTATTTATTATTTATAACTAATCCATTTACCAAATGTAAGGATTCCTGATATTTTCTCCAAATGACTGATATTTTTAAAAGTTCAATCACCACATCATTTAAGAAGGTCTGCCCAAAGCAGTTGTGACTTGCTGCAATTGTGTTATGATAGGGGGCATTTCGAAATCCATACCTTTGATTTGGGATTGTCAGGCACCAGTTCCAGAGCTGAGTTGAACTGATCTTGCGAAGATGCTTCTATTGCTGGGCTCTAACGTGATGGTCCTGCCTGTCATCACTGCATCTTGTCCTTGCTCACTCCAAAACTGAAATGCATAATTACAAAGATGGGTAAGTAAATGAATTATGGGTGTTTTAAGCAAATAATCATAGCTAATAACTTTAGTTACTGAGATTTGTTTTGAAAGTACCTTCTGAAAAATTTCAGGCATTATGCAAATGGTAGAAAATACCATTTTCTAAGCTATCAGTGTTGCAGTACATGAAAAAAACCCATCTTCTCCTGAAATTGTGCTTCCTCCTCCTAAAAAGTCATTCAGTGGCTTCCCAGTACCTGCATGTCAATGTAATATCATTGGCATCAGTGTGTTTTTTCTTAGTTCATACTGCTGTGACAGCTAGAGCCTTCTCCACCCTTCTCATCAAAAAAAAAAAAGCCTGAGATAACATCCAAGAGTATCTTCCTTCCCATTTGCAGATCAGTAAGTCTGGCTCCTTTAAGTCCAAGCCGGGAAGTCAGTCCCAACTTTTAATGCTGTAACACCATTGAAACCCAAGGAGCCCTTAGGTGAGCCAGTTCCCACATGGCTATCCCAAAACTACTGGGCAGGGGGACCGCTGTCTATGGGTTTAAAAAATCAAACCCCATTTGCTGAGTCCAATCCTCTGGCCCACTGAATCCACACTGCGATGCTCCAGGGACACAAGGCAGCTTACAAAAAAAGAAATCCAGCTTACGTGGCCAGCGCAGAACTCCTGGGTGGTCACAAAACCAGCTACCAGAGACATACCAGAGGCAACAAACAAAGGAATCAATCTCCAGTTACTGCCGCACGAGGAAAAGTCCAAGGCACCTGAGTTGTTATGGCAAGAGTTCATTTGGGCTAAGAGGTAAACAGAGACGGCTGAGCTTGATCTCTAAAGCCGGGGCTGGATGGCTGAAGCACCAGCTTTCTCAATTGCTTAGAGTAAAGGATTGAGTTGATAAATCAGAGCAGCCCTGATCGCTTTTAATCAACTGAATGAGGAGGAAGGAGGGGAGGTGGAGGCTTGGGAAGAAAAATATGTAAAGCTTAAAAAGTTCCAGCTGCTGTTCTCTAATGGAGTCTCGTTCCTCATGAACGGTGGAATGGTTAGGCCACCTGGTGGCAAATAGCAAACCAACAACCTTTGCAATTCCCAAGACACAATGAGTGTCCAAAGGATCAGAGGGCTCCGGGAACTGTCAAAGGCTGGGAGCTTTTCACACCCAAGTGGCTGCTGTGCAGCCACCGCTGGGAGACAGCAGCCAGCAAAGGCTGCCATCAGCCACTCTGCAGGTGCAACGCGGAACAGCTGACCTGGTGTCTGGCCAATTTCTGCCCAACAGCTGCCTCCATCACCAAATCTTCCACCACAGCCAGCCTCTCCCTCACCTCAGGATGGAGGCAAAGGAGAAAGCAGTGCAGGAGAAAGGAGCTGAACTTAGCTTGTAGCTTGTGAAGTAGTAGTCAACAGCTCAGTGTTCCAGTGGACACTGGTGAAAAGTGTCCTTCAAGGGTCCGTACTGGGACCAGTACTGTTCAATAGCTTCGTCAGCAACGTAGACAGCAGGACTGAGTGCACCCTCAGCAAATCTGCAGATGACACCACGCTGAGTGTTGTGGTTGACACACCTGAAGGACAAAATGCCATCCATATGGATCTGGACAAGTTTGAGAAGTGGACACATGGGAATCTCATGTAATTTAGCAAGACCAAGTGCAAGGTGCTGCACCTGGATCAGGGCAGCTCCTGATATCAACACAGGCTGGGGCATGAACAGATTGAGAGCAGGCCTGTCGAGAAGGACTTGGTGCTGTTGGATGAAAAGCTGAACATAACCTGGCAACATGCATTCACAGCCCAGAAAGCCAAATGTATCCTGGGCTGCATCCAAAGCAGTGTGGCCAGCAGAGTGAGGGAAGGGATTCTGCCCCTCTGCTCTGTTCTGATGAGACCCCACCTGGAGTACTGTGTCCAACTCTGGAGTTGAGAAAAGAGATGGACCTGTTGGAGTGAGTTCAGCAGAGGGACACAAAAATCATCGGAATTCTGGAGCACCTCTTATTTGAGGAAAGGCTGAGTGAGTTGGGGTTGTTCAGCCTGGAGAAGTGAAGGCTCTGGAGAGACCTTGTTGTGGCCTTTCAGTACTTAAAGGGGCCCTATAAAAGGATGGGGATAAACTTACCAGGGTCTGTTGTGATAGGATAAGGGGTAACAGCTTTAAACTAAAAGAGGGTAGATTTATACTAGCTATAAGGAAGAAGTGTTTTACAATGAGGGTGGTAAAACACTGGAACAGGTTGCCCAGAGAGGTGGTGGATGCCACTTTCTTGGAAACTGTTAAGGTCAGGTTGGACCTTAACAAGGCTCTGAGCAACCTGATCTAGTAGAACATGTCCCTACTCATTGCAAGAAAGTTGGACTAGATGACCTATAAAGATGACCTTCCAACCCAAATCATTCAATGATTCTATGATTCTAAGTAGGAGCTTGACATGATGTTTGTTAAGTGTCTGAATGAGGAGCTCTGTCCCCATGTGTGGCATCAGGTCTGTGCAGGTAAATCAAGTGAGGCTCATGTGAAATGTTGCGATTATACATCTCAGAAGGCTCTGTGAAGCCCTTCAGAAGGACCTTGACAAGTTGGAGAGATGGACAGAGAAGAAGCATCTGAAATTCAACAAAGGCAAATGCAGGGTGCTGTACTTGGAGGAGAATAACCCCAGGCACCAGCACAGACTGGGGTCTGATCTGTTGGAAAGCAGCTCTGCAGAGAAAGACCTGGATGTCCTGGTGGACAACAAGTCCAGGAACCAGCAGGGTGTCGTCGTGGCCAAGAAAGCCGATGGGATCCTGGGGTGCAGTAGGAAGAGCATTGCCAGCAGGTCGAGGGAGGTGATCCTGCCCCTCTACTCAGCCCTGGTGAGGCACATCTGGAGTTCTGTGTGCAGTTCTGGGCTCCTCAGCACAAGAGAGACGTGGAGCTCCTGGAGCAGGTCCAGCAGAGGCCACAAGGGCGATGAGGGGACTGGGGAACTCTTATGAGGAAAGGCTGAGGGAGCTGGTCCTCTTTGGCCTGGAGAAGAGACAACAGAGAGGGGACCTCAATGTTTATAAGCATCTGAAGGGAGGGTGCAAAGAGGACAGAACCAGGCTCTGCTCAGTGATGCCAAGCAGTAGGACAAGAAGCAATGAGCAGAAACTGATGCACAGGAAGTTCCACCTGAACATGAGGAGAACTTCTTTACTGTGCAGGTGACCGAGCACTGGAACAGATTGCCCAGAGAGGTAGCGGAGTCTCCTTCGCTGGAGATGTTCAGGAACCATCTGGATGCAATCCTGTGCCATGTGCTCTAGGATGACCCTGCTTGAGCAGGGAGGTTGGACCAGATAAGCCACTGTGGACCCTTCCAGCCTGACCCATTCAGTGATTCTGTGATTTGGAATTCGTATTTTAACAAATATGCTATCATATAGTTTTCAAATTGTTTCTTCCAGCAAATTTACTCACCAGAAGTACTGCAAACTATCAAATATAAAAAGGGAGTACATGAAAGATGCCAAACCTGTTGTTGAAGGTTTCTTCTCCAGAAGCACTTCTAAGTACTCATCTTTAATACCCAAGAATTTAGCCGAGCTGGACAGTGGTTTACTGCCAGAGGGCACTCACAAATGGGTTCAGTACAGGGAAATCAATATAAATGAAAATCTGTTTGAAAATGTAGTAATTCTTAAATAAAGAACTGTCAGTTGTTTTCTCCAATTTTGTCCACTGGACCTTTAGTCTAATCCTAGTGAAAACAAGTATGCACGTCCAGCAGTTGCTGTTCTACTGAGCATTGCTTCTAGCTGCTCTCTCTTTGCTGTTCTTGCCTCATTCCTTCACTGCATTCCCTGACAGTTGAAAACTCACCAGACTTGTGACTCACATTTTAATCTTATCCACAAGTCACAATGTTTATTTCACAGGATGTCCAATTAAACGTCAATTCAATCTGCTCTGGAGTTGTTTCCTTCCCCTCTGGTGATTAGTATAACCTGAATAACGTAGGAAATACAGAAAAAGAAGGGCAGTAAACAACTTCAGTGACATCAAAAGACCAAGCTGAAACTTCTCCCACAGAAGACAAAGGAGGAAGGTCATGCACAAAAATGTTAACATGGGTCATACTTTCTAATGTTCTGACTGTGAAGAATGGAAGGGAAAATTATGCTGCCTTAGGGTGAGTTATGGGTCTCCTTTAAGCCTGGGGAAACATGAGTAGGTGGGGGCTGTGCAAGACACACAAAGTGAGAGAAAATCTCTGCCCTCGTTTTCCCTGTGCTTTGAAGTCCCTGCTGTTGCCCTTCACTGAAGCCAGCATGAGTACACCACTTCCTTGCATCCTGCCTCCAACTGCTGGAGCTCTGCAGTCTCAATGTGAAGAAGCAGACTCCTGCCTATCAGGTGCTGCATACCACTGTCCAGAAGCCCTAAAAAACTACCATCCATCAGCTTGCTGATTGATTGAAGGGGAATCTTACCATGACAGAGACTTGCATACTTTCTTAGGGCTTTCTTTTCATCTTCATTCAGGCATGTCAAGTGCCACATGATGCATATAAATATAATTCTACTTGTTGTCTGCTCCAGAAGTAGCCTTCTGCAGCTACCAGGCTTACACTGGAGGCTTGGAAATGGAGGTAGGGTTCTGCATAAAACAAGGGGCTGCTTTTCAAAAAAAGAAAGAAAGTTGAGCTAAACTGTCAAATGTTACCTGGTCTTTAGAAAGCAACCAATGGAAAACCTCTTGGGAAACACCAAATGTTGGTGAAGCTGTGCAGGAATGGAGCTGAGAGTCGCCTTTCTTCCCAGCTTGTACAGCTGCTAAGTCAATGCCAGCTGGGAGTTGAATATCACCAGTCACTCAGGGGAAATACCTCACTGGAGGACACTCAACATTGATGCAAGCATGGGCAACTCTATTGGAGAGATCTCCTCTCAACACAAGTGTTTGAAACAAAAAGTGCCATTGGTTCCTCACTCTACAAAAGCTTCATGTGTTAATTACTGAGGAGAGGCCATGCCGTGTCTGGCTTTTCTGTGTGCGCACCGGGACAAACTGTGAGCAGGGACTCACGGGGGTAGCTGAGGGGTGCTGGGGGTCCTGAAGAACCAAGCAAAACTGTGCCACGGACCCCAAGTCCACGGGCACATTGTGAGGCAGCTCTCTTAAGAAGCCAGATGTTCTCTCCAGTTTGCAAAGGGAGCAGTTTTGTGACTTAGGAAGAAATATTTCCATTTGAGCTCCTGCTGTGACAGTGCTCATTACTCTGAGCTGTGTCTAAGTGGCAATACAAGTTGCTCCTTGCAAAACATGCCCTGTGCCAGCCCACATTTTATTTTTTTTTTAGCTATGAGAGGTTTGGCACTTGACTTTTTTTTGGCAATAGCATTGTAAAATTCTTTCCAAAGAAATTTTCAATGTGCCTTGCTGGGACTTTTTAAAAAAAATAGATTAATTGTGATAGTTAAATTTCCCTCTGAGTGATTTCTTTGATAAATGGGTCTAGTTAGGACTTTCAATTAAGCACCAAGCCCTGCTGTGAAGTCAGACTGAGCTTCATGTTGCAGGCATTTATTGCCTCATTTACACAGAGACAATCTGAATTATTTCACATTACACTGTTTTCTTTATCTGTCTTTTTTTTGCACAGGTATTAGAATTCCTATTAACCCTTCTATCAGGGAGCCAATTAAAAAGATATGGTCAAGCAATTTTTAATAATTTTGTTACGGTTTAAATAAGCCTCTTGGAAGCAGGGCACTTGAAATGTTTCTCTTGTCCATACTGCAATGCATAAACTCATTGGTTTGCTATTGTGCAGATTCTCACAGTCTCCAAGAAATAAAAAAATATGAAAATGATATAAAGTGGGGAAGAATAGACAACTACCACAATGTTTTGATGAATGGTGGTAATATGCAACAATCCTGGGAACAGAAGCTTTTATGGTTTTGCATTGTCCAAAATTGTGAGTAAATGGTAACCACAGCTCGGGGAATTTCAGTTACTGGGGGTGCACTCCACCTTTAAGGTCACTGCATTTTAAGTTATATCCATGCACTCGAGCAGGGTTGCATGGTCATTTTGAAAGTGGATTGAAGTATTTATGATACACAATTTCTACTTTTCATTATGCAGTTGGGACTATTTGCTTGTTTTTCTAGTCACTGGTACTGATGGCTACAGAAAAACATCCATGTGACTGTCAATCACTGCTGTTAACCACAAAGAATGAAAGGTCCTCTGATTTAACAAAAAACAACCCCAAAACTCAACCAAAAGAAGGGGTCTTTTCTAAAAAAAATGCAAAATCCACATCTACACACAGGATTCACTGTCATTGATAATAAAGAAGTCTAGCAGCCTTAGAAAATGGTTTAAAATTTTTATGAGTTTTCTGTAAAGCCATCCACAGCTGTGCTAGCTAAGATGAAACTGCAAGGTTTAACAACTGGTGTGCTTTAAGATATAAATCACAAACTAATTGTCTGACATTAGGAGAAAATATGTTTTTCTCTCCTCCCACACTACCCAACAAAATAATATTTCTGTTTCTTTTATGCTGTGTTGCATGTTGAAATCTATGCAATGAGAGCATATACATTTCTGATTATACTTTTGAGCTTGATTTTGATACAACCAGTGAAACTGGTATGCTTCCCAAATGACGTTAGTCACAGGATAGTTTAATTCATATCAAACTGAACTTTTTCCAGGACGGAGAAGGATTTCCAGGGAATCTCCACAATCTAAAGAAATCCATCCACCTGTCCATATATGAATTTAATCACAGTCAGACTTCATATTATCTATACAAAGCAATAAATGAGTTGTGACTACTCAGAGTTTAAATAATTAACAGAAATTTCAATGCAATTAATGCAAAGGAAACAAACTCACTAGTGAGAAATTAAGGTTTGTAGATTATTGAGGTATGACAGTAAATCCAAATGTCAGGCCCCACCCCCCTTTTTTTTCTCCAACATAAGCCAGCAAACCCCATGCTTCTAATGCAGACTTGTCATGCTCTGGCATATCTAATTTCTTAAACTGGGAAGACAAAGATGACTGATACCAAATAACATAATTGTACATTTTTAAAATCCAAATGCTATTTTAAATGCGATTTTAAATGAGAACACCGTGTGGTTAATATTTATCTAGCTTCCTCTGTCTTTGAGGCACATTTCGTCATATAAGACTGTGCTGTTAAAGCAGTTCATGAGAATGATGTGCATGACTCCTTTAGCTAATGGGAGCTGGTTGCACAGAACAATCTAGCTGTTAGTGCTCTGAGGAGAAGGGAACTTGAATAGCAGGGGCTTGGAGAGCAAAATAAAAAGAAAGCTGCTAAGGGCATTTGAAAATATGCTCGCTATTCTTTTCCCTCCTAAGCATTGCTGCAGTAAACAACAGCTTCAAGACTCCTCTTTAAATAAGTGACATGAAAATGAAAAGAGCACGACTTTGTATCAACAGCCATTCAAAATGTACCCAGGATCCCAAACTAACCTTGGGGATAGGAAAGGCTTGTAGGGGGAGGGTGCTGCTACGATGGTTGGTTGGGTTTGTTTCTTTCTTTGCTGGTTTAAAGAAATTATCCCTGGTGGGATTCTGCCCCAAAAAGAGGGATGCTGTGTTTCCTATGGGGAGTGTATTTAAGCCTGGATTTTAAAAATACAACTGCCTAAAATTAGACTCCCAAATCCATGTAAAGTGCTAAAGAAATGCCCTGGTTTTCAAAAGAATCAAACATCCACAGTCTCCAGGTCAAGATCCTGACCCAGGAAAGTAGATGAATATTCTCCCCAATCCCCCACCCCGAGGCAACGTGATTGCTCATGCATTTAAGGCTGAAATGCTTAAGTGCTCCCGTAGGCAGGGGTTCGAGAACTTAAACATGGGGGGAGAATTGATTGGGCGCCATCCACCCTTTTAGATTTTGGCCAGAGGGAAGTTTTTTCATTTGATTGTTTTTTTATCACTTTGCCTGTGTAGAATTTTCCCAACCAAGCTGTACGCAGCAAAGTGCTTTTTAAACACATTGCAAACCTCAGTCCCAAACCATGCCAGGACAATTTCCTTTGGGAGGTGGGCTACAAATACACAAATTGTTGTAGGGCTGTGTACAACCCCTAAGGTCAGGGCAAATGTATACCACACTGGAGAGCAGCTTCTTTGAAAGGCTACGCTAATAGCAAACTCTTTCTGATGATTAGTCGGGACTAGAAGGACCCGGGATATTAAAAAAGGCCAACAAGCATTATACATCACAGAGCCCTTTCCTAAATGCTGTGATGCAGATCTGTTAGTGGGTGAAAAGATGGCTCAAGGTACTGGACCATGACACAGAAAACCTGACCGAAGCCCCACTTCCAGCAGAAGAATTACATATGACCTTAGGCAAGTCCCCGATTATCCACTTCTTAAACTGTGAAAGGGCAATGTGCTTTTCTGCCTTTGGAGTGAAGGGAGACTAAAACCCATTAGTGATTGTGAGGTGCTCAGATACTAAATTCTTAAGTGCTTAGAAACATCAGGAGAGGAATTTTCCAAAGAGACATTATTGAACAGATCTGTGCATGCTTTTTGGTAATATCTGTCATAATGTGTTGTCATATATCTTTATTCCTGATGTTTTATTTATCACAAAGTATTAAAGGTTGGGTTTCCTTACCGTAGTGGATTGACTTGGAGGAGTTCCATAGGGAGAGGAAATGTTTTCCATGTTATAAGACTAATAACGTAAGGGGGAAAAGAAGAACCTTATGTTGCCATTCGATTGAGACAATAAATAAATGCTTTCACTTTGGCCCATAGCATACCGTCTAACTACTATGTTCTTATGCCTGTTCAGTCTTATTAACTGCCTTGCTTTTCACCTATTTGTTTCCTTCTACTTCTAGAATAGTTTTACTAGGTATTGAAAAAAACCCCAACCAACACAAAAAAATACCTCCCAAAAAATCATTCAGGCCATAACAAAAACAATTTCATGCTTCCCAAATTGAATGCCTCTGTAGGATGGTCCCCATCACATAAACAGAAATGCTACATTACTGTTTAATTGTCAATTCCTAAGTCTGTCCATAAGTGACAGTAATAAGGACAAAAAAAGGAGCCAGCTTGCAGACACCAGGATCAGCTTAAAGCTGAGGAAAGATGGGCATGGGACAGGAAAAAGAATTTAAAAGACTGACTTAAAGGAAGGTGAATGTTCTTCATCCAAGTCTGTATCTAAATTTTACAGTCAAGATCTCACAGAAATTTTTTTTCTCTAATTTCCATTTTCTCATGCATTCATGTTCTTTCAGGCACATAACTTTTGATCATACTCTGGCAATCAACACAAACCTAATGATCCTCCTAAGCCTTAGTTCAGAGTAGGTGACAGAAGCTGCATTGCTTTAAGGTCTTTAATAATTTGGGTTCTGTTTCTCAGTATGACACCTTCCTTGGACTGCTGGCTCTGCAGGGATCAGTGCCAATGAGCAAAGCATTCCCACTGAGGATGAGCATGACTTTACAATCCAGCATCTTGTGTTACAGCCGTCTACTGCATCATGCTGTATGTCCCATTACACAGCCTGGCTTCTCTTATGCTCATCAGTGGTTGTCTCCTGTGCTCTTCTTTTGGGGCTCTTTTTGTCTACAACAGAATATCTTAATTTTCTCAATCAGTACCCTGAAAACTTATGGGGAACTTCCAGATTAAGAGACACTAAACATGAGGCTCTACTACCACCCTAAGCACAGCTCACACTAAAATTTCAGCCTTCTATGGGTTTCATACAGTTTCTTTATACCCCACTCTATACTTGTCCTTTTTATCCAATACTTTGATACAGAATTAACACTGAACTCTGATTTATCACACAAAGTAATTCTTTTTTGTGTGCTCTTGGCTGGTATTGTAAACCACACAGGCTAGGGTTCTGTGTTGTACTGGTACTGAGAAGGTACTTTAACTCACTTTTGTGCCATGTGGATTCAGATCTGATCCCAAAGCTTGCTCACTTTATGAGTTGCACCAGACTAAAGAGAGGTCTGTAGGGATAACTTTGCAGTTCAGAGCCATAGAGAATTCTTTCTGAATGTTCCGCAATACAGCCATATGCCCTACCCTCTCTAGGAAGCCCTGGGCATTTCTGGAGGTTGGTCAGAGCATGCAGTAGAATCAAATAGTATTTAAACCTATTTTTCTAATAAAACCAAACTCAAGTTATCATAGGATAATAACAATTCATGACATCTCCCTGTCAATCATCAAAAGACTTACAAAAATAGGGTTATGGCCCCTATGTTAGTTAAAGCAAGAGATGCTCAATTTAAAGATTAGGAAACTCAGGCAAAGACACAGTTTACTACTGGTTATGAAAATAGCTGAGGATTAGGGTTTTAAAGTAGTTTTATACCAACTAAAAAGAGCAAAAGGTGAGGTCTAAGGATCTTCAAATATCTGGGGTTTTTTCTTCCTCCTGCTGTTTACAGCCCTTCTGTTTTATTCTTCAGAAAGAAACGAAAGCCTGTAAACTTTTGCCTTCTTCCCCCCTGCCCTTTTCTAGAAAAAAACGACATGAAACTAAATGGTTGTCCCTGGATCTGCTCTACATTGCTTTACATTAAAAAAAAAAAAAAAAAAAAAAAAAAAAAAAAAAAAAAAAAGAAAAAAGAGGAGGGGAAAAGAATTTGATTGGAGGCATTTTGGCCAACATTTAGAATGGAACACACAGCACTGCCTTTTGCTCAGTTACCCACAAGACCCAAGCCACATTCATGCAATTTGCTCAGCCCACAGCCTGAAATCAATGAGGACTATGCAAGAAGAGAGCACCTGCCACGGGCTGTTACTGTTTTTATTTATTTTCTGTACTATTAGACCACACAGGAACCCCAACAACAAATATTGTCTGGAGCACTGTGTAAACATCGACCAAAATTATGGCCCTGTCCCAAAGTGGTTACAAACTAAACAGAGGACAAGAGATCATAGATGGATACAAACAGACAGAGGGAGAATAAAGGAAATGAATGCTCAGTGACAGCAGTATTACCTCACTAGCAGTCTAAGGGCTGTCAAATCTTTCGGAGACGTCATGGCAAAGGAGAGCTTTAAGGAGATTCTAGAGAGCTACCAACATAAATCTGAGAGTGTTTATGTAGGGTACCCTCCAAGTAGGACAGATATCATAGAGAAGAAAACGAGAATGAGCTTGCTTGGAGTTGAACACAGGATGGTAAGTCTGAACAAAAGGTGACGAACCATTTTAAGGTTTTAATAGCACTTAAACATCAGAGTTGTCTTCATTTCTGACTGCCTTTAATAGTCACCCCCTTTTTTGCTCCTGACCAATAGTATTCACCCACATCCTCCTCCAAAAAAGGAATGTAAGGACCAAGCGTGGCAGAGCTGGAAGTCTGCTCAGGCAGGGCGGTTATTGCAGCTCCTCTGTTCCCTGTTCCTGCCTCCTGACAATAAGAGATGATAGGTAGGGTCCCAGGGGACCTTGAAAATGAAGACAGGCAGCTTATGTTGATGTGAGATAGGGGAGGGGGAAGGTAGCACAGTGACGCCAAGAGAGAAGTGACACGTTCAAAGAGACAGGCCAGGAAAATGATCTTTGAAGCAAGAGCAGCCACATGCAGTATGATCAGGGCAAAGGTAAGCCCGCATGTGTCAAGGCCAGAGAAAAGGAAGTTGCAGCAACTCAGGTGTTAGATAATGTGAACTTAAGCAAGAATTTTAGCTGCATGAAGAGTGAGAAAGATGCATCTTAAAAGCTAGAAGATTTAGGAATTGGGGGTGGGGTGGTATAAGCAGCTGAAAGGCTTTACCTATATGTAAGAGAGGTCAGAGCTGATGCTCCCACACAGCCGTGAGTGACAGACAGCACGGCATGCTGTGCACAAGCTCAACAAGTGCAAGGAATGGCAGCAAGCACGAAGTCGAGGCGTTTCCTCCCTCTCAACTCCTGTTCCACTCTTTTCTCTGAAGCTATTCAATACAGACTACTACAGAGTAGATGCCTAGGATAAGACAGCAATTCAGCAAATAATTTCAGTCCCATCAATAATTATTTTCTCGTGTGGTCTAGATCCTGTTCAATATACCCATGAGGCTGTGTCTCTCATCTAACTCAGAAAAAATATGACTCCTTTCCCCCATGCTCAGTAATAAACTGCACAGACCCTGTGCAGTTTCCTGCTGTATTCCTGGAATAAGATTACCAGCAAGATTAAGGCCTCTGGTTGTGAGAAGGGAGATTTCACAGGATTAAATGTTATCCAGTCTACTTCTGAAACAGAGGATAAAATGCAAGAAAGGACTATGAATTATATTACTGAAAATATCACAGACCGCGGTGGTAAAAGGGATAACGAATGATCGAAAATTTAAATTATATTCAGAAATAAAACCAAACAGGGAAAAGTACTGCAGGGCCTACAGTTGTCATCTGTTGCCAGAAGAGGGCACTCCCGGCTTTTTTTTTTATGACTTGAGAGATTTAAATCAAGATTTCCCTTGGTAGCAGTTCCCAGGCATAAATCAAGCACAAATGAATAACCTTTGATTTATCATTCCTAATGGAGATGTACATCACATTGGCGTGTCATCACATTTCAACATTGGCCATTATGATGCCAATCATATAGTAATTTTCTTCCGTGTCATAATCAGTGATGAAGATGTACGTTTCCATTCAGTACAATTAGATTTTCATGTTTCTTAATGGTAGCTGAGGGCATTAGGCAGAATACCTGCTTTTGCTGTCTCTAACTCTTTTGTGCCCATATTTTCCTGAAATTGTATCCAAACCATTACCCAATCACCACTCTTCTCTAGTTAAAAGACACCCCTACTTATATGGGAAAAGGTGAGAAAGATTTAAACTATTATTCCAAGCTGCAGAGGAACAGGCATTAAAATCCTGGGCAAATACATGGTGTTGAAAAATACCTGGCCTTAATTATTTGAAAGCTTCTTAGTATACTCCATGACATCAACTTGGGCTTTTCGCTAGCGACCTAATCCAGACCACAAACCACACCAAAGGTGTTCAGCTGGGCCTGATGTCCAGTTGGCCAAGTCCAGTGGTATTGTTAGGAATAACCACCCTGGGCAAACCCAAGCTACAGCTATTGGCACTGAAACTCTTCCGTGAGCAGCGGCATTCTACTGGTTGGTTGGCTGAATAGATAGATGAATGGATAAGATGTGTTACTGTCATTTAGAACAACTCCTGGCTCTCCTGTTCGGAGCCAGTGTACGAAGGGTTTGTACAAGCTAAACAAGAGAAACAGAAGTCACAGCACTTTCAAAAGCACCTGAGACTGTCTGAAAAATCCCATCATGCATCTATAGTGGATATGTTGCCTGTCAAACATTTTCCTAAAAGGATGCCTTAGTTTTTTGTCACCTTCGCTCTCTGCCCAGATGCAGAGGGGTGACGCTTGATCGCGGGGCAGACCGATGCGCTGGGGCTGAGGACGGGGAAACTGAGTGGCATCGTTCCAGCCTTGTCGCTACATCCGGACACTCCCAAGCTCGCGAAGTGAGCAAGCACAGCACAGCCCACGAGAAGGACGCCCGTGCCTCAGAGCCAGGCGCTCCCGGCGCCCCAGCGCGGAGCCTGGGCGGGATGAGGCACCGAGGCCCACCGGTGGCCGCGGAGCGCTCGGATCAGCAGCATCTCCAGGGCGAGCTCCAGTGTCACCTGCCGCCGCCTCCTGCTCCAGGCCGTGAGCGCAGGGGGACCCGCTCCCAGGCACAGCCCGGGAACGCCGAATGGAGCGCCCGGGAGAAGATGGCCTCGGCGGGCTGCAGGGGCACTGCGGCAGGGGATGAGCGCTCCCCGCGGCGCCGCCGGCAGGAGCAGGGATGAGGCGCCTCGGGAGACGACCCCGCCCGCGGGAGCGCCGTGCGGATGCCGGAGACGCGCCACCCCCGCCTCTCGCACCGCCTTCCCCCTACCATCGGCAGCGCCCCCGGTTCCCCCAAGGCCCGCCCGCGGGGGCGTTCACGGCCGCCGGAGCTGCTCGGGGCGGAGTGATGAGCGCCGGGAGCAAGGGGATGAGCGCCGGGAAGACGGGGATGAGCGCCGGCAGCAGAGGCATCAGCGCCGGGAGCGAGGGATGAGCACCAGGAGCGAGGGCGGCGCGGGGCCTGGCCGGGCCGGTGCGGCCTCTAGTGGCCATGGCCGGGAGAGCGGCGGGGCCTGCCCGGGGAGCCCTCAGCAGGGAGAGGCTGAGGAGCCGCAGGGTCGGGCACACAAACACACCCGCAGTGCCGAATCGCAATTTCTCATTTCTCCTCCAAGTGAAAGCCCTGCCGCTGGCCCTCTAGCGCTAAGCTCTCACTATACCAACAGGAATTCTGTGACAAGCCTGACCTTGTACCTGGCTGAACATGAGGCAGTGTGTGCCCAGATGGCCAAAACTGATGAGAAGCGGCAGATGAGAGCTGTTTATCCTGAACAAAAGGAAGCTCAGGGGAGACCTTATCACTTCCTACAACTACCTGAAAGGAGGCTGTAGCCAGGTGGAGCTCGGCCTCTTCTCCTAAGTAACAAGTAACAAGACAAGATGAGAGGACATAACCTAAAATTGCGCCAGGGGAGTTTTATGTTGGATATTAGAAACATTTTCCTCCCCAAAAGGGTAGTCCAACACTGAAAAAGGATGCCCAGGGAAGTGGTAGGATTACCATCCCCTGTAAGCATTCAAAAAACATGTAAGTGTGGTGCTTAGGGAGATGTTTTCATGGTGGACCTGGCAATGTTAGGTTAATAGTTGTAATCAATGGTCTTGGAGGTCTTCTCCAGCCTTAATGATTCTATGATTCTGTGATTGGATTGTCTCATCTCCCTTGTTTATTTCTCATAAAATTTAAGGGAAAATAATTTTCTGCGATCAGAAAACTGGTCAAAAAAAGGATCTCACCTTTACATGGGAGCTGTGGAAAGACCAAGGAGCCCCTTCTGGTGCACACCAAAGACAGTCCTTGCCCATGAGGGTAACTCACTGTTGCCAGGAGGCACCTCAAACACATTGGCACTGTGAGGGCACCAAGCCTTTGTGCTGAGAACAACAATGTTTTAAACACAGAAAGCCTGAATTCCTGTCAAGGAAATCAGTTTGCACCTTAGCAAAACAAAATGTGAGTTTCCTGCTTGGTACCGGAAAAGTTCCCAATTATGTTGCTGTCAGGCAAACCTGGAGGTTTTATCTAGGTACAAAGTCAGAGAACTGCTTTCTTCCCAGGAATAGCAGAACTAAGCTGTAAACTCATGTTGAACTGAAGAGTTACTGGTTTGTGCCTGGGTTTAAATTGCTGTTTTTAAATGTATCCGTTGATGTGATGCGATATGGTTTTTAAATGTATGTGTTGATATGACAAACATCTTGACCTTTTCTACCTCTCTGTCCACAAGCTGTGGAGGTTTGTAGCCTGCCCCCACAGCAGACTGACCCAGGCATCCCAGCTGTAAATCCACTTACCTGAGTTGGATGGCCTCGAGAATTGATGTGGCACTTCTAATTGCCCATGTGCTGTGGCTGGCTGCAGTCACATTTGACCTGTTTGTGAATGAAAGAAGCTTTATTTAGTGAACTTGAAAATGTGCTCAATTTCAAACTGAATAAAGGCAATGTCTAAAAGTTCTGATGGTAATCCCATTTCATTTCCTAGTAAAAGTGTTCTACAAAACCAGCATGCCTTATGATGCTAAATATGAACCAGAAAATGTACTCAGTAACCAGAAACCCAGTCTTTGCTGAGGATGACTTGGGCAAATAATTACTGTAAGATAAAGGTTGGGAAGAAATAAAAAGTACCTTTCTTTCAAAGAACAGAGAGCAAATGAAAATTAATGCTGCCTACATAAGGCCATGTTGGTTCCTGTTTTGAAGATAGAACCTTTTCCACTTATATGGGGGTGAGTTAGGGATAACTCCACTGAAATTAGTAGTCACAATAGTGCAGAAGCAGACTGAGGGAAAAATGAGGTTCTTTAAATGCCTGCTTGATAGAAAATGTGTTACTAATGGATGGCAGTAGCTGCAAATGTCACTCTCAGCTTCCTATTTTCACTTTCAAATTTGTCAGTAGTGTCCTGATTAAAATTGTACAGTTCTGTAGCTGAGGTCTGGATTAAGTTAAAATTATTAGGATTAGAAATGGTGCAAAACCAGAACCTCAGATCTGATCCTCTTTGAATTTCTATAGAAAGGAGTTCGGATTTAAATCCCCAGATGTGAACCTGCTTGCATGTTTAATTCTGGGTCAGTAGGAGTCTAAATTCCTCATCTGGTTTTGTGTGGGTGTAATCCTGCAGGAGCATTTGTTTGTGGGATTTTGTGGGTTTTATGAATGAAAGTGAGAGAAAGGAGCCATTTCATGACTGGTGATGAGACTAGTTTCCTATTCAAAGAGTATGAGGAAATAAAAGACAGTTACTACACTAGTTTTTACAAATTGTTGGGAATACAAGATATGGGAGGAAAGGTGGAATAAAGATCGTTTCTGGAAAGTCAGCACAATGGAACTTCACTTTTGGTTGGTTTTAGTCATTATTATAGCAAACACGAATAATACTGAAAACAGAATTTAGAGTTTTGAGGGTCACCTGCTTTAGTTGTCACCATTCAAATCTAAACAAAATATCAACATAAATTAATTTCAATTCTGTTATTACTTTACCTAAGTCCAGGATTTGGCCTACTATGGAATGGTGGATTTAATTCAGCTGGAGAAGATAAAGAGTCCAGGCTCTTCCGTTTGTTTACACTGGAAAAAGCATCTGGTCTGCAGTTACTGACCTAGGAGAAGTATTTTGAGCACAAAAGTATTACCTTGTGTAAGATACAGTTACTATGCTCAGCGTGTCAGCTGGTCTTAAATCACTAAACTCTTATTCAGCTTTTCCTTTGTGCATGTAGAATTGCTTTTTCAAGAAATGAAGTAGGAGATTGCTTAGTCGATACTGTAATTAATTTCTATGATTCTGCAAGAACATCTCTGTTGTGTGGTGGGTAAAATTATTGTGCGTTCTCATTTTCTTTTTCATAATTTTGGAAATGGGCGTTTTCTCCTTAGTGGGCTAAAGCACGTCTAGAAGCATTCCTTTCCCTCACTACATCTCCCATCACTGACTAAAAACATTGCCATTATCCTGGAGCAGGAGGAATATTGAGTTGGATCAGCCATTTCACTGCCTGTGTGTGTCTGTGAGATAAGGACACAGTATTCAGTCTTTGAAAAGATGTTCTTCCAAGTAGCTTCTGTCTGTGTCTCTGTGCCTTTCATTTGTTAACTCTCACATGTGACACATATGTTTAAAAGCCAATATGCTGTATTAGGGCTCAGTCCCACACCACTGACGTCAGTGAGAGTTTTATCAATTACTTTAATGAGCATCGGATTAGGCCTTTGTGATTACACGAAGAACCAATTATTGGATTTTTCTATGAACCTACATTAAAACTTTACAAATGTGACTTGCAGGGTGGGAATCAGAGAAATCATTGCTTTTCCGTTTCAGTTTAAGCTCTACTTCAGTACTAAGCACATAGTATTTAGGTTTGAAATGCAGTGCATTGGCAGAAACAGACACATTTTGCCCTCTACTCCATCTCCCAGTAATAAGGCATTGCACGGTTTAATCTCTTCCTAGGCATGTCTTGCTTAAGGAACCAGTATTTTCACAGTCCCTGTATTAAAAAAGACTTCCAGCATCTTGCAGAGTGAGACACTCCCGCCAATATATTTTGACAGATGATCTTTACATAGTTCCATTGTCAAACAAGCAAGCAAGCAAGCAAACAAACAATTAAAAAAAACCCAAACAACAAAACAAAAAACCAAAACCGAACCAAATCTAAGCTAGAAAAAAGCCTGAGCCCGTGATTTATTGGTCTTGGTTTTATTCACAGTCTTGCAAGTATGCCAGCTGCGATGTAATGACCTGGCCTACATATTGCACAACACAATACTGCAGATCTTTTTATTTTCCTTCTGTTCCTAACCATTATTTATTATCTGAAATTATTATCAATCACTTCTTGTACAGCTCCGAAGAGAGCAAGCACATCCTCCAAGCCTCATGATCTTTTATATCTGAAGTTCCAAGAAGTTCCTGACTTCATTTTAACTTTCTGAAAGGCATTAATCCACAGTGCAGGTGAATGTAATTTTCTTGGAACTATGGTGTCTGCACCAGTAATTTATGCTTAAAATCAGAAACACCAAAAGTGAACGGCTGCCTCTCAAGCACGACTTGTGATGGAGTTGATGCAGAGCTAATGTTTTATCCTTTACTCCACCATAAATTCACCCTGGCATTTCACTATGTTCTTGCACATCCACATAAAAAGATGGTTATAATAATTATTACTTTTATCTTGTCTTTGGAAGTACTCTGCAGAAGGTAGATAGAAGCTGCATCATGTTCTGTCTCAGAACAAAAGTTTATAGTGTTATTATGCTGGAGTGATTGGAACTGAACCTTCCTGAGGCAGGTTATTTTTTATTTATTGGCATGATAAGAAAATACTATTTCTAAGTTATAAAAATCACCAAAAGATGCAGTAACAGAATCTTACTGTATGACGCATACAAACTAGAAATAGTGTTGTGTACACCCTGGCAAAGTGTGTCCTAGAGCAGCCATTCTGTGCTTGTGCAGGAACATGTAGATCTTATTTTAAGCTGAGGAAACATTAAATAAAAAGGGCTTTATATTCTGGGTCATTAGGATTCAGTGTAAAGCTCCAAAGTAATCTCATGAAAGTAGTGGTATGGTCTAGGGGAGAGACACTGGCTTAGGAATCAGGGAGCTTGTGTTTCATTCCTAGCTATCTGTCTTGCTTGATAGTTCTGGCCTCTTCATCTCAGCTCTTAGTAATGCCATTTTTCACTTGTTGTCTGTCTTCACGATTTAAACTGTAAAATTGTTGTGACTGGCATTATTCTTTGGTGGGCACTTTTAATGCGCTCACTGCAGTGGAGCTCTGTGGAGTAGATCAGGCATTTTTAGATCTGTTCTACCATAAAAATAGAAGAGTCTCCTCTTTAACTGGACAAAAGGAACAATGTGACGATGTCAGAAAAATACAGGAAGGAATCTCATACCTGATCTTCTGATACAAATCTTAAATAGAACAAAGTTTTCTTTATTAAACTACATGGTTCAAACAGAGGAATTAGAAATTATTCATGAAGTGAATGAAGCCAATTTATCATAGCTCAGAATATCCATAAGTCTATTTGTGCTTTTCTCTAGCTGCTGACATATGTTACTTAGATTTACACCAGTCATTCATCTATGGGTTAATGACAAATAAGCCCAAATAATTTGGTTTGGCTGCAAGAGATAAGACAGGATTCCTGATACCACCTCAGTTCTTTTCTCCAGCAAGCCCACCAACCCCTCTGGTGTCAGTATGTTGTCCTTCAAAAACAAAATATGGTGCCCTGAAACACCTCAAATTGCAGTTGAAGAATTGCTTTTGTATTTCTTTTCCAAAAGTAGTTTCATGTAGCAAATAGTTTTGATCATATACAAAAATGAGACAGAAATGTAGCTGAAGGTGATTGACTTGAGACTGTAATTATTCAAATGAAAGCGTTCTTCATTGTTTTGATACCTCTAGATTTAAGTTGACGATTTCACAAAATGTTGGCTGAAGAACTTTTTTTGGAGAAACAAATAGAGTTATTTCTGTCCTACTGTGCATTAGCCTTAGTGATTTCTTCATCCTTCTCTTTAATTTTCAACTTTTTGTTTATTTGTTTGTTTTCTTTTTTCCTTTGATTATCTCAGATTGTTTTTATTTTGGTCTTCTTGCAAATTCCCTCATAACATCTATTTGTGCATTTATAAATTTTAGCAATAATCTCTGGTCTTAAAATATCATTGTTTTCCAGAAGGAGGGCTAGATCTACTTGTGCTTTTAGCTACTTTGTGCTGTTCAGCTGATGCAAAGCATCTATGAAGCCATCTTAATCAGTTAAGCCCAATTTATGATAATGAGAACTTGGCCTCTATGCTTCTTTTCTTGTTTCCCTTCTTTTTTAGTATTCTTTTTTCTGTTCTTCTTGAGAAGATTCCCTTATTCTTCCATAAAACGTAGCCAAGTGATTAAGAGTATTCATGAGCTGGAAATAATTTCTACAGTTAATCAATAATGTATTCAATTAATATTTCTCTTCATTACTCAAACAGCCCAATTACTACTGTATTCTTTTCTCTAAGGTTCTCTTGTCATATTCCACGAACGATTTTCTTACCTTCTTTCACAACAATCTTCCTACTCTTTAAAACTACTAATGTAGAAGCAAAAACTATCACAATAATCATAA
Source organism: Rhagologus leucostigma (assembly GCA_013397725.1). Taxonomy (NCBI): domain Eukaryota; kingdom Metazoa; phylum Chordata; class Aves; order Passeriformes; genus Rhagologus; species Rhagologus leucostigma. The sequence goes on along the minus strand of VZTD01000753.1, from coordinate 202,889 downwards.
TCAGAGCAAGTCAGTATAGATACTCTACTTACCAAATTAACAACTGATTTCTTACTCTTTGTAGTATAAAAATACTTAGGGCAGAAATCTTTGCTTTCTATTTAAAAGCCAGTGCTAGCAAAATCCAGATCTTCAGAGCCCGAAGAGCTCAGACAAAGTCTTGAAAGTACCTGAACTTGGTCTCAGATTTTTTTCTTCTTCAAAAGACTGTCAGGGTTCAAAATAATTATACAGACGTTGATGACAGTAAAAGCCTAATGGATTGAACATGTAACTGAGAGAAGGCAACATGGGCTTCTAGCTCTGCTCCACTGCGTGGTTTTTATATTAGATTTTCAGCAGAGCAAGGAAAACCAAATTTTTCTTCAGCCAAGAACTCCAACCTTTCATTATATCATAGCTCTTGCTCTACGTTTATACTCTGCTCGTGAGAGGTAGAATACCTTCAAAAGGCATGTTAAAAATGGTTCTTTTCTAAACCTGGAAAAACACACAATCTTATAGGAGGAGTATTCCTGTGCAAACCATGGGATTCAGTGTACATCCAGTGAATCTAGCCTTAATTGTCTTAATTTTCAGTGGTATTTGATTTTAAGAACCACCAAGTTTAAAGAAGAAAGGAACCTAGCTCTAGGCTATTCTGTGGGTATAGGAACATTAAGAAGGCATCACCTTCACAGATCATGAAGACTTACTGGTGTCTTTATCTTGGGACCAGCATAAATGAACATTAGTGGTTCCTGAATTACTGCTTCAAGGATGTTTTCCTTAGTGGACAAGGTTGGATTCAGTAAAAATTTATTTCTCAGTGACTTTTTGAAAATGGGAATCTTTTCCATTGTGCACTGATAAACGTTCTTCTTTGTATGGATAACAGATGCCATTATAGGGACAATGATTCCATCATATTAATTTTTCTGCAACACCATCAGCTTTGATATCTTTTTTCAGACACAGTTTATCAGCCTCTTAATTCCAAGCCAGTGATCTATATCTGGAGCTATCTGTATGTTTCTTTTTATATTGTCTCTGATTTCTCATCTTGACTCGTAAAAATCACCATTACAATTTCTTTCATTATCCACCTATGCTGTGCAGCTTGCACACAAGATTTTGATGTACAGTGCAACCTTTTCTCATTTTTTTCTCTTTTCCTTGCTGCATAGATTGCATCCATCAATATTAACATTTCAGGTCTCTGATTTATCTCATTACAATTCTACATTACCAGCTAAGTCATAATTTCCTTCCTGTAATGTCACTTTGAGCTCATTTCCTATACACTCTGCATGTATATATAGACAATTATGGGGTTTATTGCTTCCTTCCTACTGGCCTTGGCTTTTCTCCTTTGTCTTCATCACCCAGCATTCAATATTTATAGAAAGAGCTCTGCACTGAATTGTAACATCCCAGTGTAATTTCGCAGCTTCTTGAAATAGCATGGCAGCACTAGTGTCCTGTATTTTCTTGTTCTCAGGTAGACATTTTTTAAATATGAATTGAACTGCCCACCCTTTCCACAAGGCTCAGGATGTGGCCACGCTTCCAGTCCCACTGGAGTCATATACGTGAGTGAAAACTATGGCCCACTAGTAAAGGCTTGTTCATTTTGCAAAGCAAGAACAAGGGGGTTTGCACTGGCTTTGCACTAATGGTCTGTGAGAAGAAACTCCTCATAAACAGTAGCTTCCCAGTGGTTTGAAAGGAAACAGGTTGTGAGAAGGACTCCTTTTTCCCAGGACAGCAAACCTTTGTCTTTCACAAGCCACATGAACCACTGAGGCTTCCTGTGAGAAAACTGCCCTCGGCACCTTGTGAAGAGAATGGAAAATGTGGCACAACACCAGTTGGAGGCAGTGCCTAAGGGAATGAACAGCTCTCTCGTGCCTGGAGGCCTGGCATATATGGACACACACAAGGGAGACCAGGTTATTCTGGAGGACTCAATTTCTCTTCTACCTGGAGGCAATTCCAACCATGCAGCAGGAGTAACACCCATGCGTCTGGGCTGCCCTGACAAGGACGGCCTTTTAAACCTTGGCTCTGTACTTTGTCTCAGTGCTGATATAAAGCTGTGGGCCTTCATATGGTCCCTATGCTCAGCTGAATTGCCCCCCAAAACTTCACTGCCGTAGATCCACTCAATGAAAATAAAGGCTGAAAACTCTCCTGCAGACGTTCTCGTCAAAAAAAGTGGAGGTGCTTGCATGCATTTCTTTGTCCACTTGAGGGCAACATTGGCTTAAAAAAAAAAAAAACAAACAAGTGTCTTTCTCGGTTACACGGAAAGGTGGGTGAGGTGACAGACACACACAGAGAAAACACACAAGAAATGCCCAGTATGCTGCTTCACGGGCAGAAAAAAGTGTCTCCTGCAATGCTAAGGAAGTATCTCAGACTGCAACAGAAATCAGTGACTATGGAATGGAGATGACAGGTGAAAAAAAAGTTCGTAGAAACATTCTCTCTCTAGAAACTCTCTCATTCATAGAGGCATTTAAATGTGCTTTAATTATCTGAAGCAGGGCATTAGATCCGTTGTCCTCAATCAGACTAGACATTATATAGACAGTATTTTAGATATACAGTATAAAAGCTTTGCTGAAGGCTAAGGACTCAGAAATGATTCCTGCCCCAGGACAAGCCATTCAAATCAAAGAGAAACTGTAGATGGGCTTCTTCTATTCTTGGGAGGACTAAGAGGGAAAAGAGGGATGTGTGGTGGGCCCTGAAGAAGTAGACTCTTGGGATAGGAACCTTAGAAATGGGAAAGAGAGACTGTAGCAAATCTAGTGGCAAGAAGAGCTAAGGAAGAGTTTCTTGCTAAGAAGAAATTTTCAGGTGTGACTAGAGCCAGCAGTGGTCAAGAGTCCACCTTGGACTGATGCAAGGACTAGCACAGAAGGGAATTTCTTCTGCTTTTGTCGGTCAGTTTTTTCTTATCTTTTATCCCCGCTGAAGGAGACGGCTGCTCTCGTTCATTACTTCTGCTGCCACAGTAGGATTGTTTTCCCTCTCCGTCCTGACGGTGATGTAATTACGTCCCCAGAGAGCCGTGCCTGCAGGCAGCAGTGCGAGCCTGCTGAGCCTCTCCCGGTCGGGCTCTGCGCTCTGGTGGCTGCAAACTGTGCTGCTGCCCACTCAGTACCTATTTCAGATATTCCTGCTGGGGCCCACAGGGGAAACAACAGGCTGCATGCCCACTTAGCAGCTGCATGCTGGTAAATGAATTGGTATTAGAAGTACCTGAAGACTTTTGCTAACAATAACATGGCTTGACAGAGGTTTATAAAACAGTTTTATAACTGGATTTGAAAAAAGAGGCTAGAATCACACTGTGCTTTGTGGGGAGCATGTCTTTGTGCTAGTCTGGGTTGCCTGAGAGGGATGTGTGCACACTGGTTCAGGTGGCACTGGTTAGATAAGCAGCAGCTGTGCCTCATCTGCAGCCTCACTGATCCTGCTGCAGGGCTGCGGTGGCTGTGACGAGCACTGCTCAGGTGCCCAGAGACAAGGCGAGTATGTCAAGTCTCACATATCTTGTGTGAAAATCCATACGTGGCCTCTGCCTCCCCGTGCCTCATCCCGCACCGGTTCTCTTGCCTGCTAAAACCTGCACGGCAGGCTGCAGCTGCTCAGAGCCTTCCCAGACATGGTGGTGCTGTGCCTGCTCTGCGAGGGCTGTGCATGCAGGGGCCTCCTGGTGCTCCCCAACTGTTGCCTCCCTGCTACACGGCCTCGTGCATGCCTCATCTGCAGTGCTACATCATCAAACGCCTCAAACACCTCCCTGCACACCACCTGGCACTCAGAAATGGAAATGTTTGGGGTAGGGTGAAACTATAAACATTCCTGAGCGTGATGCTGGCTTAGCTACTAAGGTAACATTCCCATTCACTTTGTCTAAAGGGCCCCTAATACCAGAAGTGCCAAAACCTTTCAAATCTGGAAAAGCCACTCTCTCTCCTTGAGAATATCTAGCCATGTATCCTTCCACAAACAGCTCAGAAATTCAGTGTTGGCAAATATTTTGCACAGTCAAGGCATGCCTTGTCCCATGTAGAAAGCAGAAAAGCCCCCCGAGATAGTACAAATACTTTTATCAAAATCTGACTATACTATATGTATTGACTCTCTACTCCATCTGTACTCCCTTGCATTCTTTATTTTTCATTTTGTGGACTGGCGAATGTAGAAATATATATATCTTAAAGCTAAAAGCTCATGGTTTTCCTACCAATGAGGAAAGATCAATGCATAAATCTAACAACTACCCTGCTGCGTTTGTTGTTCTGGAAATGCAAAGTGAGTGTATTGCTCCATTCTACCAAGAGAGGTGTCAAGACTCAAGCCTGTGGGAACTGTAACATCCAGGACTAGCAAATTCGATAGGAAAATGTAGCAAAGAACCTGCTTTTGGGACAAACAGATTTGGTCCTTGAAAGGCTGAGCCCCCATTTGCTTGCCTGTTAGCAATTCACAACCTGTATACGATTTTGAATGCTAAGTACCTGCTTATCATCTCAGGACTCCCAGCAAGATACTCAGTCAATAAACACATCTGAATGCAGACTGTCAGGACAGAGTTTCCCAGGGTAGCAAGTGGGAGGCTGCTGCTTGCTACAGGTGCCCACAGCCTTGTGCTCTGCAGAAATGTCATCCAAAGGGGCATCCTCAGAGGCAGGTTTGGCTTCTCCCACTGCCACCTGGGACTGAAGGTGCAAAGGGTGCTGCCGAAGAAGTGTGACTGCTTTGCGCCTCATTAAAAGCCCAGAGTTTGAGCGGCCAGTAACACTGTTTTGAAAGGAACTCTGAGAAAAATAACGCTTGCTCTGAGGATTTAAAAAGGAGGAAGTAGCAAAGCAACCCTAGGAGCTCCCCGTGCTCTGCTTGTAAGCAGTGTGGGAATGGCACAACATACACAGCTGATTTGTGCTATCTGTTGCCAAACTGTTGTGGCTAATATCAAGCACTTCCAGAGTATAATTTATGGGTCAGATAGCCTGTTTAATAGCCTATCCATAATGTTTGATCATGTCACCACTGCTTAGAGAGACTAATGCATAGGGATTTTGCTTCTGGAGCCAATACATTGGGCTCTTCAGATTTGCATGCATAATAATTCTCTGGGCTAATAGCTGCCAACATACATTTATTCCAATAATACTGCCTGCTTACTGTTCTGCAATCCCATAGCAATACAAAGATTTACCTGTTCAACTACTCTGGTGATTTCTTCAAAAATCAGAAGCCTAAAAACATAAATGTTATCATAAGCAGGGCCAGGATCTTTAGTTGATAGCAGGCTGCTGTGAAATACCACCTTAATTAATTGCACTTCTCCTCCATTTCTTTTTACTCGTACTCTTTTGCTTATGGCTGAAGTAAAACCGTACCATCAGGAGCCTGAAATCTGCTCTTTTGCTCCCCTTAAAGGCCAGTGCACATCAGGTAGTGCAAGTGCCCATGAAGAGTTCCCAGAAGCTAACTGAAAATGAGATCCAGGGGTGTCAGGGCCAGGAGTCATCTGGGGAGGAGGGAGCAGCTGGTGAGAAGCTCCCTCCACATCCCTCTTCCTCCCTATCTCCATCATCACTCTTCTTTCCAGCATAACTTTTTTGTTGTCTGCCTTGGATGTGGCAAAGCTTTGTAGTTTCAGTAAAGGCTTTCAAGGGGCTCAGGGGGACAGAAACCAGTGAAGCCAGAAGGGGGGCATAACCTATGGCAACCAAAGCGACAGCTGCCGCAGCCTTTCATGTCATGGGTTTACAGACTCCAGAGGGGAAACAGCTCATAAAAGATAACCACGTATGTATATGTCCAGAAGGTTTGGGGGTGTTTGTGTTCCAGGCAAGATATTCTCATCTTCTTTATTAACAGATGAAAACAGAATGAATTTACAGACCATTCTGTAACAAACAGAAAGTCATCTCATGCCTTGCTCTGGTGCCAAAATGTGTGACAAGGACAGTAAGGGACAGAGCCGCACCTCCCTGTTCCTGAAGAAAGTCAGTTTCAATTAATACTGGTTCTTATTTCAGGTCTGCACAGATGACTCATGAAATTTATGCAATTCCTTTGAAATGTAGAACTTATGCTGCATGTGATCAAAAAAGTGATTTAAAAATGCTATGTGAACTCTGGGAGGAATTCCTTACTTTCCATTTGAAACTTACTTCTGCCCAGTTCACATATGGTGGATGCAAGTCACTTACAGAACGAAACCTTTTTCATTTTTGTTTTTCACTGGAAAAATGACAAGGTTTTTTAAGTGGACATAGAGCTATTTTTTGTATTAATTTTACGCAGAACAGATCTGTTTGCCATAATGTCTACTTTTTTCATATCATTTATAACACAGTGGGACAACGATGATTGAAGAGCCCCCTACCTCACGCAGAGATTGACGAGGCATGTATCTGCTGAAGCCAAGCAAAGAGTGGTCCTCAAAAGTTCTCACTAGTATAAACACTGGTGTTATGCACAATATAATCGATTACTGTACTTTAAACTCATACATTTTGCCAAATACCACACTGGAGGTCTCTTTAGCAGTTTTGTCTGTAAGCCTCCGTTTCTAAGCGTACCTTAGTCTGGGTGGTGCATTTAAGCTTTCTTTTTCTTTCAACCAGTTGTTAACTATTCAAGGCAAGAGTTAAGAGGATAAACTGATTGTATCTTTCCTAACATCCTGTGACTGTCACCAGTGACCACAATGCTGAACCAGAGGGGCTTGAGTCAATTCTGCACAACAGACCACTGTGTGCCCGACACCCATAGTAGGGGTACCTAAGTGGGGATATTACATAGATTGAAATATCTTTACGTTTCCAAGTGCACTGTCTTTCAGAAAGCTCAACTGGCATTTCATCCCCAAGGTTACGTGCAGACAGAGGGAAAGCTTCGCAGGCAGCAAGGTACTGGCAAGGATACACTGTGTGCCCTCTGAGGGTTTCCCATTTGCTTGCCCCGGAGTCCTTTAGTGTGACTCTTTTCTTTACAACTGAAATGCAGCAAATTCATTTGTGAGAGTCAAAAAACATAGGTGAGGAACCAGGTTTGTGAAGAAGCATACATTTCAAACATACATTTCTCCAACAGCATCAGAGGAAAAGTGAAATGTAATAGCTGACTTCTTTTTCTGAAACTTCATTTTGCTGTGAAAGCCTCTATTTAAAAAGTCAGTGCTAGGCTACACTCACATAGCAGGGAGGAGAGCTCGAGCATTCTGTTTTCTGCTCCCTCTAAAAGCTTATTTTTCTGTGATATAATGAGTAGGGTGATGGGTTTACAAAAGGTTTCTATAGCTGCTCCTGCACTCCCCTCTGTCTGAGCCTAGTGCCCTCCTTGAAGACACCCCAACTGTGCCCCACGGAGCCTTTCAGGCCGCATGCTGTGCCACCCTGGCTTTGGCACAGTCTGAAAAACACAACCCTTCCCAGCCACCTTGGGATTGCTCCTGAGCCTCCAACCCCTCAGGGTGCCATCTCACACACGGTCTGTGGGGCAGGATAGCAGGGGCACCCAGAGGCAAAGCAGTGGCACTCATTGCCCCAGAGGCCATTACTGAGGGGGGATGACATTTAGGAGCCAGCTGGATTGGTTCAGCCTGAGCTGGACACCCCATCACCACCACAGGCAGGTATTTTGCCTCTGTGGCAGCAGGAACTGCTCCCCAAAAGGAGGCTGTGTGACTGTGCTGGGGGACACTGACACATATTTTAATGTGGATTTTTTTGTGCTACACTTCATTTCCAAGAGCCACACCCAAGATAAGCAGTTGTAACACAAGAATAACATGGTTTTCCATTTCTTTTGTGTCTCTGCAAGTGATATGAGTATCTCTGGATGGTGAAAATGAAAAAAAAAAGTCATTTACTCTGCTTACCCATAAAGCATTGGCCTGGAAAGCATTCACACCAATTTCTTCTTATTCTCATAAACAAAGATGCACAATGACATCTGTGATTCATTCAGTAAGCCAGCTATCTGGTGGAGATAAAGTCAGTACAGCTGACATTATCAGCATGGGCCACCAGTAACTATTACAATTAGCAGGATTTTGTCCTGCAAGGACCTCAGCATCAATTAAACTCACATTTCTCCCACCTTACAGGAGCAGCTCAGTGTAAACAGTGTAAATTTACTCATCACTCTCAGCGGGAAAAGGTTTCTCAGCCTTTGAGCTTATGGTGCATAATTAAATATAAGACAGAAGAGCTGCTGTCCGATGGTTTTGGCAAGGGAAAGCAGAGAGATACATTGTGATGGCTTTCATAGAAAATTAACAGACCCGATATATTTTGAAGCATGGTTACTGGGACCTCTGATCTTTACAATACACCTTTTAAAATGCACCAGAGGGTCTAAAATCTATAGGACAAAATCAGGAGTTTCCTTGATGTTTGTTTTCCCAGGCAAACAAAGGTTGTTGAACCTCCCTTTCAGCAGTGGCTTTACTGGAGCAATGACTGGACCATGATGGATTATTACAGAGTAATGGGACTGTACCGCTCCTGCAGGGAGCTCCATCTCACCTTCGCTGCTGATTTGGAACAAGTGGGACAAGATTTTCCTAGGCTGTAGCTGACTCAGCACAAAATCACCCACCAAGTTCAACAAATGGCAGCCAGCAAAACATTCTGCACCCTCATTAAAGCTCTTTCTGGTTCTTCATTGTCCATCAGCTTCTCCATTGTCCATCAGATTCTCCATGTAGAATATAGTTAGTATTTTTCTGAACTAATTTTATGAATTCAAGCCCCCTTACAAAATACATTCACATTACAGAACAAAACCCACCACACTGACCTATGCCAACTTACGATGCCTATCTTGTACAGGGAAAAACCCAAAAGAGAGATGCTTTCCTCTTTGTCTCATTATTTTTCTAGGCAAATGTTTAGTTAGAATAAAAATAAACATAACAAAAATGAATTAAATATAGTTTGGGGAAATACACTGATGTTTATCACTACTAAGAGCTTTCTGAATGCTGTGTGGGGAGTTTGTATGAAATTACCTTTATCTTCCCCTCCTGAGACTAAAATTTTGAGTGACTTGTTTTATGTTGCCCGGAGGAATGAAGGACACTCAGGCAGAAGTAGTCAACAAGCCAACTAATTCTATTCCCTCCATGAGTAATACACTCAACTTTGAAATGATTGCTAATATTTTGTATTTCAGAGGTTTGTGTTTCCCTCCCAAATGAGATCATTACTAGATTTAACAACAGCAGAAATATATTTTCTTGAATGTTCAGCTATCATTGTAGCAACTTTAAAAAAAAAGCAAGTGGCACTTTATCATCAGCTGAATTCAGCTAGCAATATTAATTGAACATGTCACTGATTTTTCTCACTTACACAGTCAAATGACTGGAGTGAAAAAAACACCTAGGAGGCATCTCAAGACTGAAGGTTAGATCAGAAATGATGGAAACACAACATTGGGATTTGAGTTTCACTTTGCAAATGTTTGATGTACACTACAATCTTGCTCAAAGTTAGACATCTAAGAGAAATAGTGGTAATAACTAAAGCAAAATATCTTCTGCAAATGCTTGTGCCAAAGTTTTGCACTGACTCTCAGAGCTGGTCTACCAAGGGTACAGGATGAGCCAGTCTTGGTTTGATGGTTGCAGTTCACTGTGGGAGCCAACCACAGGATGCAGAGCAGAACATGAAATGAGTTCCCTGAACTGGATGCCAAATGCCCCCTCCTGCTCTGTCAGCATGAGAGATCCCCTTGCCCACACCAGGCTGGCTCCCCATCACTCCCACTGGTCCCTGCTCAGGAATCGAGGCAGCACACCCTCGGCTAATGACAGAGCCAGAGTCCTCCACTGAGTGCGGAGAAGCAGGAAAAAAGGCAGGAATGAATAAATGCCTGAAGTCAAAGGGAACACAAACACTGCGCTTTCCTTGCTGCCTGTAATTGCCATGGCTGTTCCTGATGGGCACCAGGCTGCCAGTTCTGCAGAGACCCTGAGCCTGGCCAGAGCCCACATCTGCCGGGCAGCAGCTGCCTCAGGGCAATGGCCACATAGCCCAAAACACAGGCCATTTCCTAAACCCTCTGCATTTTCCCTGCTGTTGTGGTGTCATGCGAGTAGGCTCAGGGTAAGCACAGGCAGTAATGCCTCTGTCTTCTCCTGCCCAGCAGTGGGGAGGAGGCCCTGCTTGATGGGGGCAACCACTGCCAGTGTTCCCCTGCCTACAGGGCTGGGGTTTTTAAGACACAGAGATAGTGAAGGCAAAGCAAGGATTCTAAACCAAAGTGTTTGCTCTCTGTCAGCAGATTCCAGAAATAATTTAGGGCAATAAACATGGCCACAGAACTTGCAATTTCTGAGTATCATTTTTAAAAAATATTCATGGCTCTATTCACAATGTATTCATGAACCCAGAGATCTTGAGCTGTACCAAAACAGGATTTTACTTTTCCTGTCACATTGATTCAGACATGCAAGCAGATAAATAGCAAAAGGAGACTGAGCTGTCAGTAAATGACCAACTCTGATTATCTTTGTCCCTTACTCAGAATTATAGAGAAATATTTCATGTTTAGAATCTTTTCACTACTTGTAGTTAGCAGAAAACATAGGTAGGAGACTTTAACTGCATTGAAAGGCAAAAAGCAAGCCTTTAAGCACTGTGCTGTATTTGCCAGCAAACTGTTGCCTGAGATGAAACCATATACTCCTCCTCTGTTTTCTTAGTTTTAGTCATAACATTAAGAAACATTTTTCCCAGATCTTATTAAACACATGTCAGTAAGTCCCTGCACATGTTTGACAAGCACATTGGAAGATTAAACTTACAGGACTTCACCCTCACTGTACTTACATCCCACTCCACTCCTAACACTGGGTGCACTCAGTGTATTCCTCAGGCATTTCTCTCCTTAGAGCTCAGGCAGTACACAGCAGGACAATAATCCTTCAGCAAGTGCTAGGGTAAGGGCAGATGTCCCAGCTGCACTGGGCTGCAAAGTCCTTGTACTAGAGGAATTGCAGTCACTTAGTTTAGCTTGAACCATTCGAGCAAGTGTATGCTGAATCCCTGCACTGAGGTGGCCCTTGCTCTGACCCAGTAGCTTTGTGTCTGCTGAGCTACAGAAGCAGATCTCATCCCATAGAATCAATGGTTAAAGTCCCAGTAGAGGATTTTCAGTAAGAACCATCCCTACTCCACACCAACTGTTTATTTATACCACAACTGCTTCCACTGACTTCATCTCCCCGTAGCCACGTGAGTGAGAACAGAACCAGACCCTTTAACAGCTTTTGTTACCATCAGCAAAGCAAGTAAACAAGAAGTGTTTTGCCAAATCACTCTTCCTATCTTAATGTCACCTGAGATTAATTAAATTAGAACTACCCCTCTTCTACTGAAGCTCCTAAAGACAAAAAAATATTTAATTTGTTCCTGCTCTGTTGACTGTAAAGGAAGGAAAAACTTCAAGAGAGTTAAATGCAAGGTGTGGGGCAGTGACCCATTGTTATGATAGATGAGATCTGTGATGTGTTTATAAACAGGCTAAAATAACATATGTATTATAGAAATGGAATGTACAGAATAAGCCAACTTGTATGTTTGACTGTCTTTATGCTTTGAAAATAGTGCTAGTTTTTATTTTTGGAATGCTTTTCTCCATTTACCTTCATTTGTTTCTGTTTTACAAATTCAGTTCTTGAAAGTTTGAAAACTGTGGGAAACCTGTTAAAGGCCATACTGAACCACCCAGGAAGCTGGAGGATAAAAAGGAGAGGGAAGGCTTCCAAGGTATATAATCAAAATATATAGTTTTAAGCATTAGGTTAATTCCAGCAAATAACAACAATAGAAAGAGAATAAAACTTCAGTACATCAGTTAGGAGATCATAATGCACATGCTCAGAGGTATCTAAATGGTCTTCCAGAAAGAAACTGGAAATGACTAGCAGTGATATTTTAATGTCCAACAGGACAATCCAGTGGCAACAAATCCCCTTTTAAAGATACTTTTTACACACTCTGAAGCAACTAATATGGTGAGAGGTTCAATTCATCAGAAGTCTTTGCAAATCAACTCACATTCTACTTTTCCATCCACGCTATTCATTCAATCACATCACAAAACAATTAGGACAAGTAAAACAGAAGAGGTCCAGGCTTAGCCTCCTTTACTACACCTTATACATTTTGAATTTTCCTTGGCAGGGAAAAAATAAAATTGAATTGGTGGGCTTAAAAATATCAGAAAGAAGTATATGGATATAAAGTGACCAGAAATACATTTAAACTGGGAATTAGATAATTTCTAACTACAAGAACTGTGGAGTTATGGAACAGTGTTCCAAGACAGGTAGAGACGGTAAAGAGCCAAATTGTCTTAAGGTGGCGTTTAGCTGGTTTGTGAAAGGGATGATGTGTCAGGCTTGCCTGTTAGGGACAGGGACAGGACTTGATAACTCAGGAGATTCCTACAGCGAGTGATGACTGTCTTTCTGTCTCCCAGCCAGCTATTTAGTCTGCTATCACCACATAACAACTACTGTTAGAAACAGCCAGCTTCCTTTGGCGAGCAGAGGGGTGGGAAACGTGGAAAGAGAGAGGACTTCAGATGCTGGCCAGGTCCAGAAGAGCCCTGCTGAACTTTGCCATGAGAAACAATGTAAGGCTTGTTATGGACTGAAGCACCCAGTACCAGGGAAGAAATGGGAAAACACTCTCTGCCTAATTTGGCCACTCCAAGACACCCAGAAAGGTTTGGAAAGCACTCAGCGTCACAGCTCTCGTTACAATAAATAGACTTTTCTTTCTGTAGGCCTGATATTTTGAGCTTTCTTCATGCTGAACAGCTCCTTGACCCTTTTGCTATATCTGAAGATTGCTTTCCTGCAGAAGCAGCTTTACCATGTCACTGAGCCTGCTTCTGCCCCGTGCAGAGACACCTAGAGAACACACACATACTAACGTCCTACTCAAAGGCAAGTGTCAGAACGACCCTCTAGTATTTAATCTTTTTGACCAAGGACCAAAATCTGCCAAAGTAAATGCAGCTGTACCAGTTTGCCTCAGAGGGAACAGAGTCGAGCAAGCCTCTGAACCAGAACCAAATTAATCTCAGAGTACTGTGCTAAGAGCAGCAGCAGGAGATAACACTGAAATATATTCCATATACTGTGAAATACTTCAGGATCAAATAGTAAACAGTCTACTAAACTAGAATACACTATGATTTTGCTTGAGACTGATTCATCTGCTAGTTACATTAGATTGCAAAAGTCTGGTTTACCTCACAACCAGTCCTGGGGAGGTATTGATCCATGAAAGCAGTGATTAAAAAAGAGTCAGATAATATAAACATGAATTTGTCATGAATTTTTCAGGTCAGAAAAAATAGTATTCACAACTTCCTTAATATCACTTAGGGCCTTCGTTTCCTTTATTCCCAAAGAAGTTCACGTAATTACTTCAGTCCAAGATTATGTCTTGGGATCCTCATTTACCAAAGATGGTGCAAAGGAACCATCAATCCTGATGGTTTGGACCTGGCTAATTTACAAGCTTGGTTTCTCTTCATGAGGCTCTAAGATCTGGATGCTAAAATGTCATTTTTCCTCTCCTGCCTCCTTAATTCATGGTCAACTTTGAACACTTGAGGACTTAAGTTAGGATAAGCTAATGACAAAGCTGAGCACGCAACTTTATTTAATAGAGTTTGGTATGGATCATAGTCCACATGTACATTTCTCCAAAGGCACATTCTATATTCTAGTTCTGTAACTCACCGAGTTTAGAGCTAGAAAGTTTCTTTAGTATTACCCAGTTAAGCTTTAAGTCTAATGATGCCTCAGCTATGGATACTTGCCATAACACCCCACACTTCTATTCCAGCTCTTTTTAATTAGAAATGGATTATTTCTTCCAGTGGAGCTACGGAGAGAAATCTGTTTTCATTTAGCACTTAGGCCAGAAATGTTATTGCCACTCCTGCTGTAATTGTCTGCTAGTGTTTATTAGTTTGTATCGATCTGACAATCCACATTTTTGGATGCTTTCTAAATCTTTCTGTTTGAATTCAGCCTTAAGTGAAGTAAATGAAGTAAATTTTACCCCATCTATTTTTCCTCCAATACACTCCTGAACCATATAAAAATAGCTTTAGCTCTGTTCCAGTTCAGATTTCTCACTTTGACAGACTTAATATTAGTTCACTGCCACACACCTCCAGAGCCAAGCCCCTGCAGCACAGCTCAACAGAATAATAAATATGGGAGAATGAAAAATAATCATAGTACAGCTACAAGAGCTCATTACAAATTTATCTCTGGTGCTGTTTATCTACTGGTTCCAGCCTTCTGCCCCATCCCAGCCAAACCTTCTGCATGCATAGCAACAGAAATCACCCCAAACCCTTGGCTGCCGTGACTGCTGTGATGAGCTCTGAACCACACACTCCTACGTCACGCCTCAGAAGTCAGTGGCCGCCTTGCTTTATAGACTGCTCGCTTTCCTCCCCAGTAGTCGTCAAGGGGATAAACAGGCAACTGGCTAACTGCAGGGCAGAGAGAGGCTATGCTTGGTTACCAAACTCCCTTAGGCTTTTGACTACTGCTGCTTTGCTATCCCTTTCAGAGGTGTCAGTGGCGTACATCTGCAGGCACAGCACAAGGCTGAAAATCAGGAGACATCAGCTTTGCCAGCAGTCTGCTGCACGACCTTGGGGAGCCACTTCAGCTTATTTGACTTTCATTTCTACTTCTGCCCTTTGTTGATTCTGTTTTTGATGAGAATATAAATCTGGGACAGGGATAGTGTCTTACTATATTGACAAATGGCATTGAGTACAACATGACCAGCTCTTTTTTGTGTTTCTAGATGTTAATGTAATATAAAAAAGGAGCACCTACATGAATCTTCTGTCCTATCAGTACCATTAGCTCCCTTAAATCAAGAAATGGTTGGTAGCCTGATGATGTTGAGGTGTGTGATATCCAGCCTAAGGTCATTACCCTCAGAATGGCCTAAACTGCACAGAATCATCTGAACTCAGAAGTACTTTTAACTTCTGGGGGCTTGAGCCAACAGAACTGGAAACCTCTTAGTGCTTCTCAAGAGACCTTCAATGCTATGTAATGACTGGTTCTCTCAAGAAGCATTACTGGACAAGAATAAAATGACTTATGGCCTGCTAGGAGAGAAGCAGAGTTGAGCTTTTTGGAGCCATTTCATAGCACAGTATCTCACAGCCATCTGAGCTTCAGCAGTGACAGATCTAACATGACTGTGCTGCCTTGCACAGCATTTCCTTTCTCGGTTCCTTGCAGAGACGAGGGATTGCCAAGCCCATCTCTAAGGCATGCTGGCTTCTTTGGCTGACCCAGAAAACAAGGGCACTGCATAAATGCTCTGCTACACTGGTTTTTACAGAAAGCATCTCATAATTCATCTCTCTTAACCCTCTAAGCCCCAAATGCTGAGGCCATCCACGTTGTAGGACTCAGTGGATAACCCTGGGCAAACCGAGGGCTGTTAAATCATTTCCAGCTGAAAGACTTTTTCCAGCCAGTCAGGAAAGAAGCAGTACATGCTCATTTCTACCAGCAGGCTCCTGGTATAGTTATCCGACCACCTGTGCATTTGCCCAGGGCTCACACATGCTGTGCTGTCTATATGATTTCACACGGGCTTGGTTTTGTGCACATATAAGGTTGACAATTATGTTATGGCTTGGTTTTGGGGTTTTGGTTTGGTTTTTTTTTCCCCGAAAACCTACTTGTTTTCTTTCGTACTTGTTTCTGTTCAATCTAAACTGCCTTTGCTAATTCCAAATGCACAATATGCATTATATTTGGGCTCATTTAGTTATAGGCTTAACTTTGATTCTTCCAGTCAGCAGCTTGTCCCAGATTCTATGTATTTATGAAGGAGGCAAAAGACCACTGACACACCACTGTCAATACCCAAATTGCCTAAAAAATATATTTTTCTTTTTAGAAAGAAAAACCTTTCTAAGTGCTAACATTTAAGGATGTGTATTATCAAGTGTAAAAGCTCATTCCTCTACAGAAAGGCCACTCAGTCCACAAGAACATCAATGACAAAAATGCTTTATGAAGCTGTTCTCCAGAAAAACTGGCTCATAAAGCCTCTGTGCCAGTCTCCTGCCGTCAGCAGGTTCTCAGCCTGTGTAGGCTGATTTGCTCATTTTATGTGAGTTCTCCCCCCGGCCTCTCACATCCTGTTTCAATGCTGGTGCATGAAGGCAGTGCTCCCTGGTTGTTTCCCACAGCCTAATAGTAGTGAGCTGCTGGACACAGCTGTGAGAGTGGACCTGGGAGTTCACTCTGTGCCTGGGAGCTGGCAGATGCTCCAGCCAAGCTTTAATCCAAAAGCAGATGGGTACATATTTCACTCAAAGAAAGTTATTCTAAGGAAAAGCATCAGAGGTAATACGGAAGTGAGGTTCCTTACTCAGTTTTTTTGCATTTGCTGGGGGCCTTTTGTGTCAGAGAAGCACAATTCTTCACAAAAGCAACAACATATATAGAAGGTATTTTCAACTATTATGGCTTTACAATTCCAAAGGTGTCTTAGCAAAATGCAACAAGTCCTGAACAAAAATGTTGTGCTGATCTTTCTCTGCCTTCTTTTGCTGCTGTATTTGCAGCTTAGTGGCTGAACCGCAATGTCCAGGCTCAGAAACCAGGGTACTTTCGTTTTTCTACCTGTTGAACGAGGGTAAAGACTCAAACTTTTTCTATGCATGTTTTCTCCACATAGCGTTATGTAAAAATATTGGCATAATTTGTGTCGTGTATGTAATAAACTAGAAAGCTTGATAGGACACAGTGCGAGAGCACATAGCTGCTTGATGTATTTTAACTTGACAGTATCAGGAACGGACTCCAGGGGCCATTAGCCCTCATTGACCTGACACAAAAAATGTTATTAATGCACACTTCCACCCCTGAACTATGCTGGGCTCAGTAGCAAAAACATGAGCACTTCATGCTCAAGTCAACCAAAGCTGAGACAGAGGTTTTGCCAAATGAACTTAGAGGGCACAGCAGAAAATGGAAACTGGCCGTGAGCTGGGAGCAGAGACAGACACTAAAAATGAGGGAGAAACTTAAGAGTGGATTCCTGACAACAGAGCTGCATGTAGTGCTCTGAGAGCTCTGCAAGTGTAATTGCTTGTGTGCCATTTGGACCTCCCCACCTCTGTTTAAAGAGGTCTTGTGTACACTGTAAACACATTATCCTAGAGTATGTGCTGGGTTACCTCTCAGGCCAATGGCGAAAAAAGCCATCTGCCAAATGTCTTTCTGCTTGACAAAGGAAAGATTTGTTTCTGCTACAGGTGGTAATACATTACCCACAATATTATTCCACAGTAATTAGGAATCCAGAAACAGGAGCTGAGATGAAACCCTATTGTGCTAGCTGTTTTCCAAAGCACAAACCAAGAGAAAGTCACCCTTTTGATGACTTTACATTATTAGTAAGTGCATCCTTGTGTTTGCAAAAAACCCCACAAAACAAACAAAACAAAAACCCAACAAATCAAACAAAAACACGACCAATAAAAGCCTCCAAAACCCTCAAAGCAAGAAAGTTTCAGGCTGGATTTGAAAAAAAACCACCTCAGATAGAAAACCATCTAATCAACTTGCTCACAGGTACCCAGGCGAAGCAGTTAGAAACTGAAGACAGTCCCAGCGCAGTTCTTAACCCAAGTTCATATTTCCACACTTCTTTTGATAAACACTTGACTTAATTTGTACAAAGGAAATCTTTTACAGCTCTATGGACAGGGCTGTATACAATCACATGCTCTCTGCTGCGCCTTCTGTTTGCTGTCAGGAGCAGAGCTGGCACCTTGCTCTAGATTTTTACCCTCTGTGGGTATCACAGCAATTGAAGCACTGCCTGCAGAACAAGCACACAAGCTGCAAACTCTGTTTCAAGCTACTGTCCTTTAATTTAACTTGGATCATGTATCTGGAACTTCAGAAAAGGTTTCCAATTTTATTTGAGAAAACAAGGCAGCTAGCAAAATCCGCTTTGCAAATCCTGTCCAAAGTTGCAAGTGCACTGTGGTGGCACTTGCACTGTTTTGCCTTTAGGTTCTTGTTTTGCCTCTGCACCATTGTTCTTAATTTTCTGTACTCACTATCTGAAATATACTTCCAAATCACTCCTTACTCCAGCTCACCCACAATTATAAGAATTGTATATCACAACAAACCAAAGGTACATTTAGTCTGATGTTCGATCTCCAGTGATGATCAATATCAGACACCTGTGGCTGCATGCCAGAAGATGGACAACAGAGAGTGCTATCTCCCAGTCTTCAATGATTTCTGGACCAAAATTTCTGTGCCAGATATGATGTCTTTATACATCATAGCCCACATTCGTATCTGGTGCTGGGAATTGCAAATAGAAACAGAGCTTAATTTCACAGCTTCTACTTGTGGGGAGGAGGTATTGACATTTTTCGTGACAAACCTTATCAGAAATAATATGATTCTAAATTTTCCAGTGGGCTGATATTAAATGTTATTTACTGATTTGCCCATCACCGTTGCTTACAGGTGTTAGGATTTTGATCAACGATTTATGGTAACTCTAACAAATACCTATCACTCTCCAAGAATCAGCTGTTTCTTCTGTACTTTTTAGCTTACACAAATGCTGAGCTCCATCCAGTTTACTTCTAAACCCATGTTTTCATTAGTCACCTGTTAGGAATAATAGTCTCACATAAGTATTTCTACTCATATTCTTAATGTAGATGTCAAAAATTATTGATAATTTTATGATTATTTCATTAAAAGTTTTTGCCTTTCAAAACTTCTAAATTTTTATATGGTAAGGGTGATCTACATTTGAAAGCTGAAATAGAATAACATACGGTGCAAGTGTAAAATACAACAGGTATTCCTAAAGTAATCCATTTGGATTTTCCAGTTTGGAAATTTTACTGCAGGATATCTTATTCTGGTATAATTAGGAAGCAGGTGGAACTAAATCAAACTGGCATGAAGAGCAAAAATTCTGAAATAGAAGTGTGTATACACGATGTGAGTTATTCAGGAATTTCTGAACAGCAATTCCAAACTACTTCCCCTGCCCCTAGCTCGAGCATCTAAACAAGCTCACTCATGAGGGGCCAAATAACACAGCTAATTAACCCACCTGAGCAGCAGAGCATTGTATTAACATAGTAGTGTTGCTTTTAGAACCAAAGCAAGCTCGGGTATTTCTATTTCCAGACATGGAAGAAAACGTTTCATAGACTGTGAACAAAGATAAACCTGAGCATCAAAGCAGTAAAAAGCCTTAGGGGTGCCTCAGCTGGGAGGTCACTGTATCCATGAGTGAGGCATGGAAACTCACTTTACTTGCACCTCTCATCTGTTACAGGGTGAAGTTAGACAGGTGAGTATCCAAAGAAAAGTTGTTTTGCTGCTGTTTGTGTGGTCCACCCTACATAAAGTTCTAGATGTCAAGCACCCTGGAACCTAACACCAGATTTTCCTCACATGGCTTTTGCAAATCATCTTCTATCACAGCCAGTGGTCAGTAGTGTCAATCCATTCTATTTTGCATTGCAACAGATTAAGGCTGCACTCACAGCGAGCTAACTTCATGAGAGGGATCTACAGAAAGATTATGAATTGCTAAATTACCACAAAGAACTCCCTAGCGCTTAATAATCCTAACATATCTATGCTACGGATCCAAATATTTGGCAGAGGTTTTATATCAGAAATGAGCAACTTAAATGGCTTCCAAGGAAAGGCACTTCTAGGTGATTTTTCAAGGGGAATTTTAAACACCTGCCAGTTTCTGGCACTAACTGTCCTGCTCAAATCTTCCTAATTAGCAGTTAGTTGCAAAATATCAGACTGGGTGATCAAATTATTTAGTGCTTAGATTCTGAACACTGACTAAGCAGTACTAGAATAAAATCTACTGATTTCTTTTGAATTATAAATCCATAAATCTTTCATGCATCCATAACTTTCTGTTTAGTATTTATTTTCCTGATTGTTCCCTCAGCACTAACACTCTACCACTTCATCTATTTTTAGAAATAAGGAACTGAAATTGCCACTTTGGGTTCCTCTCACCTCTAAAAAGACTTGCTTGTGATACAAAGGAAAAAGAGGACGGGTACAGGGTGGCACAGCATGTGTGGTGTGTTAACCAGAACCCAGAAGAACCAAACATTTAGTGACTGGTTCTCAACAGTTACTGAACAATATCCATCTCAGATTTGATTCTGTGAACTTCGCTCTGTGAAGCCCAGAAATTGTAACCCACAAACAACAGTGGAAGAAAGATAGGAAACAAAATATATCCCATCTAAATTTTAATATCAGTAACAGCCCTTTGGATAAAAAGGAGGAGCTGTGAGAGTCACAACATATCATCTCCGATCAGTGCTAACTCCACTGGTTTCTGGAACATCAGCTGTTAAGAGACCAATCTAATTTTGCCCCTGAGCTGACCAAAATTTGGAACATCACCTAGAGTTTTGAAGTATGAAAAATGCTTTAATACTCAATAGTTAGTGCTAGCAGTAATTTGTTCCAGTACCGAAGCTTAAAATTATTTGAGGCCAGTTTCTCTCTAGTTACTGGAAGGTTCAAGCACAGCTTAAATTCCTGCTGAAAAAAATTTATTAATAGCTGCTCTTTAATTATATTTATTTCCTTTTGGAACTAACAGACCCTGGGCTTTGATGAATTGGTATTAATTAATCACACCTCATGAAATTCCCATGCAACATAGAATTTCCTCCTGATTTTTGGGTGGTAATAAATTAGACCAAGGTTGCCATCAATAAATTAATTTTGTGTCATCATCCAAACTTCACAACAACAAATAAGTACTTTATGAGTTACAATTCGGTAACTTTGGAGAAAAATTCATAAATAGAAGTGCTAATTTAGAAATTAGCCTCTTATAAATTAACCTTCCTTATTAGCACAGAAAAGGGTTTTCTGGTGGAAAAAGTGCCTAGGCTATAATACCATACATGAAAAGTAAAAGACCTTACAGACACAACTGATTTTTCTCAGATTCACAATTAATTCAATAGATTCCTGGTAAACAGACTGCTGGCTATTCTTACATTCAAAAGGCTTTGAGGGGACTCCGAAATAAAGATTAAGTTTATTAAACAAAACAAGCCAAAATTTTTGGCTAAGCAGCTTGCCTTTCTTGTAGTATAAACCCCTCTGAAATGCAGTAGCTAATACAACTTTGAAAACTCTTTTCCTCAAATCATGACAAAAAATGAAGAGCAAATTTCCAATGGTATTAGACAGACAAACTAGCAATTTAGCACCCCAAAACACACAAACACTGGGTTGGGCTCACAAAGCACACTGATGACCTGTTGTCACAACATACCCTGCACTGCCTCCTCCGCTGTCACAGCACTTTGCAAAGGCTCAGGAAAAACAGCCCAGGAAAGGCAGAAAAACACTGCTCACACTGCAGTTACAGACTATCCCCTTGTACAAAGGACGAACAACAGGTAGATGTATTTTCATACTTCCATATGCAGGCTGAAGAAATAAAGGTTTGCATTCTCACAAAACAAAACTGTTCAGCTGATTAGAAAATAATGTTATAATTGGAGCTTTTAGTGGAGGTATATATTTCCTCACTGACTTTCCTAGGCCCTCGCAATGTGGTGTTTTCCTCTTCGAGTCCCATTTTGTCTTGCAGAAGAGGAGGCCATTTCTATAAACCTTGTAATTGAGATGACAAAAAAAAGCAGTTGGGTATTTTCTCCCTGATTGTAGATGATTGATGCACACTACCAAGGGCTGCTTGTCCCCTATCTTCTGAAGCTGTAAATCAGCTGCAGAGATAACCCAGAAAACCTACCTGAAAGGTTTAAGTAGGACAATAAATTTGCTCAGCTGCATTATTACAGAACATTCGCGGAACCCACGTGTCTGATTTAGGGCAGTGTTCTGCCTTTAAGAGCAGAATCACACTAGACACACACATAATTGCATTGACAATTGATAATTACAGTGTAATTACTCTTTTGGCTTTTCAAATTACATTCTATTCTCATCAAGTGAGAAAATATTAGCAACCTAGTCCAATCTGGTTTGGTTTCTACTGACATTAAATTCACCTCAGCCTTGTGTCTGTCGTGGTTCAACCCCAGCCCTCGACACAGCCACTCTTTCATTCCTCACCGCCAGTGGCTGGGCAGAAGAAGAGATAAAAGGTGAAACCTGTGAGTTGAGATAAGAACAATTTAATAATTGAAATAAAGTAATAAAGGAGTAATATTAATAAGAGGAAAAAAAGAGGAACAAAACCCAAGAAACACTAGTAATGCCCAATACAATTGCTCACCACCCACTGACTGATGCCCAGCTTGTTCCTGGGCCACAATCAGCACCTCCTGGCCAACTCCCCCCAGTTTATACCCCAACCATGATGCTCCATGGCATGGAATATCCCTTTGGCCAGTTCAGACCAGCTGTTCTGGTCATGCTCCCTCTCAGCTTCTTGGGCAGCTGCTCACTGCCAGAGGATTTGGAACTGATAAGTCCTTGACTTAGGGTAAGCACTACTGAGCAACAGCCAAAACATCAGTGTGGTATCAACATTATTCTCAGACTGAACTCAAAACACAGCACTGTCCCAGCTATAGGAAGGAGATTAATTCTATCCCAGGTGAAACCAGGACAGTGACTGACCGAAAGAAAGGCCCATCTCATCACAAAATACAGCATCATTCAGACCTAATTTTGCCACTTAGTAAAGTCTCTTCCACCTATTGACATAGAATGCATATAAAACAAACAAACAAACAAACAAACAAACAAACAAACGGTGCTCTGACATTTTCAAAAGCACTGGGTACATAAAATAACACAAAAGAAATTATATTGTTAAGTGTCTCACAAAAAAACCCATATCTGGTCTTGTGCAGCACTTCTTCAGTAGAGTTTATACACCTGTAACCTCCTAGGCCTTTCTATCTCTGTGATTGCATGTGCTTCAGGATTTGGCAAGCTCTAGGACTGGTAGATCTTATAAGCTCTCAGCCTTGTTAGCAAGGAAAACAGTTTTCCATATGATGAATTTTGGACTTAGGCAATTTCATTTATGCCTGAAGATGTCCCACTGTTGCCTCTCCTGCTCGTCTGTCTCACTCAACGCATGCTCCTTTCCAACTTTCTCCTGTTAAAGCTTTACCCTGTGCATTTGAAATTGGTTCTTTTGGGTCTCTGACACATTTGTCAATCTTCAAGGCAGATAAGCCCTTTCTTCACTGCTCCTTGAGCTCATAGTTTTGGGTGGACAGTCAGCTATTGGCTGCTCCGGGGGTTGCATGAACTGTCGGTCAGGCAGCCACTGGCAGCAAGCGGGAGCACTTTGGATGTTGTGGCCTGTGACAGCGTAGGAAAAACAAAAAGGCAAGGCCAAGCAAAAATACCTTTGCAGATATCATGCATGTAAATAGTCAAAGGGAAGTTGGCTGGCAGAGGGCAGCCAACTCTTTGCTACTGCAGTCAATCACACCAGGAAATCCAGTTTTGTTTCTGTTCTAAACCTATTGCAAATTGTTGCTGTATTCACCCCGGGCATCAAATTGAGCTGCTTTAATGTGAGAAGACAGCTTCTGACTAAGTGTAGCAAATTTCTGCACATTTGTTGTTGTCACAGTATTACCTTTAACATACAGTGTTGTTCTTGCACTCCAGCAGTCATACAGGTCTCCTTTCAGCCGTGGGGACAGACTTATACATCATTTCCAATAGATGGCACTTTTTAGCCTCTTCATGTGCGCAGGTGAGTGTGTGTGTACAAACATGTTTCCATAGTAACTGGAAACTGCTTTTATACAGCACTGCCTACCATAAAGCAGAGAAATTGTAGTTGGGTTGAAATTACATCATCTTATATTTTAAAGACACTTTTTTTTTTAAAGCCACAGTGAAAATAACATGATCATTTCCTTTTCTTTATTACCTTGTGGCTAGAAAGGCATCCTCATGCAGAAAGAAAAACACTTAAGGGTAAATACAAAATCCGTCAAGTATAGGGGGTTTGGTGGAGAAAAAAAATCAATATGACCTTTCTGATAGAATTCTATAGGAAGTCTTTATCATAGATGAATATAGCCTTCATACAAGTACAAATTGAAGCTATCAAAAGTTAATTCCTGGCTTCTTGGAAGGTACTATAAAGGGCACATAGCCACAATTCTCAGGGGACAGGCAGGGCAGTGCAGCAAGGCTGTGCAGTCCTTCCTCACAGCCTCCAAGATGAAAAGACTGAGACCTTTGCTTCTCTAATAAAGCTTCTGGAATGGAAAGGCTGTAAATTCAAGCCCCTGGGTAATCAAGGTCTAAAATACTCCTCCTGCATCTGGGTTCCAGAACATTTACTTCAGTTTCTTTTTCTGTCATGAAATTGCTGTCTCATCTTTGTGGATAATTTTGGGGTGTTTTTTTCCAGTCCTTTTGTATTTATATTAAGTTTGTTTTTCGTCTAAGGAAACAATATGCTATGTAATTAGAGGATTTTGGTTGCTGTTTGTTATTCAGGAGTCCTCTTTGGTTCATGGGGCTGCTATAGATTTCTCCAAGTCTTCTCCAGGCACTGGGCATCAATTTTATGGCAGTTCCAATTAGGTAGGCATAAAAAGGGACAGAATGTAATTTCTCTATAATTTTTGTTCACATTTTCTGCCGATGATATTCCCCAGCTACCCCTGCCTCAACTTTGTCATTATCCTTGGTTTCTCCCTCTCACTCAGATCCAAGCAAATGTATGTTGTCTTCTAGTCTTTCCTGCTCTTGCTTTATTCACTCTCTCACCCTGTCACTGTCATGATTTCCTTGTGGGAAATTAGAGAGTGATAAGAACATAAAGCGAATATGAATTGGTATTAGTTTCTAATGTCATGGCAACAACAATGGCTATTCCTCAGGTAATCTTTTCTCCCTGATTTCAAGGAGGAAATACTGAAAGTGGAGAGGTTGCCCTTTAATTCTGTGAGAGATAGGCAGTGTGTGCTGTGCTTGGGAAATTAATAGTCAGTCATCAGAACCGCACTATTTTAGATTTCTACAGTCAGCAACTTTTTAGTTGCTTCACCTGAAGTGATGCACTGTACTTGATAGAATGAACTGCACCTGCTGCCTACTATAAAACATCTCTGCTCCTAATGAAAAAAAAAAACATTGGAGAGAAGCAGTCTTACTGTTCACTCAGCAGAGCTCAGTCTGACCTGGTGCAGGGGAACCAGCCCGGCCCTGTGCAAGAATGAGGAAGCTACTTAGGTGCAGGGAAAGGGAGGAGCACACGGTGTTCTGCTACAGACTGCCCACAGCACAGTCCTGGAAAGCTGAAATGCAGCAACACAAAAATATGATCTGTGAAAACCAACATGTCATCACTGCTTCTTTATTCTCTGCTGGAAATTTTGGTTGGCAGGTTTTGTCAGAGGATAACCTCCACGTCTCTTATCTGTGTTATTTCAGCACACATGCCAAAATAACCCAGACCTTGGTGTCTTTTGGCAAAAATACATCACAGCATAATGCTTGCCAATGTGTTTTAAATTGTATGCTGTACAACCAGCAAAGAAAGGAGCAGCCAGATTTGTTAAACAACTATTAAACTGTTAATCAACTACTTATTTAGGGTCTTCATGACTCAA
This sequence comes from Rhagologus leucostigma, assembly GCA_013397725.1. Taxonomy (NCBI): domain Eukaryota; kingdom Metazoa; phylum Chordata; class Aves; order Passeriformes; genus Rhagologus; species Rhagologus leucostigma. The sequence goes on along the minus strand of VZTD01000753.1, from coordinate 177,176 downwards.
CTCTCCACCATATGGGCAACTCCTAGAATATTTTACAATCAGTGTTTTCTTAAGTGTGAGATTAAAAGATCAAAAAGAAAATGATCAAGTAATCCAAGTGAGGAACAGGGTGCAAGCTTCAAGTTCTGAGCCAGAAATGAAACAGTCTTGAAGATGAGAAATAAGATAGACTCATAGAATGGTTTGGGAAGGTTTGGAAGGGACCTTAAAGGCCATCTAGTTTCAACCCTCCACCATGGGCAGGGACACCTTTCACTAGACCAGGCTGCTCCAAGCCCATCCAACCTGGCCTTGAACACTTCCAGGGATGGGGCAGCCAAAGCTTCTCTAGGCAACCTGTTCCAGTGCCTCACCACCCTTACAGCAAAGAATTTCTTTCTAGTATCTGATCTAAACCTGCTCTCAGTTTACAGCCATTCCCCCTGGTCCTGTCACTATGTGCCCTTGTAAAAAAAATCCCTCTCCAGCTTTCTTGTCAGCCCCCTTCAGGTACTGGAAGGCTTCTAGTATGACCCTAATACGACTCTATTTAAATGGGAAAGACACCTATTAACAGGAGGAGGTCAAAAGAGGAGATGCCAGACTAAGTGCTGTACTTTCTATTGTCAAAAGAGTTAGACTCCTCCTTTCAGTGGTTCTTGCAGTTGTTAAGGAGATATATAAGTATTTTTCCTTCTTAAATGTCATGAATTTCACATCCTTAGAACTCCTCTAATAATTTGGAAGCTTTTATCTAACCATTGTACTAGGTCTCATCCTTACACTTTCCAACTCTTTTCAGAGAGACCCTGCGATATTCCACCTCTTCAAATTTGTTATTTTTTCTTTAAACAAGTCCAACAAAGACAGCAGTTTGGCTCAGGCTGGTATTAGCAAAGTGTCTTATAGAAGTTATTGCCAAGGGATTAAGGTGTGCCACCACACCTCCCCAAAATAAAGGTTCATGGAAAATTAATTCATAAATACAGACATTTATGTAAAGATATACAAACATTCAACATAAACATTACATGCTGTTCAGAACTTATTTTCATACATTTATAACTTCTGTTTAGACTTATATGTTAAAAAATCCCCAATGGTCAGGCAGTATTTTCCTACGTGTAGGACAGCACAGTATTTTGGTCTCTCCCAGCCCAAATTACCCCATACAACTGCAACTTAGGACTCTTTTCAGAGAATCTCCATTGGATTCAATTTGCTAAAATACCTCGAACCCTTTTTAAACAGACTAGAGGAATGCCTAGGCACCACACTGTCATCTCTCTTAAGATAAATTAGGTCCTTCCTTCTCTCCTGCTTATTAAAAATCCCCTTAGAGTCAGAAATTCCATGTGGTCCTAAAGAAAACTGCCTGGAGACTCTTGACCTCTGAACAGCAGCATAGGTGCTTGCAACAGCATCCCAAAATCTCTCAACACAACTGCATTCTAAATGAACAAGAAATAGTCAGAAACAAAGTACGTTTCAAGAATGCTTGGTGAGTGGAACTAGGTGCTATCCAAACTGATGCTGTTCCTGAAGTCCTGACAGCTTCCTGGAATAAGTGGCCAAGCTCTGGCTGGCTCCCAAAAGGCAAATGCCCTTGTGCCTGGGCAGTATGCACGATTTAGCTATGGTTGTTGCCTTCAGAGAAGTTGTGCTCTCAGCGAAGAAGAATCTAATGTTTAAACACATCATGCAGTCCTAAGATCTGCCGTCTTCACACAAGACTTATACACAATATCATATTCCCAAAAGACATTATTCATGTTTAAATTCACTGATTTTGGCTTTGCCACTTTCACAGCCTAACAAACTCTGAAAACATAACTACATTTTTTTCCTCCATCGTTAAAAACCTCATGTTCTAAGCGTGACCTGCCCCTATCATTGTATTTGGAAGGAAATATACCAGGGCTATATTATCTACATGCCTGCTTAAATGTAGAAATCTTATAATCTTCTTCCTGAAACACTACTTCTGTTCTATGAAAGCATCATATCTTAAATATTAAAGGAAGCTCGTTGGGTCTTTTTACTGTCTGAATGTGCCATATATCCTTTCACTTTTCCTAAGGAATGTGAGAGAAGGAAAGAGTATGCAAAGCAAAACCATAAAGTGAACAGTGCCAGTTCAGCATTCAAAGAGGAGTTGCCAAGAGCGTAAATAACCATCTCTATTAAGTGCTGTCCGAAATGGGAGCTATTGAAGTGGGGAAATGAAAGGCCCTGAACAAAACCCACTGACCAACCTGAACACCAGAAGTTCTGCATTACAGAAGTCTAAATTAAGTGCTGGCAAGGTGTGGGATAAATCATTAGCACACATGTTAAATCTGTTTGGACACAACTTTTTTTTTTTTTTTTTAATTTACCATATTATGAACTTCTATGATAGATTTCCACAAAACATAGGATCAAGCCCTAAAAAATTACCATAGACGTCACTTCAGCAGTAAGATATTACATATCAGCTCTGTTGTACTGGTTTGCAAGCAAGTTCATAAATGCACCAACTTTTTTTTTTCAAAGTTTTTTTTCATTATTTTTAATGATAGCACCACTTCATTCCTTGCTACTGGGCTGCTAGATTGAGTGTAAAGAGGACAATAACACTATGATTTCCAGCATATCTGTTCCAGCATCTGTTACATCACAAGCTGCCTTACAGCATTTCATAGGAGTACCTACTGGCTTTATACATCAAAAAAAACAACAACAAAAAAAAAAAAAAAAAAAAAAAAAAAAAAAAAAAAAAAAAAAAAAAAAAAAAAAAACCCAAAAAAACCGAAGGTGATCCTTCACCCAGCAATCTTTCAGACTATATGAGGATGTCCTTGTCAGCGGTGCGAACACAGGAATCTCGATGGACCCCAGCTTTAAGAGACCTATCTGTAAAAAAGGACAGACAGGCAGATAAAAGCCAGGCCAGTGTGCCAATCCAGGTGTGGAGACAAAAAATTGGAAGAGTCAAAACACTTTGTCAACAGCTTTTGAATGACAACTGAGGGGTTGTTTCTCCAGTAACAGGCTTTTGGAAAGTCCACAGGCTGAACTACCAAGTTCCAGCTGTCCTGAGAGAGAGGAAGGCAACAGCAATGCTGGAACTGAACTCTCCCAGCAGGAACCTGAGCCAGTTTCTGCCTCTGCAGGCTATGAGTTTTTTGGTTCAGTAGCAGTGCAACTATACCTGTGCAGCTTTGCATTTTCCTGCGATTCCAACGGCGTGATGCAAAGGGCAAATGGCTCCAGCTACCAATTATTTCCCTTAATTTGCCAAGCACAAGGGTACATCAAATTGTAATTAGGGTACTGAGGGGGCATAAATCCTAGGAAGGTGTGATGGATGCACTTAACTCCCCTATCCAAAGTAGCAATGGTTTGGAACAGGCTCCAAAGAAGATAAATCTTGATCTATAGCTGGGCCAAGAACTCTTCCAGAAAACTCACAAAGGGGCAGAGTAACCCAGCAAGCATCAATGCATATGAGCTTGGAACACCAATCATGAATAGCATGTGTTTTTTCCAGGACTGTTTTTCATGGACCTGAATGTGGTCAGGATGGAAATTTATGGACGAATAAACCAAATCATCCTGTGACCCTATAAACAATGGTCCTAAGTGAGGGTCTTTGAGCCCCCCTGGACTGCAGAGGGCTGTGCCAACACCTCCCTCTGAGTGGGATGTCTCTCACCTTTCATGCTCTATATCCAAAACCTCACAAACTCTCACTTTTACAAAGTTAAAAGGACCATTGCCAAAATCTGGCAACAGAGCCTGGGCCATGACTTTTATTCATTAGACTCTAGATATTTCAAGTTTAGAAGAGTGAGTTTTGGGACAATTCCCCTTCAGTCACTCATCTCAAGTTAGATGCACTGCTTTGTGCTTTGATGTAGGGTCTCATATGGAATTGAGAGTTACAGCATCTTCTGAGAGCCCTGGTAATACAAGTGGCAAGGAGCATTGACTATCTGGTGAATGTCTTCTGATGAAATTATGGAAATATTAATACTTGTCTAGTTCTTCCTACATGGAAGCTTCATATTTTTTTGAAGCCTTCCTTTGGCTCAAAAGCCAACCCCAGTGAGCATATTCCCTGTGGAATTGTTGCAAATTTTTGCTCAAACATAGACTGCTCATCACTACTTCTGTTTCAATGCTTTATCTCTGGGTTGGACTAGAGAAGTAATTTTACATCAAAAAAGATCTGCAGGAAAAGCAGATAGTGGAAGGAAAATACCACTTAGCCCTCATAAGAAGGAATCCAAGTACATACAGTACAATGGAGAATTACAATTTTTAGATCAGTCTGCTTGAGAAGCATCTGGAGAGATCATTAAAATCACCTCTGTAGTTCTTTGATCACTGGTCTTATTTTCATTTCAAAGGAGCAAGTTTGACAGAGTTCGTGGCAATTCCCTACTCCTAACTTGCAGCAGTCTGGTTCCCAGTTATCACACTGCCTCCTTCCTGACCCTTCCCAAAGCCACAAATTTATCCTTTTGGACAACAAAAATTATCCTCCAAAAGTGAAGCACATTTATAATTCAGGATTGCTTAAGAGCAAGCTGGCATGAGTTGGTTCAGTAAAAACACACCTCAGTATCAGGCCCTTGTTGTACCCCATACTCTATTTCAGTGCTGTCACTGCACTGTCCTAGATCGAGCTGACCACCATTAAATACAGAGTTCAAAGCAGGATCATGATGTGTAACTTGATATTCCATGTGCATCTTCCCCTCTCCCATACACACCAGAATTTATTCCTAGGGCAGTAAACAAGAGTTTAAATTGATCTGCTCACATTCGTACCTCTCTGGGCCTCCTGTTCTATTATTTAAAAAAAATAAAATCCAACAATCCCATACTTTGCCTGCAAGTTCAAACAGTTCTGGCATTTATTTCACTGAATTTCATCAACAGGTGGAGGGGCAGCTTGTCAACTGCATAGTATTTCCTTCTCATTCCTCTTGTTTCTCCTCTAGTGTCTTAATGAAGCAATGCTGATGGCACACTGTGAAAGAGGTCTTAGCACAGAAATGGGACAGAAGAAAGATGCTCACACAAAGATTCATGGCTGCTGTGGTTCTCTCAGTCTCTCTGCATCAGGATGCAAAAAACTTCCTAGTAAAGGAAAGGGTCAAGAGGGCTGACCTAGGCTAGAGAGAGGGGCTGACCCGGTAGCTGGACTCTGACAAGGAGATAAGCTAATGGGACCTAAGAGAGTATTTTTGACCCTAGAATAACAGCTTCACCATCAGCAATACTCAAAGGAGGTAGTGACGTATGGGGAACATGAGTGGGAGGGGAAGGAGTTTTGAATTATGAGTTAAACTGGGACCCGGAGCAGACAGATCTGGAACATCTGAGAGCTGCTACCAACATGGTCCTTTCCCAAAACCAGGCAGAACCTGGCTCTGCTTGTAGAGACCAAGAAGGCTGCGCCTTCAGCCAGTCTGCCACAGGAGTAGCTGATGTGCCCTGCTTTATTTTCTTTCCTTACTATGGACACTGATTCCTGCCAAGGACACCCTCTCCACTTTCTCCAGAGGTACATGGCGTGCCCTAGAGGGACATTTAACTCCAGAAAAACCCAGGCTTTGTTCTAAGGTAGATGAACTCCAGACAGCAAGACCCACTGGGCTGTAATAATGGCTAAGCTTTATCCCCCAAAAATTTAATCTGATTAATTGCTTTCTGAACAGAGTAGCAGGAGTGGGAGTGACAGCATTAGGGAGGACTTTCAAACCAATACAAGAGACAGCAACTAATGTTCTTAATTTTTTGAAAGTATTCTTTTCCAAAATTAATCAGATAATACATTGACAGATATATGAGAGAGCTCAGAGACTCACAGGTGTTACATGAAAGGTTTGTCTCCAGTAGCTTTCCTAGTTACAAGAGCAGTTGAATCATTCATCTTATTACATATAAGACTCTTGGTTTCCGTGCTGCTGTAGGTGGATGGGAGAGGGAGAAAAAAAGCTGCAGCAAGCTGGTTAAGCTTAAATCCAAGTAAAATAGTGGATTTAAAATGTATGAGCACTGTGTAGCTCAATTCTTTTATTAATTAAGCTGCATATTTTCTTTAAATCTGCTACTCAATGCCCTTAACTTTCAGCACTGTATTTCCATCGGGGTTCCTCCCATATAGCTTGACATTTAAAAGGACCTCAGTAGTAAACTGTCTTTTGTTGCTAATTTCTAACTGGATGTTTACATCAAGCTGTCAGTGCCCTTCTGTACAATTAAATCTTACCCCAGGGGGTGCTGCAGATTCATTCCTAGTGATTCTGTGGAGCACTGAGGTGCCCAGATCAAGTTCTCCAATCCGACCACAGCAGAATTTTCAAGACACACAGGTATTTCAGCCTACTTCATAGCAGCATTTTAAGACATGTAACACATTTTACTAGAAGGATGTGAATGGAGAAGCGTCAGAGATTTGCCCAAGGTCAGAGGACAACCTGGGCACACAGCTGATCTGCAGACTGACTACCCACACAAGTTAATCCTGGGCAAGGCTGTATTCACATGTAAAGGGGTGCTTCCCAAAGTGGCACTGCTCCCATGTATAAGGCCTCTCCTGCCCTTAGATTGGAGAGGCAGAAATGCTGGTGGCAGGATATTAAACTATGTGGGTCCCAGCCTGCCACAATGCTAAGCTGTGATTACCCCCAGCAGTGTAAGCAGAGCCAGGCCTCTTTCCTGAGGCAAAACCCACAGAGAAAAAGAGCAGCCCTCCTAGTGCCAGCCTGGCCAAGAAGACAAATGGCCCTGTGCCTGGGGAAGGAGCTTGCCAGGCTGTTGAAAAGGACCCCTCTTCAGAGAAAACCCTGGCAGCCCGAGAAGGTGTTTCCTCTTCACCTCGTAGAATAGACCAAACCAGCTTTTTTAAAACACCAGCTCCCCCTCTAAAATAAATTCTCATCCAGAAGCCAAGTTCTTTTTCCTGAGTGCCTCATTCATAGTGAGCAACAGCACAGCAGCAGACAGAGGCCATTAGAGAGCTATTATATTTTACTGCTAGGAAATCACTGATTGCATACAGGAAAAACTAGTATCAAAAAAGTTCCTACCAACAGCTGTTGGAAGGAAATGTCACAGTCATGGTGTCTAGACATTGTCAGGCTGCCCTAAATCAGATTGTAAATGCAGGTCAGCACTATCCTAAGTCTTATCAAAGTGGCTAAAATGTTGGCTTTCCATTCAAGGGGTTTCAGCAACAGCCAGTCTGCCGTCACTCTAAGGTCAGGTAGCGTGGTTTTGGGGATTGCCACCAGAAAGGCAGATTGAAAAACTCAAGAGCTCCACAGCTTCAGTGGCAGGCGTCTTACTCTGACCTTGGCATGGGCACAAAGAGGATAATCTGAAAGGCCGAGGGTTTACCTCCTTCTGGTCCCTGTGAAACAAGGACCTCCTCGGCACGGGATGCTTGTGAAGGGGAACTACTGCCATCACTGCACCTCCAAGGAGGTTTCCACTCTTCCTCCCCATGGGCCCTAAAGCCAACGGAGGCACGCTCTGTTCAGAGGAGGGGACAGCCCTGGCAACAGGTGCTGCTGAGTGTGGGTAAGATCCACCAAGCTGTTTCCACGCCTAGGTACTGCAGGAGTCATCCTGACTCACAGCTCCCCTTCATTAAATCTGACACAGGGTATTGGAAAGAGGCAAGGTGGCACTAGGACAACACAAGCTGCTGTAGCAGGCATGGATAAAGACAGAGGTTTAAAAGGTTTCCTGAGCTGATAAAGGTGCACACAACTCCCTTCCTCTCCTGCTGTGCCACCAGTGGGGCTGCCAGCCAAAGAGCGGTTCCCCAGGAGCTGGGAGCAAAGCACAGTGTGGCGTGAGGACGGCTGCTGGCACTGCATGGCTCAGCAGAGACCAGCCACCCACACACAGCAAGGCAGCAACTGGAAGTTTGTAATAGATACCTGCAGGGAGGGATTTTCCTCCAGGGAATTTGTCTTGCAGTCTGCTTTACAAGATTTACCTGCAGTAGCAAACAAACATAGTGAAAGACTGCAGACAGCTGTGGGGAATTAATCGGTGTCAGAGTTTGCCAAGTCTTTGTTTAGTACAGGGTCAGCAGTGAGCTCCTCTCCCTCCCAACTGAAAGCATAGAGATGCTGAGCACTGGTAGTGCTCAGAAAGCACACCTACAGGTCAGCCCAGAGCCACAGAAAGCCCCTGCACAGGGTTTGGAGGTTCAACAGGACCTATGGACTCACTTGCTGCTTAACTCATTTTTCAGCCACCATAACCTTGTAAAGCTGCACCTCAGTGCACAGTAAAAGTCATTCTGTGCACAGCATGTCTTTTTCTAAAATACAGCACTTGAGCACCATCCTGTTGTGCTCGGTGGACTACGTAAACACAGACTAGAAAAAGCCAAAGAAGAACAGTGGCCCCTGCCAGAGAAGCTTTATGATGTACAAGCTCCTTTTCACACGTTGCACAAATGTTATAAAGAAAAGGACAACACTTCTAATTTAGGTGATCTTTAATCTAAGCCAAGAACCTACTTGCAGGCCTCTAACACTTGGTCTCATAGTGCTATGTAAAAGAACTGCAGATGAATGAAATCACTGTATGACACTTTATATTAACAAATCTAAAAGAATTTTTTGGTGTGCAGCTATATAGTTGTTCCTTTTCCACCACCCCAATCTTAACACCTTCTCAGTTTTCTTTCTGTTATTTAAATAAATAAATAACCCTCCTAAATTGCATTGGGTCAATTCAAAACAGGCTGGATCCAAATGTAACTAACGGGTTACTTTGGCAGCCTGAAGTTCAACTGCAACAACAATACATGAAAGACTGTTCCTGCCAGCTAAAACTTCTACAGTAGCTATGAAAACCATCAGCTGCTACAGCTGCATTTCCAGAAGACTGAAGCCCACAACTTCATCATAAATGAAATGTCACCAAATAGTGAAAATCATTATAACCACCTCTGCTGGGGCTGTTGCTTATTTATCATGCTTTAGCTGCACACAACACATAATAAGCTGGTTTTCTCTGCTATGGATACACATAATTTCTGCCTATAAGCCAAAGTTCCAGCATTAGCATGGACCCCTGTTTTCCATGCCTATGGAATCAGCCATTAAGAATTTCATTTTTTCAGTCTCCTGGCATATCAACATGACTTCTTTTAAAAACTTCTCTATGAAAGTACCACCCACAGCAAAGATTAAAACTTATTGAAGACAGAAGTTTTGGAAAACCTGGGTTGCGGGAAGAAGATACCAAGGATCGTTGCGTTTTATCACCATTCGGAGAGGGGAAGGAAGAAATTTTTTTGACAGGAATAACTAGAAATGCAAGAGGATGTTACAGGCCATGACATTTGAAAAACAGTTTGCCTCTCATCCCCATCAAGCCACCTGAATATCTGGCTTCTCTTCACAATACAAACTTCTGTTAGTGGAATGTTGCTGTTCAGGGAAGTCAACCTCATGCACAGCTATGCGAGAAAGGCTGACAACAGTTATTTGTGACTGAGTTGATGATCACCTGAAAAGAAAGTAGTGTTTTGGGTTTTTTTCCTATCTCTGAAAAACAGCAAAATGGAACAGTTCAAGGACCTTTCTGATTTTTTTTTATCTTCTTCTGGTGAGGAAATTACCTAATTTCCTGGAAGGACATTTTAATAAGAAGAAATGCAGTCAAGTGTCAGAGGGAGTAGTGAACTGTGCTCTCTCTAAAGACATGCTGGCATCTGAAACTATTTCTAAATACCTTGAAAATAGAGCTACTTTAGTTTTACCTTTAGATTGCCAGGTCAGGTGAGGAAATTTAAGCCTTTACTAATAAAATAGAATAAAAAGTATTTAATGCTTTTTGATTAAGTAAAATTCACTAATCCAGATGCTACCTGGTTACTTTTGAATAATCAGTCATATGTAATCATAATTAACGACTATACACAAGTGGGGTTGATTAAGGTCAAGGATCATTAGCATTTCCTAACTTCTGAGAATGTGCTTTTGTACACTTAGTCATTTTTTATTTTGGGACATTTACGTATACATATTTATATTTATACACACAGACATATCATTATTTCCTCACAGCTTTCTTGTAGTTTAGCTACGTGAACAACAACAAAAAAACCTTTAGAAAGCCAGAGTCAGTAGTAGGTAAATAATACTGTCTCCCTCCTTTTCTAAGCATCTTGTTCCATCCTCTATGCTCTCCCATACTCTTTCCATATATTCTTGGGTTTTTTCTGTCCATATTTTTATCCTCTTCTTCCCTCTTGCTTTCTAATAGTGCCTTCTCATTTCTCTTTCTACATATCCTATTTTCCTTTCCTCATTCAGTCAAGATTTCACACCCCTCTTCTCAAACATGCAGACTTCTTCACCTTTTCCACCAGGCCAGGTACCCACGTTTATGCAACCATTTAGGATTGTTCAAAACAGGGTTTCCATCCAATGGTATCATTGGACATCAGATTGTATTGTGTGCCTATTATATGCACAGTGAACTCAATAAATTCAGACTCCATTAATCTGTGGCATACATTGCTAAGGTCCCTTGTACAGCCATGACATTGGCAGTATCAAGTTATTAGGAATGAGATATTTACACAAAGAGAATACCAGTAAAGAAAAAAAATATAAGTGTTTCTGCAGTAATACATGATTATAATTGATGCAAAACACATACCCTATTAATCAGAGCATTAGTTAGGCTGCACAATGAAAGACAAGTCAATTCTTTTCTAGCCATACCTCTTCCTGAAGTGACTGCAAAATCCTCTACAAAGATCATTTCAGCAGAAGTGGGAATTACACTTGAACATGAAGGCTCCAAAGCAGCAAAATTTGATCACTCACATACAGAGACTGTTAAATTAGCCATGGAATTTTGAAAAATTTCTACTCTGTCTTATTCATTAAATTAATGCCAGAGGAGCTGGCCTGTGCAAGAGGTGACTACACAGTGGAAGACACAATGTACAACTCTCATTAAAATACCAATAGGTTGAAACAACAGTACAGAAAGAAATACATGATGTCTTGACACAGTTTAACCATAAAGTCACTTCTTATACTAGAGGAAAATGACAAGCAATGATGATTACAAAAGCAGTTAGAGACTGGCATTCTGCTATTTGAATTTTTTTATTTAAAAACACTTTTACTTCCAAAACCCAGTCCATTATAAGATTCAGAAAGAGTTTGTGAAATAGAGAGCCAGCTTGAGACTTGCATTTAGTAAAATCATGAATCATTTGACACAAGTGTTTGAGTCGAGACTTTAAAAATAGTTGTCGAGCAAAAAGACTTGGGGGAGATCAACTGCAAAGAACTTGTCTCAATTTGCTTTTTTTTGCCACTAGTTACAGGGACTTGAAATGAGAATAAAGTTGGGGAACTAAGCAAGCATTCTCACTTAGGAAAGTTAGTTCTGAAAATAGATGGTGCATTTTTATTTACTTCTTTTTAAAAGGATTGCTTAGTGTCTTGGTATTCATAGCTGCATTTTCTCTGGATCATCCCTGTATAACAAGACATCTGAGCACAGTCCTGGTAACAAAGTCCTGATCAATAATCTCAGTTCTATGCTGATTTCCCCTGCACAAAGACCTTTCTTCTGCAATGATTTTCTTATCCACAAAAGTCAGACACACCACATAGATCCATGGGTAGGCAAAGCCTTTTCCAGTGGTTCTTTAATTAGTGTTTGTGAAGTGCTCTGAAGGCAAGCTCTCAGAGAGAAAACCATTATCAGCAGCAGCAGCAGCATCTTTCATTTGACATGCTCGTTTAGCTCACTAGAAATTACAGAACAGCACCCTTGCAGCTGACCCCAAAGGCAGGGCTGAAAGTGGATGCTCCTCAACCCATCTATCTTTCTCTCAGTATAATTAATTGCCATCTGGTCTGATCTCAGTCAAGAGCCAGCAATGAACCCCTTGTACTAATCACAGTTAATATAATCATACCTGCATGATTAGAAAGTTAAAACGAGTACAAAGAAAAACAAGATTTAACTTGTAAAGAGGCTTTATTGTGCATTTTAAGTGTCAAGTGCAGACTTATCAGAGACAAAGCAAGGACCACAGTGAGTCAATATCATACATATCAGCCAAGCACAGGACTGGCCAGTGTTCCCTGCTCAGTAGCTCTATGTAGTTTGTATATCTGTTTGTTTACAGTGCAGAGAGGCAGCAGCAGCAGCAAACAACCTGGCATGTTTGTATCTTGGTCTGCTGAGAAGGTACTAAGAGCTAAACACCACAAGGAACAGGGATACCCCAGCCCCCTGTGAAACACTGTGAATAAAACCTGAAAGTGCAGCGTGATGTAATGACTGGTATCTTCTGCCAAGAAGCCTAGAAACTTGCTCATCAGTTGGTACTAATGAGCCAAACATGTGAGTAACACAAATTCGGATGTGTACGACTCTCCTCGCCCATCCCCTCTTGCTTTTGCATTGAAACAGAGACCTCATGCAGGTTGTTCCTTCCCAAATTTTCTTTGTCCATGCTCAGACAACAGGTACTTTGTTAAAACACTTCCTGAAGTTTGTTCTCATTAAGTGACCAGCAGAAGCACCGACCAAAATGTAGCACTACAACTTAACACCTCTAAGAACACTCCACAGGTTATGAAAGAAGTGAAACAAGTCTGTAGAGAAGTTTAAAAAACACTTTAATGCTTTTTCCACACACTTGGCAGCATCCCTTGCATGATCAAGTATGCTTTGAGCCTGAAGAAGTCTATGATGTACCTCTGAGACCTCCCATTTGTGATTTCCTGTGATCAATGCAACTTGGCATTGATAAATTATATGTAAGAATTTATGCTAATTACTATATAACCCCTGGGTAAATAAAAAGAACAAAAACAAAATTAAAACAAACAAAGCTTGTGAACTTTATCATCATCTAAGTTCATAGCTACAGTAATAATTCGTACAACTGAAGAGTAAAACAATTAATAGTTGTTGGTACCATTTTTGTAATTAAAGTTAGCCAGAAAAAGAAAAACAAAAAGTATTAAACCCTGCTATTTTCTAGTAATACAGCGACTGCTTCAGAGCCAAATCACACTTCCTACTAGAAAACAATTTCTGTTGCCTAGTGAGAAGTTAAGGCGGGTGGATACGTGGTGTTTGCATGGGACACAAAACTCCATAGCAACAGCAGAAAAACTTAAAAGTTTTAACATGTGGAAGACAGCATAGTTGAGCACCAAACCTCTGGAATTAACACTCCACTGCATAATTTTAAGTCATCGGTCCACTGGGACACCACTGCAGCATTGGCATTATTCAAGGGAGCAGCAGAATTCAGCTGCAGGTGGTTTAACTCGTGCATTTCTAGACCTGATGGCAACCACATTCTGAGCTACAAAGACCTTTCAGCAAAGAACTTTCTTAAACTCTCTAATTACCAATGATAGTTGATTAGTACCAAACTGAAGTGGTTTAGCCAGAAAAAGTAAGCTTTAAAGAAAAGAAGCTTTAGTAGAGCATAATACTGGAACAGTATACTGGAACTGTGCTTTTACAGTTTTCCCCATTTTGTTTTCTCTTTGGATTACATTTACTTGCAATGTAAATACAAAAGCCTAGGAGAAAGTTTACTGCAAGTTCTCAATGTTTTTAACAAGCTTCTTTCCTAATTGATAAGAGCATTTTAAATGCAGTTAGTTATGCAGAGGGTAAAGTTAGTTTTACTTGTACATGTAAAACATAACCAGTGTTTTCCAGCAATGTATGTGGTACAATTTAAATAGCTATGAATTACACATGATGTGCAGAGAGTCTGCTCTAAATGTCAGAAGTGTGTTAACTTCAAAGAAAATGTTTCTGATCTCTCCATTCTGAGGCTATGCTTTCACTACTGAATAACATGCTTTAAGAACCCTATTTTTTTCAAAGCTACTTTAAAAGCTGTTGTTAGCCAGAACATCAAGAAGAGCAGGCTACCCCAACTTCAATTATTTGTACCCTCTAAATGCTTTATAAGGTATGCCCCTTCAAAGGCCACACTTAACACCGGTAGGAAGAAAACTGTTCAGAGCTGCCATGGTCCTTCACAGCAGTCAGAAGAAATCATGAAAATAAAAAGTTCATTACTGACTCAGAACCTTTAGTGCCAGATAGGAACACGACTCTTTTCTCCATATGCTTCTCGCACAGGGCACTTAAAGCATTTTCTTTGCACAATATTCCTGCTTCTTTAAGCTTTTTGGTACTGATTTACCACCCTCCTGGCAGACCAAGGCAGGTTACTTGAACCATACACCCTGTACCAAGCAATGCCTGCTCCCTTGCCCCTCTCAGGGCCATCCCACCTGACCCCAGCAGCAGTCCCTCCAGGGGCACCCAGTAACCTCCACCTATGCAGCCCAGATTGCTATTAACCCTGCTCTCCATCCCAGTATATTATACTGAAGTCCACAGTAAGCTAAATATAAAGAGGGAGAGAATGATTCCTGGTTTTGTTAAAATAAAGCTCCTGCTTTTACCAGCTTAGAGCTGCCAAGGCTTGTCAGATTCCCTGCTCCTTTCAAAATTTTCATTACTCTGAATGCTATTCCTTTACTTGTAAAACTGCATTGAGGAATTACGTTATAAAGAGAGAAAAGGGAACTTCAACTGAATTGGCTTCATTTATTAATCTCATTATTAAACTACTAGCAAATGAATTTGCAGTGTTTCAATTAATATAGTCTAAAGACTTGCTTCTAGCCCAGCTGTAAAACCTATCCCATAATCACAGAATGGGTCAGGTTGGAAGGGACCACAGTGGTCCAGCCTCCCTGCTCAAGCAGAGTCATCCTAGAGCACATGGCACAGGATTGTGTCCAGACAGTTCTTGAATATCTCCACTGAGAGGAGATCCCTAGGTATGCCAGAGTTCTCCTCTCTGGTTTGGTTACTCACATTCAGGTGGCACTTCCTGTGTATCAGTATCTGCCTGTTGCCTCTTGTCCTACTGCTTGGCACCACGGAGAAGAGCCAGTGAGGGAAACTCCACAACCTCTGGGTGAGCTGTTCCAGTGCTTGGTCACCTGCACAGTAAGTGAGAAACTTGTATAAAAAAATCAAACCCAGGAGATTAGGTTTCAAACTGATGATCTTAAAGGTGTTCTTCTTTTCATGTTCTTTCTCTCCTAGTCTCCTCTCTTCTCCAGCATACTCCTATCCAGATGTGTCTAGATTTTCTGTGCTTCTGTTTCACATGACAGAAGAGGGCCTTGGTTAAAGAGAAACTTCCAGCAAAACAGTAGTTCGCATTTTGTACTATGCCTCTCTTTCCTTCTCCACACTGCCACTGGATCAAAGCAAGTCATCTAGGTCTGTCTCCTTCTTTACTGATATCCTTCTCAAGTATTGTTTGTTTGTCCCCCAGATTTAACTGTCACTTCCACATCATCCCCTCCATCCTCTCACACCCGCAGTGTGCCGTTATTATAGAGGGTCACCATGGAAGCTTGTAGGGAGATCCTTGTGCTAATGGTTAAAGATATCCTGACTTTTATTAATCTCATACAATCATTTGGCACTTCAAAATTTACCAACAACACACTACCCTACAACAAGAACTCCAATGCTTCATCCCACTCCGGTTTGTACTCTCACAGCTCCAGCATCCTCAGGACACATGCTGATTTGGTTTTGGAGGACAAGGAGACACTTTGGCAGTTGAGGAGTCACCACCAGTGGGAGAAATGCTGAGATAAATGAGCTGACAGGAGCTCTGTATGGCTGCCTGTCTCTCAGACAGCAAATTAACTCTGGGTTGGGACAAACCAGGTCTCAGCACTGACGAAGCAGTACTTTGTGTCTGAGCTACTTCTTCAGCAGAAGAGCCTAAACCACACTGTTATACTTTACTCTTGATATATACTAAACTTTTAGTCATATATTTTCCCTTAACAAAGTTAGAGAAAAAAATAGACATTTACATGACGTTAGATATAGAGAACAAAATGAGAGCAAAATTCAGTATTTTTCTACCTATATTTCCAGTCTACCTTTCCACATTCACTCATTTCACACCAGTAGCTGACAAATACACAATAGTGACATGGTGACTGCTTTATATTTATTGTAGACTTTCACAGTGATGGACAGCCACACCAGGTACACCAGGGAGAAAAATGACAGCCTAGGGATGCTCTAGTACTGCACTGAAAACAGTGTGTAAAAGTTATCTTACAACTACTGTTTATTCTGTATTTGCTTCCACATACAATCAGTGGTTCCCCAGAATTTTTAATTTCACATAAAAGCAACTTATCAGTTAACAATATCATCTTTAAATGATAGCTCTGTGCTTCCAGATGCTCTGGCCACACGACAAGAAAAGCTCTGGGTGTCAGAAGGCCACGTTCTGATTGCAGACCAACACACCACATGCGAGCGTATTCCAATCATTCAAATATTTGCTAGTTTGTTTTTCCTCAGACATAATGGAAATCCTAACTGATCACTTACCATTGCAAAATTATTCTATGTATTATGTATGATTTAAGTTTTGAATAAATGTGAACTAAATGTCATAAGACCAATTATTACTCATCATATAGAAACCAGTAAAAATTCATTTTGTCCTTTTCTGAAATTAAAAATAACTTCCCTCCCACTAATCACCATTCTGCAGTTTCCAAAGTCTGTTACTCTTCTTAGCGTTTTTGACTTGTTATTATGTACTGATGGTGGCACTAAGAAATGTTGCAGGCAGAAAGTCCATTGTCATTTATCTTGTGCACTGCTTGGAGACAGTTGCATTTCTTACTAAACTAGTGAATATAAATGGCACTATAAATAGACAGCAAATCCTTTAAATATTTTACTGCTTTAGGGCAGTCTAATAGACAGAAAGCCAATGCTTTTGTTCTTTTTGTCACTTCATTGTTGATTTAGGAAGCTTTTCCATCAGATCATACAGTAACTGTCACAGCGGGGAAATATTGCCTTCAAAGTTTTTAATCTCAACTATATTAAAAGAATGGAGATAATGACCTGCAATCCCTACATAAATCTTTATCCAAAGAAATGTGAATATTACATATTTATTTTCTGTAAAGAGGAAGTCAAATCTATGCATACTTGGTCCCATTTTTCTCACAAATATGAGCACAGCAATATGTCTGACTACTTGGTGAAGCAGTTTGCACCTGATTTATGGTCACAGGAAGGTAAAGATGGATTTATTCAACTTCTGTAACTGCTTGTTGTCAGAGCTAGCTTTCCATCTGGGAGGACAGACCTGCTCAGCATCTAGCCTTCTTCTAGATCCACTCCCAGTAGCAGGAAAGGGGGCAGTAAGTTTTAACGTGTTTTGACTGTGAAGGAAATGAGTGTCTAGGTTCATGCACAAATCTGTCCTTCCAGCATCCACCCTAGGAAGCAGGAAATTTTGTTCCTGTCATCACATCTGTTCCACACCAGCTGCTCTCACCTCTGTGCACAGCCCGTATGAAACACGGCTCTGGGTGGAGCCTGCAGGGTCAACCTCACTTGCCTCTTGCCCAGTGCTCCTGCAACATCTCACTCCACCCTATTCCCATCCCTCTGGCCACCTCCTCCTCCTTCCACTGCCCAGAAGCTGAGGAACACCTTGTAACTCTCATTTGACAGGAGGGAGAAACTTTTCCTGATAAAGACAGGCAGACAAGAGGTTGTCTCCAGGAAATAACATGGTGCAAAACACTAATTTAGTGAATGGAATTGCAAATAGAAGGGATGGCAGAGGAGACCATCCACATGAAGATTACCAGGGAGCAATGACAAGGCTTCCCTGGCAAATAAGTACTTAATTTATTTGCATATACACTGACGTTACTATTATTACGCTACTATTACTGATGTCTTCTTAATGAAAAAATACTAGAATTCTACTAGAATTAGGAATTCAGCAATTGAGAGATTTCAAGAGTTAGTTTTAAGAGCTCTTCTACTAATATTGTAATAATTCTAACAAAGTAACTCACAAATTCTACAGGTTCTTACAATGCTGATTGTTATCCTTATTTGATAAAATATATGAACTGAAATAATAAAATTGAAGCATGGGGTTTAGCTTCTGTTTAAAGTAAAGGCTCCAGGTGACTGCAAATGAAGCAAGAAATAGAAGTGTTCCACAACAGGTTACAGCAAAACAAGGAAAAAACTCGCAACCTTTGAGGTAAGCTCCCTCCTCTCTTGTGCTGTTTACTTAGACTGGTAAATTCTCACTCAAGCTCTCTGTTCTCTCTTAGTTGGCCACAAATATTCACCAAGTTTAGTGGGATTAGAATCCATTTCAGCTTCCCAGTCAAACAGGTGACCCTTTTTATTGTGTCCTGTGCTTAGGATCTGCAGGTACTGTTGGAAAACACACTGAAAAAATGGGTGACTATATTGTCATCCATAATGGGGGGCCAAGACATAAAAGAAGCTTAAGCAGCTGCCAAAGAACACAATACATCTTTAACTGGGACACCAGTCAGCAACAAGGACAGCTTTTCAAAACTCCTGTGAGTCAGTGGTCCATTTTCCTTCATAGTTACATAAACCATAGTGATTTAATCCCATGCCATAAAGTAAAAACCTTTTTATAGTACAACTTTTCTCCCTATGGAAGTGGTTAAAATTAAGCTGGTTTGGTGGATGTCAAAGAATAACTAAAAAGTACACAATCTTATTTTTTCATCATCAAAACATGATGATGGCTGTGATTACTAACTGGCAATATTTCATATCTGTTATGAGATTAAAAAAAACTGTTCTATCACCACTATATTTTCATTTATATTCTGCAACTTTATAGAAGAACACTAACATTCTCCAGCAATTTAAGCTCTCATTCTTGTACTTGGGGGAGTAATTGTTACAGGTTTCACTGGTTTTTTCAGTATTTCTGAGGTTGAAGATGTTAAGCAAAATTCTGTTTTTACACTTCTGTGTTTTGATCCTTATGCAATTTTACTTTATGTAAAAAAACCAAGTTGCCTCTCAAGGAGGAGCTGTAAAGCTACTTCTTCTATTCCTTGCAAGTATGGTAAAAGCCTTTTTTTCTTTAGGAATGGTACATCTTGCTCTCACTAACATACTTGTTGAATAAGTAATTTTCAGCTCAAGGAGAACAAGTGAAAGCAATTTAAACCAAGCCAGCCACACTACGGTAAAATCCACTCATGTGTCTAGACTATGATGAGGACTGCAGTGATTACAGCTGTTTCTGAATAGTTAGGAGACTTGGATATCAGTTTGGACTTGTCTGTCTGAGACATTTAGGGTATATTTGGGGTTTGTTTTTAAGTTGAATGGGTAGTGTGGGGACAAGCTGCAGAGGAGCCTCATCTCTTGCTACTTGCAAATTAAACTTCTCTAGAAAAAATTGCAGGGCAGATTGGACCTCAGAGAATTTTTATGAAAAAATAAATGGGAAAATCCTGAGCTGAATGTCACCTTACTTCTTTTCAGAACATTTCAAACAGTTGTGTAGTTGGGGTCTGCTTTCTCACACACACACAAAAAAACCCACAAGAATTTCTGTTTGCCCTCCTCTTGTGTTTGCAATGGACAATTTAATATAACCCCTAAATACAAGCATGTGAGAGTGGGAAAAACTATCTTACAACACCCTAATCATTATATTTCAGAAATCTAATAGAGCACATATTTTAAAAGGACATTTACTTTAGACATTAAAGGAAAAAAATATAGTGGGGAATGTAGAACATATTGGTTAAAAAAGTTGATTGGTAATGCTAACCAAATTTCCATTAAATAAGCATTCAAAATACAGCACGCCACATATAAATAAAAATACTGGAGTCATTAGGTATTATCTCATCCACTGCTTTGTAAGCAGTACTTCTCAAAGCTGTTCTACCATATGTGGTGAGGAATGAAGCAGGATTTGACAAGTATATTTATATTCTGAGACAACATTAATGATAATAGATAAGATTGGCACATTACATATCTTCACAAGAAAAGGACAAGGAAAAATAGTCAAAAGTTTAAGCAAGGGAAAATCTGCCTGCATAAATGGAAAAAACAAAATTCACTCTGATGATGGTCAGGCCCTGGATTAGAGCCCAGAGAATTCAAAACTCAACTAGACAAAGCCCTGGGCACTTCCCTTGTAATTTAAAGTTTGCCCTGGATTGCACAGGGCAATCCATTAGACTAGATCCATCAGACCAGATGCTTTAAAAAATTCTAATCTACCAAAGGATGTCCTAGTGCTAAATATTAATTTTTACATTCTGAAAAATAACTGTTTCTTACATGTACACCCACACACACTATTTCTCAGCCCTATCCCAGAGACTGACAAGTTAAATTAAATTATAAATGCACAGAATAACTTTTATATTCAGAAACATACCCATACCAATTTAAAAGCAGAGCAAAGATAAATGTGGCAAAAACTACACAGGCTAAATTAGTTCTGTCTTTACATAACTATTTGGATTAAATCCAGTATTTTTCTTCCCAAATTAACAAAAATACAGACCTGAGGAAACATGAAACAGCACACTATATTTCAATATTTTTCTCTCTGCCTTTTCTACTTCACAATTATTATTACAAAAGTCACTGAGGAAGATATAACAACTACAGGCAAGAAAAATAATTTCTACCAGCTCTGAATATTTTAAATTAAAGCAAAACAAACCAGGAGGGAACACAAATAAGGCATTTGCAAATAAGTCAGTTACAGTGTCTTTTAGATATTTCCACAGAAAGCTTTCAGCACAGGCTCTCTCTCTGAGATAATGTCAGCTGTGCAGAAGCCCTCCTTTCTACACAGCCTTACACTGAAGTTGATTATTTCCTAAACCATCTAAAACAGTGACACTAAACTTCTCCCTTCATTGGACATTGATAAATCCTGCTGCCTAGGTGTAAGTAAGTTTTCAAGGGAATAATAGATACTCTTGACTAAGGATGTGGCCATGCTTTAGTCCCTCATGTAAACCACAGTAAAGATTTATTGCTTTTGTAGCTATAGGTGTTTAAAAATCAGCACAAGCAGCAAAATCTAGTTTAGAAACTGTATGACATGTAAAAAAAAATAATCCTCCCAGGGTAAAGAATAGTAGTAGAAGGATTACATTCTACAGGGCAGAATGGACCAACACAGGGGAAAGAGGAAAGAAAGAAGTAGCTGCAAATTAAAGCTACATCACAAAGAAAATTAATCTTCCTTTTTCTTATAAGCAGCTTTCATGTTTACAGCTACAGATGCAAAATGAAAGAAGAGAATACTAAAGCAAACCATTTCTAGCAAATTAAATAGCCAACATGAAAACAGTCCGTAAGTATTTATGAATGTTTACATAAATAATACATGAAAATGGCAATGCAAGCAATAAGAATGATTAAAAGCACAATCAACTAATTAAAAAATCACCTGGAGTTTTGGTCTTCTCAGTTACTTTCATAAGTAAAACAATTGAAATTATACTGCTTTCAAAAAATAATGCAAGAATATGGTCTGGTTATCTCCAAATGAGGTATGGTTTTTATTATTTTCAAAATTAAATCACGTACATGGTAAATAAATCATTTGAGTTATTAGTAAAAAAGATGGGAAGGTATTATACTTTTTCAATGAAGAATTGTTCTCACACTCTAGACCTTCCTATATTGCCTAGAATGCATAATCTTGCTAATAGATCTTGCTACTGTTCATCTCTGCATTCAACATTTAAAGATCCAGAATAAAAAAAAAACCCTTTGGTATTATCTAAATAAGTATTATGCACATGACTGAGTTATTGCAAGACTAGGGCAATACTACAAACTTGAGCAATGAGGTAGAAGATTCCCTTCTGTCAGAGGAATACAAACAGTACCATGTATTTGAGTTCGGTTCATTAAGTCCCCACCTGACTGTCTCTATTTCCAAAGATGCTCATCGAAATTCTCTGGAATCAGACTGGAGCAACAGAATCCTCTTGAGGATTATTCAGCTTCATTGAAGCACAGCAGCCTGGAGGTGCTAACTCCTCTGATTTGGCTGCACAGGTAGCTTAGACAACCAACTTAGATGTAGAAATCCACCTTTCAGATATCTGAAATCAAATGAGATTGTCTTTGCTGGCCACAGCTACATAAATGAGCAGAGTATCTGTTTACATCTTATTCTGTAACAGGAAATATGGTTTTTTACCCATGCATTTGTAAGATTGCACATGAGTGAGGTACTTCCCCTCTCCTGTGCTACATGACCTGCATTATGCAAGCACTCCTGAGGGACACTTCTGCTACCAGCTAGCCCTGTGATTGTTTTATTTTTGTTTGAAAATTGGCTATTGTTATTGATAGCTGGCACCACATGACTTACGCCTAATAAGTAAAAGAGAAAAAGTAAGGAAAGCATTAATGTAAAGTTTAGCACCTGAATCACTGACAGCGCTCAAGATATCACTCTGTTAAAGAAGTGCAGATTAAGGCTCTGATCATATCAGTTCTTCTATTCCCACCACACAGAGTCGTATTAGCCATTCCTTACTGTGCCCCATTTTCCAACCAGACATAAAGGAAAAGTATGAAGAAACCACCAGAAGAAACAAAACCAGCCAGTATCAAATGTCTCCAATTTTTGCTTTCCTGCTAAACTCCCTTATTCCCCTCCCTAGGTTATTTCTATTTGCTGTTGCATGGGTGAATTGTACTGCAGAGCTGATGAGGACAAAAAGTCTTAATTTGGCATTCTGTACAGTTTGTCTCCTACCACTTGCAAGAAGCTGGAAAGGACTAACCAGAGTGTTTATGCACGACTGGTAAAGTATTTTCATGTCAATGTGTGTTACAATGTTTGCATAAACATTTTACCTCTCCAAAGTATAAGAAAGTGAGCCCCTCTCCAGCATGAGCATAGTTGTGTTTGCACATGTATTTTCAGTCAAGTATTTCACAAGATCATTAGCAGGCACTGCACAGAAACAATTCATAAATTTACTATGAAATTCAGTTTTTGTAACTAAATTCATGACTAAGAGTTTATTTCTGTTTAGGAACAAGACATATATTATTTCTGTGTGAATTGGATAAGGGCAAGATTGGAACTGGACAATCTTTGCGGTCCCTTCCGACCCAAACCATTCTGTGATTCTATGAAATGTTTCAACAGCAGAAATATTTCACCGTATTTTCATTTTTTCCTTTTAGGAAATAAAAATGCAATAAACATCTGAAATTAATTTCCCTCATTGGATGTAGAACACAGGACATCATCCTGTAAGTTGTTAAAATAAATGCTACTTTTCAGTGTAGATTACAGCACAGTTGAGCTCATTTCATGCTTTGTAGAACAATAGTTCATATAATAGTATATGCAACTAAGAGATGACTTCTTTTTAGTATCCAGTTGATCTAGAGATACTGCAGATGGATTAAGTTGGTTTAGATTTATACCAAAATAATAAAGTAGCTTACATTAATTCAGTATTATAAAAGCTCCAGTCATATCTTCTGGTGTTAATTAGACACAATCAGTTAAATACATCTTTGTAATTACATCTAAAATTAGCTCAGACCCTGCAGGGCGTCTTGTAAATTTGTCACTGTGTCAAGTTGAAAACATTTACAGCATTCAAAATTTCACTCAAATTTTCTGTGACTATTTTAGGAATGTAAGATTTGAGCACAAGAACAGAATGGAATCAATCAGAAAACCTTCCAAACTTCAGTTCCCAAGATCTTCATCGATATAAAAAATTGTTTTAAAAATACTTCAGAATACCAAGCAGACAGGATATTTGCTCCTTCCAATAACTCTGCAATGGATCCAATTTTAAGCTAAGGGATACCAACTGGAAAACCAGTATACTGAAATAATATTACAATTCCATTTTTCTGAAATGTTTGGAAGGTACACAGGCATTGTTAGAAATAACTGCAGACTTCTTCTGTCAGCTGGCAAGAGAAGAGAACACAATTTTTATTAGACCGTGTTAAACTTTGTTCAATTCACCCTTAAACTTTGTTTTCCAGACTTGAAACGCGGGTGCTAGAGACTGCCAGCACAGTAACAAAAAGCATTTAAAAGGAGTTCTCTTACTTTTAGCAATAACTGCACAGTCATTTATACATGAATATACATGAGCAGGTAAATATAATCTATTTGCAACAGCAGGTTCAATCTTAAGAAACAAATAAAAGGTGTGTCAGGAAAGGAGAACTGCTAAGTGATTTTATTATTATTTATTCATATTATAGTATGTTTTGCTTCATGCCTAATACCAAGGTTAACTGTATTATTGAAATGTGTGCAGCATTTTATTAACTGTTTACATCTGTAGGTCCAAGATAGCCAGAGCATTCTCCTGGGACAAAATACAAACCTGACTTCAGTTAGACAACTTTCTCTCCCTGAGTACTCTTTCATTTGCTAGTGGAGACAAATACTGATGAATAACTGAAATTTTCATAACAACACTGTAGTACATTAAAGGAGGAAAAAAAATTGAAGTAACTTAATCTCAATTTAAACACTGATTTCCTGAGGAAATTACAAAATTTGTATCTACGTTATAAATGAAGAAAAGAGGGACCAGTTACATATATCTGACAAATGGTTTCATGAAGTGCTCTGTACGTTCAAAGAACAAATGGCCTTTGGCATTAGTGGAAATCAAATGCAGAGATCTCAGTTTCTCTTCCCTTTTTCACTGTACCATCTACTTTTGTAGCAACCCAACCTTGCAGATGGGTTTCATACTGCAGGCATGATTGCACAGAACTGACAGAAATGGACTGTGACATACATTTTACAGGAGGTAATAGAAAAAGGACAGGGGTAAGAAAAACTATTTAGAGATCATAAGCATGACCAAAATTTGTGTGACAAATGTTTATCTGAGTTATCTAATTCCTTTCACCACGTTCATTCAAGGAATTTATCTTTATTTGGTATAAACATATGCAAGGCAGTTTGCAATTAAACAATCTCCTGTTCCTTTGCATAGAAATTAAAACAGGAGGAAAAACTTCCTAATTCAAAGCTAGCAAGTGCTCTCAGCATCACAGTGTAGTCAAGTTTAGAAGAAATGTAATGCCTAAAGTATCAACAGTACAGCTAAGGCATAGGTGGTAAGCAATTTTTCTAATAGGAAGAAAAGTAGCAATCAATACAGCAGAAATCAAAATCAGATTTCTCCAATAATTACTTGGAAAGCTGGTAGGTGTCTGTATGTGGTTTATTACTTTGCTACTTAGAAGATTGCATGTCTAATACATATACTGAATTAAAAGTTCATCAAAATACTTATCTATCTGAAAACAGAGGATGCCAACCTTGGAGGCTTTAGAAGAAATTTTACTGGCAGCTTTCTAGAATCTTGACACATGCGAATAAAGTCAAACCAAAGGAAAAAAGCAACAGCTGAGCTTTCTGTTTAAGCAGCAGCAAGCTTACTGACCTTGCAAAATGTCAGTAAGTGCAGAGATGACTTCATGCGCTAGTAGTCCCATAATTTTGTTTTCACTCCCTCCTTGCTGAAGTTCACATCTCCTCTCTTCATGCTCTCCCAAGATCCCACATGCATGATCTAAGGGGCTGCAGTCACAGACATGCCAGAATAGAACTACAGCAACAGCCACGTCAAAGATCATGGAAACTACGGTGAATATTCTCATTACATTTGTTACAGTTTAGAGACGTGAGTCCATCACACAAGAAATCTGTATCAAGGGAAGGGCTTAGCTTGTACAATGACAGCCTCACCCAACATCCAACTGACAGTAGGCAACAGCAAATGACTTAAGAAAGATTATAAGAAAACAAAGGTATTTATCCTTCCCCATATAGTCATCCATCACAAGTGATCTGTGGTGCAAGAAATTCATACAGTCCTAGAAAGACTCGGGTTGGAGGGGACCTGAAAGATCATCTAATGAACTTCATTTATAAATCCTGGGGTTTGAGGTAATATTTTGATGATTTATCAGCTCTTGATAGATCAACACCTCTTTTTCATCTACAAGGCTTTCTAGTGGTTTTTCTGCATCCATGTAAACACTGGTCTTCACAAAACATTGCAGCAGAGCTCCTCAATTTCAGTATATAAGGCACAAAGAAATTCATCTGCTTTTTTTAATCTATCTCTTTGTAGTTTTGTTTTATAACCCTGATTTCTTGGAAAAAAACTAATACTTGAATGACAAACCCTAAAGTAATCATTCCCTCTTCATCTTTTCTATGCATTCTTATCACCTTTCCCTTTTGATTTCCCTTTTCCTGACAGAAAATTGCTAGCCTTTTGCTCTTCCTTTCATTCCCATGGTACTTAAATGGTCTTTGTATCCCAGACACATGGAGTGAGGAGGTCCTATCCATACTGCAGCACAGGATCCTCAGTTAAGATGGCGAGTTCAGAGGAAATCAGGCACAATTTCACTAGCACCCTGTGTCCTTTTGTTGGAAGTATCCCTAGGGTGTAACTCTTGATGGTTTGCTCAAATAGAAGTTTTCTGATTAAGCAAACACTGGGCCTGCAGCACCTTCAGGGCTGGACAGTGTCTTTACCTGCCATGCAGGGTAAATTGCAACTTTTCAGCACTGATAGAACAAACATTTATGAACAGCAGGTGACCATCCAACAACAATGCTGCTTGTTAACTTTCTATGATTGTTCATTTCATGGAATTATCATCCTGAGACCAGTGGCGAAGGAAAATGCTTGGGATGATGTTTGTTCCTAAGCACAAAGGAACTAGGCAGTCTTCATTTTCCCTCTTGCATATCTAGCTTTTCCCTGTGCTCCATCCTTTTGCGAATCCGTGCACGAGCTTCCCTGCAGGAGCAGAGCACAGTTCAGTCCACACTGAGGAATCCACTCCTCTGTACTCAGCAGGACCTACCTCCTGGGTCACTCACAGGGGGCATTCAAAAGCAGTTACCTCGGCAGGGGAGAGACGAAAGAGTCTGACAATGAATGGAAAGAATCATTTCCTCTAACAGCTCAGCTTTTGACAGCCTAAGTGTGTTTTCTTATCACTAGCAATTTTCTATGAAATATACAACTCACGGTGCATGTTCTCTACTGACTACTACTACTGACTAGATTGAAAAGCTACAGACAGAATGTACCCATCACATTCAGGTGGATCTCTTGGTTGTCTGACCAGCGTGGATTGTCCTTGAAAAATCAGTTGGGTCTTCAGGGATTTTTATTCCAATCTCCTCATGGATCTTTAATGGACACTTAAGATGTCTTTAGGTATTCAGTCTCCATTAGAGAAACACTTCTGTCCCTTTCCACTACACCCAATCTTTCTTTGAAACACCTGACTGTAGAGACATATTTTTGCAGTGTTTCTAAGGATTCGAATGTCACAATCTCTGCTCCAGTACACAGCAATAAGGAGGTGGGAGTGTGGAATGCCAGATCAGAATACTGATCCCTCTAAACCTCCACTCTTTCTCTGATTAACATCATATTTTTGTTTGTCTATGTGAAAACTTCCCTACCTAGACAGAAATGGGTTTTTTATCCACTAACTGGAAAGTGATGTATACCCTAATCAAATGCTGCCTACAGTAAACAAATAATATTTTCACCCTCAACTCTTTCAACCCTCTCACTACTGGACTGATTTTTAAATACATATTCTTTTACGTTTGACACTAGTATTCATTAATTTTCTGTACAAATACTTCATTCTAGATTTCACTTAAATTTAATTGCAGAGTATTGTATAAAAGGAGAATACTATTTTTTCCTGATGATCCTGGAAGTAATTCTACCACTAAGCTATCAAAAATTATTGAATCTCCTATTCAGATAAAAAATTTACCTCATAATAGAAAATAGTAAAATTTATGTCTTAAACCAAAAGTATACTGAGGCAATCACTGTTTCAGCAACATATTTCATTTCAGAAATTCAGTCTGATTATCAATGAAAATATAGCAGTTCACAACCCTTTTTATCCACCCCAATAAAGCCTTTTCATTCTTTCCATTTCAGAAAGGAACAGAAGCTTTGCAAACACACAACGGTTTAGGCTAAGAAATTTGAGAAAACACACACACACAAGGACATGAAATTTTAACACAGAACTTACAGTCCATCCATTTGCACCACTGAGTGTGCCATTTCTATCAGTTGAGTCACCACTAACTGTTCAGTTCAGCTCACTTTAGCTCAGTCAATTTTTGTAAATAAAGATCATATTATATTAAGAAACCAGGAAGGCAGGTCGCTGGTAAGATCACATACAATAATGTTTCACATCATTTCACAAAGGACCACCAGAGTTAACCTGAAGTTTACCAGCTTTATTTTTTGTTTTGAAAGTCCTGGGGACATAATGCCACAAGCTTTTCTCATTGTAGCAATACAGATGGAATTGATGAAAAATAAGCTTATGAACTGCGACAAAGTAAGTACTGCCTGTGCAATGCTTCTGCCAGAGATTAAAGGACACTTGTGCTGTACCACAGGACTAAAAAGAAATTAATTTTCCTAGGAAATTGTCTACATCAGATGCTTTTAAATTCATCCAGAAAGCAAAATATTCTTTGCATGACAAGAATTCATAGGCATTCACCACAGCTATGCTATTTTATTCAAAATAAAGCACACTATTCCTCAAGCAATATTAAGGGCCTATAAACCAGGAGCTCTTTTCTAAGTTTAATAATTCCTATATACTATAATACTTCAAATACATCACTTCATGTCAATTTTTAAGATATCAAGAGCATAGGAAAATGGAAACTTGCAAAGAAGGGATGCGTGACATATTAGAAGAATATATTTTTGCCCAATTATTGCCAAAAAGTGCATATTAAAGCAAGCCTATTTTTGATTCTTTACAGTCTCATTCTTACCAGAAAATGTCTTCCCTTTAAATGAGACCATTTAGTGAAAAACTGGTGTCTCACTGTTTTTTGGACCACATGGACTCAGTAACCACATCTATGAGCCCTGGGAGGTAAAGAGGAAGATTTGCAATGGTGAGGATCACTTACTGGGTTTAAATAAAGTACAGCTTTAGGTTTAAAAAGATTCAGTGAGAAAATGGAACCAACCATAAAATGTCAGACAAAAGGTCTGTCTAGGTCAGTATGCTGTACTCAGTAACACCAGTACAGGATTCCTAGGGAAAACTAGAAAGAAAATGAGAAATATATTCCCCAAGAATTGACACCTAGCTTTTAGCTCTTTATTCTAAAATTTCCTGACCACAGCTGACATATTTCTTTTAATAGCCTAGACCATTTTTTGTTCTATTAATGTATCCAATCAGTTCCGAACACCAGAAAACTTTTAGCATCTGTAATAGCCTGTGGCAAGGAATTACATATCTTAGCTCTGTATATGGGTTTTTTTCCTTTGTTTATTTTCAACCTGCCATAAGCAATTTCAATACATGCACATCAGTATTAGAGTAGCTATGGAGAACAGTCCTGACAGCTTAATTTTGGGGTTTTTTGGCCAAAATTCTTAAAATTCATCCCTATTTTATGCACTCTTGAATTTACCAGCACAGAATGGAGTGGCACAGGATGGTTCCCAGAGTCTTTGAAATGCCTATGTTTTGTTACTTCTCTGATAATAAATTGTTCTGAGTTGTCACATCATTGCCATACAAAGAAGAGTTCCCTACCTTAGATGCTGTTGGATGGCAGCTTTGAGTGGGTTATCTTTGGAGCAGCAGTATAAGCCATCATTGTTTTCTACCACGTTTCTGTCACCTGAGATCTTCTTTGTTAAAACCACTTTTCATGTGAGTCTCTTCCCACACACGTGTGTGAGTTTTTATAAAGCATTGCTGAGATCCTCCTCAGCTATATAAATTACCTTTTCTTTTGTTTGTTTTTGCCACAGTTCACCTTTTTATTTTCTTATATTATAAATTTTTATTTTCCTAAAATTAACATTTTATTATCTGCTTCAACTACTGTGAGCACCTCTTTCATCATTTCAGTACCACCTTCAGATTTCATTAAACTATTATCAATACGCTCTCTGAATGCTTACATAACGAGACATTTAATAAAACTGTTTCTAATACTAATTTCCAGACAGACTGATGTTACTTGTTGCTTAGTACATTAACTGTTCTGGCTAGCTTATTACTGTAGCCCTATTCAAGCTAGTTCATACTCAGTTTCAGCTAAGATTTTATAGGAAATTCAATAAAATTCCAAGCAGTAATTTTTTTTTGTCCCTACCTTCCCTCCATCTTTTACATTTTTATCAAAAAGCACTAGAATTTCTATTGGCAAGGTACAATCCTATTTATAAAAAGATGCAAAACAATGGTTATTTCTAGTTTACAGAGGAACTATTAGACATATCCTATATTTTTCACAGGCTGAAACACACTGAAAATCAGTACCACAGAAAACTTTTTGGAGGGTAAGGTATCATTCCTGTCTAGATCTTGAAATGTCTTGCCTGACCCTAAATGTTAGACCAATTTAGCCTAAATCAGCCTTAAAGCTGATTTAGTTGAATCAATATATACTACTGACTAACAGCCTTAAGCATCAATTGCAAATGAATTGCAATTTCTCATTCATCTCCTAACAAGTGAACTGATACAGAACAAAATTGAACATAGTAGGTGACCCGTATGGCTTTGAACCCATTTCATGACAATACTTTAAAATTCTGTTGTAATTGTAATAGCGTTATCAGCTACTCTTTCCCTTTTTGCATGTCTATTGTATATAGATATCTAGTCCTTCCCTTCCTCTCCTAGGATCAACCATATGATTTTTGCACTCTTGGATCAGACACACACCAGCTGTCTGATGCCCATTCATCTGAGTTCTCTTCTTTCCTGGCAGATTGATTCAGTCAACCTGTTTAGTGGAAGGGAACCCACTGCCACTCATAAATTAACTAATTTTCTTGTCAGTTTTGATCCCATATACCAGACTCCTCTGTCTTCCAAGACCTGGTTTCTTCATTTGTACATGGTCATATAAAACCTCTTGCTACCTTCAGAGTGGATGTTCACACAGAGGAGAATTATCTACAGGGAATTTTGTGTAAAAAGGTTCCACTCACTGTTGATAGCTTGGAAGTCCTCAGGTCCCTTCAGAGCATCAAATTGATGATTCAGTATATGAGAAAAAAAAATCATGGAGATTTGAGTCATCATGGCGATAGGGTGAGATGGTGATTGCAGACCACTTCAGTTAGGCTTCAACCCTTATCTCTAACCCTACACTCTACACTAGTCCCTCAATCCAATTCTTTTCATGAATCCCTGAAGCAAGCCCCCTACACCTTGAAACTCCTAAACTGTATTCACGTGCACTAACTCCCTAGCTCTGACCCAATTCTGTAGCTCTAACTCGAGCCTGTTTGGCTACTGAGAGGCAGAAGTGCAGGGATTTTGAGGTCACTGGTCATTGCTGCCCAATTAATTTTTATGCAAAATGGCCTTATTCTCATTGGATGTCTGAACAACTGTGATGTAGGGTTCAGGTCACTTTCTTACATTGCAGAAAAAGTAGGATCCCAGCACTTAATTTCTCAAAATGAAGTGAATGTTTCCAGATCCCTTAGCTTTCAGTCTGTCACATGGGGCTATATTATCTATACTTATTCAGTGTTGATGGAAAAAAAGGCAGGGCTGAGTTCAGTGTTACAGAAAAAGCAATAAGTTTGGGAAATAGCTGCTAATCCCTCTGTAATACACTCAGTTTGCAGTCAGTGATTAACACAGATGTGGACGTAGTGATCTCAACAATAATGTTACATGTTAAATTCATGAAGCTTTTTTTTTAAATCTTTTTTAGGCCTATATAAGGTCTGACTTGTGATGTGAAATTATTATAAAGCACTAGTTGTTCTTTCCAAACCCCTGCATCTACTTAAATGCCAAAAAATATTCTTTTCCCCTTCTAAGGAATTTGAAAGCATAATTTCAAAATATAACTAAGGTAATGGACAGTGGCCTGAACATAGTGAGCTACCTAAGTCAAGAAATAGCCCAGTCATGGGAGATCTGCCAAGCAAGCAGGTCAAGAGTCCTCACAGAAAATTGATATTCTTTTTATCTAAAGTAATAAGCAAACTTTTCTTCACTTTTTTTTCTTTTTTTAATCCACTAGACCATTAATCCAAGCAGGATTTCTAATACTGCTCTTGTAACTCTAAGTATATGTTCTTTCGGTGGCTACAACTTTAAAAGACAAGAAAAATCTGAAGGGGCATATAGGAGATATGCAGATATGGTGCTTAGGAACATGGTTTAGTGGTGAACCTGGAAGGTCTGGTTAAAGGGTTGGATTCAATGATCTTAGAGGTCATTTCGACCCTAAACAATTCTATGTTCTCACTAGCAAAGTTAGATTATTTTCATAGTAACTTTCATATCGATTTTGAGAGTTGCAGGGCTCACAGGGGAAATTTTCAAATGTTCCGCAGAAGATGGTTTTGGAAAATATGTCATTTTGCCTAAGTTGTTTACTAAAAATCTCTAGCATGTCATGACGCAGAACAATGCTCTGAAATTCGGTGGCATTTGTGGCTTGCCATAGCTCCTCAGGGTCACAGGTCCCATATGCTCCTTAAACACTTGACTGCATTTGACAACAAATGTATCCAAACACTGTCCCAGAACTTTTCAGGTGTTACTCCTGGCTGCATCAAACTACTGAGACTGATGATACAAGATCTGAGAAGAAAGCTCTCATTTCTCATACAGAAAACAACATAATGCAAATGCAAATGAGCCATACAAGTAGAAGAGGCAATTGGAGAGATGGAAATCAGTCTACAAGTCAGAGAAGAATAAAGGATTTCAGCCTAAACTAGTCTGAAAGGACTAAAGTCACTAAAATGTTCGAAAAACTGTGCATAGGCTTTGAGAACAGTAATAAAAGAGGGAACAGTTTGATCAGGCAGGGAGCAAAGGCAAGGACAAAAGGAGGGACAATAAGAGGGATGTTGTGGATTTAACAATCTCACAAATGACTGTTGGTAGAGGATACTACAAATTGCAATTCTGACTGAAAGACAGGAACAGACCTTTTTGAGAGGGTATACCTAGGTAATGGGACCACCAATAGAAGTGGTCAAGGGAACAAATATTTGTAGTAAGTTATCAGAGGATGTAGTTAGACTTGGAGTTATCGGAGTGAGACTGAATATTTTTCAAAAACATGTGGTCCTGTCTGCTTGGAGGGAGCTCATCTCCTTTCTTGAATGAATTCCTGGGTAGAACTCAGTGGTTTGAGATTCTCTGAAAATGAACAGACCAGTTAATCACAACTCTTCCATCTGGCCTATGGGTTATTAGGGAAAAAAAAAAAAAAAGAGTGAATAGTGCCAGTAAGAATTTAGGCATTTTTTTCAAAGCATTACAAGGAATAACAAAAGGCTGAAGCATACTTAGAAAGCAAAAAAATCTTGTAAATGGCTCATTAGGAAACAGCAGTTAACACCACCCTTTGAACACGCTTTTGGCTGTATTTATAAAAGTACCACCAACTAGATTTTAACAGCAATATGGAGTATTACCAAAATATTAACATCTAATAAATACTGATCACAGCAGGAATTTTCTATTGCCATAATTACTCAAGTAAAGACTATTAGCACTGCTTCCTCCCAGCTAAAACATCAAAGCATCTTTTACTTAATTTCGTTTGCTTCAGACACTAGTAAGTGTCACCATTTTAATTAATTTTAATTTATCCTGTTCTTTGTCCAAGTTTAAATTGTTGTTTCTTTCCACAAATTAATGCCATATCATCCTAATGACACTTGCTGTTAAATCTCAGAACAGCAATGCATGCAGCTATAGAGTGCTAAAGACAGAAAGTGTGGGAGAATACCCAAAGACAGTACAAACATCAAAATTTCATTCTTTCACAGTCTCTCTGGGCCACCTGTCAAATACTCTGTCATTTTTCCCCCTTATATCAGGTCAGTTTTAGACCTAAAGATTGTTTTGGTTCTTGAAGTCTTAAAGGCACAAATACATAGGTAGTATTAGCGTCATGGACTGATGACTGAATTGAAACTGTAGTTTATTTGAACTCCAGGTGAGGCCATAACATTTTTTTGTAAAAAACCTTTTTTTCACTCTGTTGAAGGTGGTGGTGTTAGTTTACTTCAGGAACAACCATGTAAATATGTTTTGAACTCTTCAGCAAGACACCTTTGGAGGAATTATTCTGCGTATGAAATGTTTCAGTCTTGACGCTTGCAAGGGTTCACTTGTATGCTTACTTAAAAGAAAGAAAAATCCCTAGTGCTGCTACAGACCAGGCCAGAAGCACAGGAAAAAAAAAATTACTGAGTAATGGCCCTCATTTTTTCCTTCCTATTCTAACATAAACTCATTTCTTTAAAAAAAAAGAATTTTTTGTTTGTTTAAAATCTGTTACCAAACCTAAATACCTGGAAATGCATGAAATATCAGAAATAGCTGCTAATCTTTCAGGGGTGCCAAGGGTGGTAAAGACTTACTCCTCTCAGTGGTCACGTACAAAGAATTACTGTCTGCAGATGGGATTACACAGAATAAAACAAGATATAAGATAACTTTCTCGATTTGAAAGAAAGTCAGTTCTAACAATAAACTAGTTCTCACATGTAGACAGCATGGCAAATACTAGGTGAGCAGTGTCATTTATGAATGGGTATTCATGAACTCTTTAAAATCCTTTTTGTCTTCAAGGTAGTGATCATGCACAGTAATCAGTTGAGAACACACATAAGGCACAAGAACAAGAAGGTGTCAGAAGAAACAAGGCACATCTTGCATGAACTTTGCATAGCTTTCTGTGCATCTACATCACATTCTAGGACACCAGTCCTCAGTTTTGCACAGAAATATGTAACTAGGTGTTTTATCAAATCTTATCACATGTTTTCCTTCCTGCTCAATCATGCTGCAGTCCTAGGGAACAAACACTTCAAAAAGTGTATTCTCCAACTACCAAAATATATATTTCCTATGTCCGGGGCTGACCATTCTCTTTCATGACCCCAACACATACTAAGGCACTAGCCTGTTGCATTGCAACCTTTTCCATCCCAAGCAACACTTGTTTCTGTGATATGTATTAAACTGAGCATTGAATGAAATACAGAGATGAACACTGAGGTGTCTGACACAGATCATTCAAACAAGTGCTCTTATCTCTGGGCCACAAGCCCACCCTGTTCCAGCTTTGCTTTTAGTGGATGCTGGCCCGATTTCAACAGAAGAGTGGAAGTCCAGAGCAGCATCATGATCCAGACTTTTAGGAAGCTGGAGACAGGCTGAATTCACTACAGCTCCCAGCAAGATACAGCATTTCACAGCAACTGCACACTGTGTAGATTAGGACTCTTAGCCAGCTGGCTAGTATGTGATCAGCATTAACAGCAGTGAGACTGACTGAAAAGCATAAATTCTGTCACAGAATTAGAAATTAGAAACATTGTTTATCATACACTAGCCCTCAGGATAACATTTTGGGTTGTAGATCCAAGCAGAAAAGGTTATTTCTCTGATCTTATAAAGTAGTTGTATAATTCCTACAGAGACAATTCCACATACTCCCTACTTAAAGCTCTTAGAATTACTTTTATGCACTCCCTGCTCCTACTAACAACTTCTAGACCTATTTGTATTCTTAACCACAAATTACATTTGCATTTGATGCAAATGATATTTGTATCGTGTAGCTGCTTCTGTTGACCCTTGCAATAATGTCATGGAAACGCACAAGAAATCTTCAAAATCATACTGGCAGTAATTTTGGATTAGTTACAGTAGGAGTCTCCTAGTCTTCCCAACTGGAGAAGTAGATGAAATAACCACCTTATCTTTACTAGTATAAAGAGCATCACAAATGCAGTACTTTTGTTCCTGAAACTACTTCTAAATCTAGTCAATTCAATGTCAAAGCATTGTGGAAATTACCAGACACACTCACTTTAAAAAGTTCACCATCTATTGCCTTTGACCCTTCAAAAATGAGTAAATAAAACTGAGACGCAGACATAAATTAAGAGACCAATTAAACTTTTACAGGACCCAAAAGGTGAGAAGGGATAAACTGAATTCAAGTACACTCTGAATGGAAAATAAAAATGTTCCCATTCAGAGAGTATCTACATTCAGTATTTTTTAAGAATAAAACCCATAACTAATCATCATAAATAGAATAACAAGATATTATAAAGTAAACTGAACAGAAAGGTCTCAGCACCGGAAAGGAGACACTTCTGTTGCAATATTTGCAGAAAAATTTGTAGAATGAGAAAGGATTCAGTTAATAAATTACATTTAAATTTCACTTAGTTTTCCCTTTAATAGACAAAAATGCAAGCACTGTGTAGCCATCAGACAAAACCAGCTAGTGCACATGAGCACTTAGTTCATGCAGAGAATGACTTTTGTCTGCAGCAGGCATGGCAGTACAGAGCATACCACACTCTATTCTAGGAACTGCTACAATAGAGCCTCCATGCTCTCCTTTGAAAGGAAATCAAGAGATAAAAGATGATGCTGATAAAAAACCATAAAGAGATGGTGCTGATGTAAATCTTTTAACAGGATACATCAGGAATAGTGTTAATTTTTTTTTTGGTAATCCAGCTTTGATACTGAGCATAGACAAAGAAAAGTGTCAAAGAGGAGTAACTGCAAATGGCGAAGTTTTCAGTAGTACACTGGGCTCCCAGCTCTGCCTAGTCAACACATTTGGGGCTCCTCTACTCTCACACACTTGCCTAATGTGGATTGTTCATACTCTTGTCCCTCTTCTTGAACACCAAGTTGTTCAGCTGATGCTCATTTACTTTCCTGGCAGCTCTTATATTGCTCACCCTTTTCCATTGGAGTCTTTACCATTTCCTATCGCCAGAGCAGAGCTAAGGACCTATCAAGGCTTCAGCTGAAAAAAGCAGCAAAACTCATCCTGATCTTTGCCAGAATAAGAGGTAGATGCAAATTAACAGACAGTTATTCTGCTGTAGTTCATTCCAAAGGAACTACAAGAAAAATGGTACTGAACAGAAAAGAAACTAGGTCTTATAATAACACTGTACTCTCAAGAGCTTGGTAGAGTACTCAGGAATCAGAAGACCACTGATTGCAGCTATTTTTCTTTTCATTTATCCCTCACAACCATCTTCCATCCATCCTTACAGCTGTTCACAAGGCTGTGCTGTAGAGTGCGGATTGGTGCCAAGGGTTAAGCAGGAAGCATAAGACAGCATCTCTGAATTATCTCCAGGCTGTGATTCTTTAACTCCTTAGCAGCACTGACAGCTGTCTTGTGCTGTGCTTCAAGTTCTCCTGTTCCTTTTTCAAGTTTTTATTTAATGGGAACATTTCAGCCAATCAACTTAAGGAATGAAAGCTGTGAAAAGCCTGTCACTTCAGCTGTAACAGCAACACACCGTGTTGTTTCCACTGGCCAACAATGACAGGGATGTGCTGCGGTCCGTAGTTTCCGTGTTGGCATGGCAAGCCGCAAACCTTCCCGGAGAGCGCTGCAGGGCAGCATCGGGGAGAGCGGCTGTTTCGCTTCCCATAGCCCTTCCAGGCAGCCCCGCGCTCATGCTCCAGCTAGCTGTTAGCTCCACAACACGGTGGCGATAAACGAGGCGAGAAGGGTCTCAGCATGGGGATCACAGAAGAACTTTCTTCACATGGTGACATGCAGGTTCCCAGAGGCAGAGAGCCAAAAGGGCAGAGAGTCTGGGGTTTCACAAGGGGGGTGAAGAAAGCGTATGGACTAATGGTCTCAGGGTGCAGGGGCGGTATGTGGGCAGAGTTGGGGTAACAGAACCATTGGGAAAACCTGAGGGAGTGGCCAGGACTAGGGGCAGGGAAGGGAGACCAGTGTGGGCAGGGCAGATATTTAGTAAGAAAAGGAGTAGGGAAATACAGCACTACAGGGATGGAAATTAATTTGAATTCTGTTTATTTCTTAAGCTATAAAAAGGTATTTTATTGTTGGTTCCACTTTCATACCAAGTTTCCAAATCCTGCCTCACTATTTGTTGTTAGTTGTGTTTCTCTAAACAAGTCTTCTACACAAATTTCTGCAAGTAGTTGTGTAAGTTGTGTTTGCACAAATCCCCACCCAACAAACTAAACACAACTGATCATCTTTGGTGCTGAAATAAGGGCCAATTCTAACAATGTATTTGATAACTTATAACCATAGCACAGCAGAAACGAGGTGAACAGCTACCATCATTTCATCCCCTTGAAGAAAAACAGCTTCATAAATTATTCTTCAACTCTATCTTCAAACCAGGAAATTTTATTAATAATTTATACAGCTACATATGGTTGCCATAGTTGGCAG
The DNA here is from genome assembly GCA_013397725.1 of Rhagologus leucostigma. Taxonomy (NCBI): domain Eukaryota; kingdom Metazoa; phylum Chordata; class Aves; order Passeriformes; genus Rhagologus; species Rhagologus leucostigma. Next base: position 138,919 of record VZTD01000753.1, on the reverse strand, counting down.
TTCAGCATGACTTCATTTGCATTAGTTACCAAATACTAAATACTATTTTTTCTGTCCAATTGTATGACTCATTGCTCTTCTGCACTATCCTCTATTCCTCCCTAATTATGTATCTGTGGAGACAGAAATAGAGCTCCCATTTGATCCCGTGTTATCCTGTATTTGGTCTGTAATGTGTGGCTTCAAATGCAAGACACAAGTTCTTTTTTTTAAATACAAATGTATCTTCTGAAATTTTGCATCTTGAACATGAAAGGGAGCAAAACCACTGCCCAAGCAATCAATGACTGCTAAAAGTCTAAGGTCCTGTTATCTTGACTGGACACATACATGGATACGTGCTATTCCAGAAAAAATACTTCTTTTCAGAAATGTTGAAAGATTCTGTATTCTAAAAAATTGTAAGGATTCTTTAAATGTACAGTGAATTGCAAATATTTTTAGTCTGTAAGAAATTATTATAACTTTGAAAAATTTACACTTAAAATAAAGAGGTTTTACTTAAATTTCCTACCATTTTCTGTGGATTAAATTAAGAAAATGTAAAGCTCTACACATTAAGTGTCAAACTTTTTATGGTCCAGAAATCAAGGGGGTTCGGTGTTCTTCCATGATCTTTGTTTAGAGCAAACTGAAGTAAAAACTAGGCTTTAGAAACAATACAGATAGAAGTTGATTCAGATACTGTATACATCACTGGAATTTTATGCCTTTCATGTCATGTACAGAGATGTGGAGAGAGGCCTGAGGATGGATAAATGAATTGTACAATAAAAGTTAAAATAAATTTTCTAACACCATTGCCACAATCTTAGATCTGTGTTTTCCAAGCTGATGTTTTGTCTAGTCTCCCCATTGTATTCTAACATGCGGCTGTTCCAGGCAACAGTGGTACAGGAGAGGTGAGCAAGGGGAAATCAACTCTTTCAAATTGTCAAACAAAAACAAATGCCTGTGCTGCTGGTTGAGCTGAGTACTAAGAAAACAGAAAAGTGGTATCAAGACATATTTATAAAATGAATTTACAATTATATTTAGGCTCAGGCCTCTGACTCACAGACTTCAACACTCATGACAAAACATGTTAGATAAGTAACTTCAGACAAGCAAGGCAGATGTTCCCATGTGCACACAAAGATTCTTCATTCACAAAGATTCTTTGCTCAGCTCGCAGCTCTCTGTGCCACACGCCCAAATCTCCTGTTCAGTCCCACAAGTTTCACAGAAAGGCTCTGGGTGCTCATTGATATTCCTGTACTTGAGTAAAACAGGTAGCTTAATATTTTTGTATGGTAACACCATGAGGGCAAAAGACACCTCATGCTCTTGAAGCACAAGTCTAGGTCACGACCATTTTGCTTGGTTTTGACATAGGGCTTAAGTAACACTACTAAACTTTCCTGTATAAGAACGCTAAAAATGCTGGAACTGAGAGACATCTGATTGCTAGCACATCTATAAAGGAAAAATAATGTCTGCTAAGAAAACAGAAGATTACATAGCACAGTGATATAGAGCAAACCTCAATACAAAGTTGCTGCACGTAACAGACTGGTGAAGTCAGAGAGGCACTCTGCTAGCTTTGGTAGAACAAACACAGGAGATGTCAGCGCAGACAGAACGCAAAAAAAAAGAACCTTAAAAAGCCTTCTTTGAAACAGTGTTTTCTTATCAAACACTAAATATGGGGTGATAAACAGTCTGAAACAAAGTGACTAAAACAAAATGGATTGGGATGAAATGAGGAACAGGGAAATGGACCGAACCTTGCCGAATTGATCTCCATCAAAATCGCAAGATTTCATTTCCTTTCATGAAAGGAAATGAAATCTTGAAATCAGAGAAGAAAGTCTAACAAACACTCTGGAAAAGAGATATGATAAAATAAAACACAATTAAAAAAAAAAAATAAAATTTGGAAATGGAATTACTACAACCAAATGGATTGTGATGAAATGAGGTGCAGTGAAAAGGACCCACACTTGCCAAAATTATACTCATTGAGGTCTTGAAATCAGGGAACAAAGTCAAATGAAGACAGGAGAAGAAATTGATGAAAGGAAATAGTAAAGTAAACCAAAAACCTATACAAGTCCTGTCCAACTGGGCTTACACTATCAATAGCTACTCCAGGCAGTGTGAGTAATATGGATGATTTAAGAATTTAGTATTTTTCTCTTTGTTAATGTCAGTTTCCTTTGATGCCATGATGAATTTTTGCTTTTTCATATACCACTCTCATATACCCTTTCATGCAGCTTTCCATATATCCTTAGTGCTTTTAGCCCACATACTTACAATTCCCTAAGTCTGATAACTAGCTTAGACCCAAAGTTCCATTAAGCCAAGAGACCAAATATCTTGGAAGCCTCACAGTTGGGGGTCAGAAAGCCCCAGACACCAAGGTCCTCTCCAGAACACATTCTGTAAACCAAGACAGGCCGATCCAGGGGGAAGGTTCCTCAAGACGGGGGCTTCTCTTGAGCCTCTCACTGGGGAATCTTTGATAGATATGCTAATGTGCAAGGTGTGTAATTGTATACACGAATTATCGTGTGTGTGCATTGTTTGGGAGGGTGCACCCTGGTGCATTTTGGGGTGGGCATCCTGGTGTGCATCTTTCGGGTGTGCATTTTCAGTGTGCATTTGGGGGTGCTTTCTACCTGGATGTGGTGCACCAGAAGATCCTTAAATAAATACCAAGGTAAAACCCTTTTTCCCCTCTAACCATGTTTGGCTTTTAATTCTAAGCCCAGGGAAAGGCAACACCTTAAATACTTCTTCAGTGATCCATTTTCTCTCACTCACTTCCAGCACGTATTAAAATTTTCCTAAGTCATGATGCTTAAGATGGTTCTGTGGTTACAGTCTGTTCTGTACTATTATAACAGCTGGCAGAAGAGACAAGAAATAAAGCTCTGTTAAAGTTTCCATAGTAGTAAGTATTTCTCACAACAGGAACAGCTGAGAAATGGGGTGATGCAGTTACCCTTTAAGCAGAACTGAAAACGGAGATAGGTAAGAAATTGTAACCAAAAGTCCCAAACTGCAGGGATTTCTATTCAGTCTCTGTCAAGAAGCGATGGCTGTCAAAACTATTATTTCAGTACTCTGAAACAACAATGTGAACTGGCTGACGAATTTACTTTTGAGCAGATATTATCACTCCCAAGCTATTCCTCTGTTCTAGAAAGTCTGGGCTTTCAGCTATTTTTCCAAGACAACAATATTATTTGTACCATTTGAACGATTAATACTTACAGGAACTACTATTACACATAAAGAAAAAATTCACAGGATTTCTATTAGAGTCTCTATATATAATCAAAATGTTGGGAAAAATTATTGGTTTTCCTCTTTTAATTCTATGAAAAAGTCATTGGACTTTTGGAACTTACTTGGAACTCCTCATTAGCCTTGCAGGAAATGCATCCTATCAAACCCGGTGTGAGATGGATTGGGTCCATCCCTAGGACAAGTCATTGCTGTTGTTAATACAATGATTCATGTGTAGTAAATAACAGTGAGCACTTGCACACTGTTTATAGTCATATTTTCCAAAAAGCTTTATAAACATTAGTCATTTACTTTACAAAACAAGCATCCAAAGGAAGTGATTATTAGATAAATGCCTGAAGAACACAACCTAGAGGTATTTTCTTTAGCCTTTTCTCATGCTTTGACTTTCACATACTTCTAACATAAACCTCTGATGGAAAATCATTCAGATAATTACTGTGAATTACTGTTTACGAGTTTATTTTTCTACTTCAGCTGCAGAAGTGAACCATTTAAAAGACAGTCTGTCTTAGCCTTTTTCAAAAAATCTTCCTATAAACTAGGGTCTTTGCATTTAAACAGCATCAAAGGACAAGCAGTGGGTGACTTTGTGAAAGGTGGCTGTTCTTCATTCGGAATGCTGTTGCTGTCCTAGAGGGCCTGTACATCTCCAAGCACAGCCAATTAGACACCATAGTAAATTTTACAAACAACAAAACAAGATGTTTCTGCTCTGTTTCTCACTGCTCTCAGGCAGCTATTTTCAAAATATTCATATTTAGAGAAAAAAATACTGCCAGATTTTACAAAAGGGAATATGTAGCTTGACTAACTAATTTAATAAAAGTTTGCCTATTATTAATAAGAGCTTGGTGGTGGAAGGTCCTTCTTTGAAATTAATTCTGCTGCTTTTCCAGAGCCTTTAGTGGACAGCAGCTACACAGTGAGATCTGTCATTTGTGCTTCTATATATCCATCAGCTGCTTCTTCCTCAAGCCAAGCACCTTTACATTTTCTCAACTCTCCTTCTCTCTAATTAGCACCAATCTTAGAGGTGTCTGGAAGGAGCTGGAAGTGCTGCCTTCAGCAAGGAAGTGCCACACACAAGTCACTATAAGAACAATGGGGAACCCTCCCAGACTGCACAATTTATTCATGGATGTCCATATAAGAGGCTTTGAAAGGAAGGACTAGGATGTATTTTCCCAAGGTATAAAAACAGACTAACAAAACAAGAACATTTCATCTCCAAAAATGCAGTACTCTCTTCCAAGAAGATCCTGTACCTCAATTTAGATGCTTTCGAGATTATCTGATTAACTGCTAATGATTTTGTTAACTCCAGGCTCATATACAAGCAAGAGCTCCTGAGAAGTTCCTTACACAGTTTTGTTAGCTTCCACTGGACTACCTGGGCTGATAAAGGGCTCACAATTCTACTTCAGCTGCTCTAAATCAAAATTCAGACCGAAATGCCTGAAATGAATGCCATTACTGAACTGCAAATACTGTCACTCTCCTGAAAATATCACTAACTCTTATTAATGTTTGAAAATACATAATTTCCCCTCTTCAGTGTTTTTCATTGACTCCCCCAACATCTCTTGCAAAATGTCAGCATTCTTCTTCAATGACAGTATGTATTTTTTTACAGTGTTTGATGTCTTATTGCTGTATTACTTAATTTATTGTTTTCTTAAAAAGAAACTGTATTGACCTTTAAGAAGTAGATATGACAGACATAAATGTAAACAGCCTCCTGCCCTTCTGAAGCAAATGCTAGTTTTTCCCCTTGTCATTTAGGCTGTCTTCAGTTTTCTCTTGTCAGTGTAATTCTTAGATTCGTATCCCAAGAGAATAACAGTTATGCAGTCAAGGTGTTTCTGGCACAGACTCTTTTTTCAGATACAAGGCAGATTAGAAGATAAAATTAATCAACCAGCCTGATTATCGTAGAATCATAAGGTTGGAAAATACTTCTAGTATCATCAAGTCCTACTGTTAACCCAGCATCACTAAGTCACCACTAAGCCATGTCCCCAAGTGCCACATCTACCTGTCTTGCAAATACCTCCAGGGTTAGTGGTTAGTGATTCCACAACTTCCCTGGGCAAGCCGTTCCAATGCTTGAAGAAATTTTTCTTAATATCAAACCTAAACCTCCCCTGGTTCAAGTTGAGGCCATGTCCTCTTGTTCAATCACTTCTTACTTGGGAGAAGAGAATGACCCCCACCTATCTACAACCTCTTTCAGGCAGTTGTAGCATGATAACGTTCCCTCCACCCGAGCCTCCTTTTCTCCAAGCTAAACACCTGCAGCTCCCTCAGCCACTCCTCATAGGACTTGTGCTCCAGACCCTTCCCCAGCTCCACTGACCTTTTCTGGACATGCTTCAGCACCGCAATGTACTTCTTGTAGTGAGGGGCTCAGAACTGGACACAGAATTTGAAATGTGGCCTCCTGGTCCTTCTGGCCACAGACACAAGCCAGGATGCCATTGGCCTTCTTGGCCACCTGGCCACACACTGGGTCATGTTCAACCACTGTTGACCAGCACCCCCAGGTCCTTTTCCCATGGGGCATCTTCCCAGCCACTCTGCCCCAGCCTGTAGCACTACCTGGGGTTGCTGTGATCCAAGGGCAGGACTCAGCACTTGGCCTTGTTGAATCTCGTACAACTGACTTGGCACATTGATCCAGCCTGTCCAGATTCCTCTGCAGACCCTTTCTACCCTCCAGCAGATTGACATTCCTACCCAGCTTAGTGTTGTCTGCAAACTGCATTAGGGTGCACTTAATCCCCCCATCTAGTTTGTCAATAAAGATACTAAACAAGACTGGCCCAAATACTGGGCCCTGGTGGGAAACACCACTTGTGACATCATAAGTCATAATTAATGAGGGACTAACTCTATATTCTGCCTCTTTTTTTCCTATGCTAATTTAGCTAAATAAAGGGTACATTTATCCATTTATAATCCATACTCCTACTGGTTTGGAGACTTATTACTTAAAGCTACTGCTTACTTTTCGTCTACCATAATGCATATTCCTTACAGAGGAATTAAGCATTTTATTCACGATGACTGTCTTCCAGAAACTTTAAACTGCCAACAAAAGGCTGGGAGAGTTGGGGTTGTTCAGCCTGGAGAAGGCTCCAGGGATACCTTATAGCAGCCTTCAAGTACTTAAAAGGGGCTTACAGGAAAGCTCAAGAGAGACTTTTAACAAGAGCATGTAGTGATAGGATAAGAGGGAATAGCTTCAAACTAAGAGGGTAGGTTTCGATTGGATATTAGGAAGAAACCTAATGTGAGGGTGATGAAGAACTGGGACAGGTTGCCCAGAAAAGCTGCAGATACCCCATCCCTGGCAGTGTTCAAGCCCTGGCTGGATGGGGCTTTGAGCAACCTGGTCTAGTGGAAGGTGTCCCTGCCCATGGTGGGAGGTTGGAACTAGATGACCTTTAAGTTCCCTTCCAACCCAAGCCATTCTATGATTATTCAGTAGTTTTCTTCTACATTTTGTGCTTTCTATAATTCTGAAAGGCACTGCTAAAATCTCTAGCTAAAGCCTACTACGAATCTAATTTAAAAATTTATCCCAACTAGAAAAATCTTACAGGACTTAGATGAAATCATGTTATTTTTATACATTGTAAAAAACCAGTAGCATGTAATAGGGAGTGATATTTTCCTACAGGTTTTGACAATCTATTGGTGTTCCTTTTTTTTTTTAAGTCCTACAGGAATGCCTATATTTTTCTCTTAATAATCCAAGAAAATACAAGCAGGTAAAGTCATGTTACTGCCTCAGTTATAAATTACCCATTCATCATACAACAAAAGCCTGCCCTTTCCTACCTCATTAGCTGATACGTGGATAATTCTAAAAGAAATTAAGTGACAGATGCCCCAGCTTTCTTCTACCAGGGCACTTCTCATGTCTCACTTATCCTAATCTATGTCTTCTCCTAAGGGATGGCTGCTTCAAGGATTTCTACAGCCATACTCCTATCCTCTCTCTCCTTCTCTGGCCACCCAACCTTTGCAATTCCCTAACAGAAGAACAATCATACCAAGAATCCAGAAGTTAGGATTCTGATCTTGGAAGGCAAAAGTGGTCCAGTGAAAATCCTTCTCATTTGCCTTCTGGTTTCTCAGGCTATGTTTGCAGTTCTTCCAATTGCCTTCTGCAAGACTTTTTTTTATATTACTTTAATGAAAGAAATTTAAAATCCTGTAAATAAGAACACAGCATGTATAGAAAGAGCCTTTACTACCAAAAGAGTCAGTACCAAATTTCATGGAATAAAGAGCTTTTCCCTGTGGATATGGGCCCACCATGCTAGGCTTTAAAAGGCCACTTGACTCTTAGAAAGCATTGGCTTATAGCAATCAAAATTCACGTATTAACTACTCATGTTAATTCACATATTAACTCTTCATATTAATTGTCAGTAAGGGTATAAAGAACAAAACACAATTATATTGCTCTAATAATATCTAATGCAACTATAACCATTCAGGAAAAAAGATAAGGTAACTACAAGATTTGCAGAGAAAGGAAAGGCAACAATATTTAACAGAAATGAGACTTATGATGTAGTTTACACTTGGAAAGGTTTAAAAATATTATAAATCCTCTGATTACAAGAGAAACACATCTAATACACCTTAATAGGTTTGGAGAAAATAGAGAATGGCTATTTCTTGAGTTTTATAAACCACAGTATTAGGGAGAGTCCAAAGAAATTATCAGGCCACAAATTTAAGAGACAAGATGGAATACCTTTTTGGGACAGGATATTATACACTTTTGGATCTACCAAAAGTATAAATAAAACCACTTTTGCTAGGTCTCATCATGACTATTGAGAATGGTACCCTAAATCTGATTTCCTCAGTAAGTTCCCAGGACACCGCAGAACAAAAAGCTGAACGGCACACGGCGGGAAAGACCGTAATACAGTCCTTCAGTTCTTTGTATCTCTGACATAGGAAGATACAGCTGATCATAGTCATGTAGAGGGTTCAGGTTTATCCATCTTTGTACTGGAAAAGACCTAGTGGCCAGCTCTTCACCCAGAAGCCCACCTTTCAAGAGTCATTCTATACTTACCTGGAACTACTGAGACCTCTTTTATTGGATAAAAAAACCAGCAGCAGCATCACTTTATTTGAAACCCTCAGTGGCTGTTGAATAACATTTTCATTGCAGCAGGAATTCAGGAGAGTAATTTACTTCACTGAGCTTCCTTTCTTTTAAAAATTGAAGGTTTTTATCTCTAAATCTAGTCTCACACATTCTGTGCCAACCAGGAAATACTATTTATAGATCTTAGAACTTTTAGATACATGTGCTTTTCAAGACTTAACATCATAAGATTGAAGAAGAGATTTCCACTGGACCAATTGCTCAGTGCAGTCAGTGGTAAAGATAGAAAAGCTTTTATATATGTACACACGTATACATACGTATACATATATAGTAGCACCTTTGCATGGGATTCGGAGCTAGAGCTGGTAACAATTTATAATGATAAAATACACCATAGAGTTTATGATTGCACCATCAACAAAAGATGCAGAATATATACAGCAGAAAAGATGATGTCCGTTTTCCGTGCTGGGAGATGATTTCCTGGATTAGATGATTAATTACATTAGCAAAGCATCTTGCAAAAAAACAAAGCCTGTGGGACAAAGAGCCATTCTGACAGGAAAGAGCTCAGCACAAAGGTGACAGCATACATTGATTAGCGTATCAATGTGAATTTGTCAGTCATATAAACCTGGAATGTCAGGTTGCACTTTGCTTTACAAAAAGAACAGTTTGCTCTTTTCAAACAAGAGGTGACAGCAGTGAAAAACACAGCTGGTTGCTGCAGACTGATGGCAGTTGTGGTGAGGGAGTTGCAACTGGATAAAGAAAATCCTTAAGTGAAACATACCATTTTATGTCCATATTATCAAAACTCAATTTCCTGACCTTATGACTTTGGACTGCCAGTAAGGAGATACCACCAGGAGAGTATGCAAAAAACCCAGCCTCCAGCGTACAGCCATGAGAACTTCCAATATGTACTTTGGTCCTGAATCAAGACAAAAAAATCAACATAGAGATGGAGGTTTTTTTTCCAAAGTGGAAATTCTCAAAAGTTTAGATTAAAAAAAAATAAAAACCAAACATTAAAAACCCTGCCCCCATGCAAAATGCTTTGCTGTATTTCACAAAAGAAACAATTTCCACAGTCTGCAAGTCAAATGCTTTCATTTAAAGTCTGGAGACATGAGAAGCATCTGGACTCTGTGGTAATGGAGGATGAATAAAATTCTGCAGCTGAAAGACAAGGGTCTAAACACGGCTGCTCTGTGTTGACAGATAAAACTGCATCCATCACTATGGATGCCTGTCAAAATCCACCATTATACAAGCCTTAATATAACCACAGACAAAAGCAGTGTTTCAGTCCTTCCTCCTCTCCCTCATCCCCCAAACAATTTGGTTCAGTTTCCAATTATCTTCAATGCTTTCTTTCCAATCACCCATTTATCTGCTATTCAGTGATTTTTCTTTTACCCTTTAGTCCTTTCTTTGGATTCCTTCTCTCCAGTTTTCTCCCTTTTTGTAGTGAATGTAAATTAGTTTTAGTAGCTGTCATTGCCTACTTCCACAGCTTCAGACTCCAACTGCCCCTTGCTTTTCCTTCTTGGGCATCCCACACAGTAAAGAACAAGAACATGAAGGAAAAACACAGCTTTGCAGCAGTGAACATTAGTTCATCTTTCTAAGATAGCAGTGTTTCATCACAGCAATGCTGGAATTTGTACGCCAGCCCAAGATTTCCCTATCTTTATCATCCATAAAAGAAAATGTGTGTTCTACAGCAGGAGAGATGGAGGGCCCTTTCTCCACCAGATAAATCTGGAAATAAATCCATTAGATAACACTCTGAATACATGAAGTCTGACACAAGAAATTAGTTTCTTCAGCCTACAAATGCTACCTCTACACGTAATTCCTACCACTACAAATTCTACTCGATAAAATTAGATTATCTGAACAATTTAGGGAGACAACAAACATTTTATCAACACCCACCATCTGGTTTTAAAAGAGCTAAAGATTTATAAAATAGCTTCAATCCCCAGTGCTTGCTATATAAGAACAAATTATTTTCAGACAATAGCCTGAAGGGAATGTAAGAGATTTAATCAAAAGACTTTTTTTTTTCCTGTTTGCCTCAGGAAAGGTAAGGAAAACTCACATTTAATTTTTATAATTCCAGTTCCTTGACCTCCATTTATAGTCTTTTTATCAGCTACTCTCTTAGAAGAACCATTGCATCAGGCAAGGGTAGTTGCATCTGTTTTTCTGCGAGGCTTAGTTTGTAAGTTCATAATTCCATAGAATTCGTTTTCATTTGTCACTTGTTGGAGTCTAACATCTTATTCAACCATAAGACACAAAAACTGTCTTCAAAACATCCTTGTCTGTATTTGTTTATGTCTTTGAACAAGGGTGTGCACGTGTGTGAAAAATTCAGGCCGTGAGCCTCTTCCTTTGCTGTTTACCTAGACAGGAAAGGCTGTTAGTCTTTATTTTAAAAGAAATCCAGTAAAGCTAGAAGGCATTTTTAGCAAGATACTGCTACCTGGTGCCAACCCTAAATGAATGGTATTCTTTAAAGAGAACAATGTTGTTGCCAGATTAACATGGTTAGAGAAATGGCCAGAGGATCAGTTACCATCACTGTTAACACAATGACACACTACAGGTGTAGACACACTGTCAATCCACCTGCCTTGACTCTGGGATCAGGAAAGCAGTAGCAAGGCTCTCTACTGATTTTTTTATCATTTCCACATAAAAGTTGTTTTCTTGTTCCAAAACCAGCAATGAGGATCAGAAGTGGCTTGTTACTTGAGAATTAATAAAAATAATTTAAAAGAACATTATGATAAAAATCTAAGTACCTTCTACAATGTTCAGAAGTTATTAGTCACCAAATTTAAATGCTAATGCTTGTAGCCAAGTTAATAAGATGCATTCTTTACAAATTATATTTAGTTACTACATTTTGCTTTCATGCCTCTCCCTCCCTCTTTGCTACTGCTTGTTCAAAACTCATCTAGTGATATATGTCATATCCACAAAAAAAATAAATTAGCCTAAGTCATTTCACCTAAAAAAATTAATTGCCTTCTTTTCTGTTGCCTTACAATACCTCTGGAACTTGCTGAATTATTGAAAAAGGTTAGGTCACTCGAACTGTTGTTCTCACTTAAATAATCTCTTTCAACATGGATATAGAAAATCAAATTAATAGGAACTCCTTTGTAAATATATGTCATAGCAGAAATAAGATAGTACAATGGTTTGCAGAAAAGGTGCAAGAGATTGACTGACTTCTTGAAGCCACAAATTGAATTTCACTGATATGGCAGTAGTTGCTTTTCCTTTCATTCCAGTTCCAAAGGAAGAAGAAAGGTCACACAACAGAGAAACAGAACCTTAATATTAGGGAGAAGAAAAAAAAATACATTTTGCAACAGATAAACTTTCAGTAAAAAATACTAGTTCTTAAGACATGATAATTTCAATAATAGGCTCCATAAAAGTCTGCAGAGGTGATTCATATGGGATTTTGGACAAGTAAGTGAATTATTTTGCTGAACACCAACTAACTAGCAGAACTTTCGGCTTAAGAAACTCTATCGTTTAGAAATAGAAGGTGTGTGATAAAATGTCATAAGAATACCATAATCCATGTGCATCAGTTTTGACAGTTGTTTTTTTTCCACTGACAGTCACATGGGCAAATGGACAAGATACGACGAGACAATGTCACCATTTAACCCACAACAGTAGTTCAGGATGTGGAAAAGCCAAGTTCAGATCTCCTTTCCACTTGTATCTCAGATGAAAAAACTGGATTCTGAAAAAGGCGGGGCACAAATCAGATTAGAAAATGTAGACCAGGAAAACACAAGTGGTTTTGTACATTTGAGAGAATAGCTGAGAATATTTTCATTTTATCCTTTACTTCCCATGCAAAATAGATATATTCCAAGACAAAAGTTTGCTGTGTTGCCAAAGGCTCCCTCTTATATTTATTACACATTGGCAGATACAGCATTTCTAAATTATGATATATTTTGACAAGCAACTACAAAATTCACTTTACTCTGATCCTGCTCTAGCACTTGGAATGTAAAATAATTTTTGGTCAAAAGTCATATGAACATAGTAACATCATGTGTAAATTTACACCTTTTTTTCCTTTTTTTTGCTTGTACAACAAAGAGCAACCAACTATTTCTATGCTGACAGAATACAGTCTCATACAAACATTCCAATTAGTCTTCTAAAGTGGATGAGATTATATTCTCTTTTTTAGAAATACTCCCTAGATAATATTTTAAATCTATGAATTGCCTGTAGCTCTTTATATGAAGACCAATCCATAAAAATTTTATTTTAGTTAAGGAAAAAAAAAATACAATATTCTCTTGATACCACAATGATAAGGCAGTATCTCCTGTTATTAAAAACCAAGTCAAAAAGCCTGTCTGTTTTATTTTTCAGGTAACAGTGAAACACAGATGTGTCACTAACGCTCTATAAATAACATGGGTAAAGCTATCAGAAAATCTTATTTTCTGATTTTACTCAGCACTAAATTACTGCTGTTCCATTTGTGCCTTTTCAACTTGTTTGAGACCTTAAAATACGCATTTTATTATGTAAGAACATGTACGTAAATTTATTATATGCGATACAGATATATATAACTGAATAAGTAGCTTCAAGAGTCAGAAAAGTCACCAATAAAATCCCCTTTAATTTGGATGTTTGCAAGGAAACAAATGGCTAAAAAGAGCCCTGTAGGAGACAGAGGAAATGGTTTTGCCAGTAGGTGTATTTTCGATTGACTTCAGTGGACTTGCAAACAGGCCCACAGGAATTTCAGGTGTCTACAGCAGCTACCCATTAATTTCAAGACTGTAGCTTCTGAACCTACAAGACCCAATCAAACACATTCTGACTTATGTGTAATTCTGTTATTAAATGTAACTTTTAAACAAGTTATTAAAGCAATTTAAAAGAAGAGAAGAATATGGGGAAACGTATTCAGTGCACACGTAGAAGTCACTTGCTAATTCATCTCACCTATGACATTAGACAGGCACTTGAGAGGTTGGAGAAGGATGAAAAGGAAGAGGTGCCTGGATTTACAATTGCAAACAAATGTCTCCCACCAGAGAAAATAAAGCATGTACAGCAGTTAGGAAAAAAAAATACCAGTGAAGGTTCCCCACTAATTTGTGTCAAGGACTGTCACAAAGAATGTAAAGAGGAAAACAATAACAGCAGGAAAGAAGACTATCGCAATAACCCAAGAAAATGTTTATTATACCATGGTCCATTTCACTTTGCCTTTACCTCCTTCTCCAGATATACTGCTGTCAGGTAGAAGAACCACTTGAATCAATCCACTTAATTTCTTCCCAAAAATTGGTAGTATCACACTCTGTATAATGTATTTTCCCCTCAAAGCCCTAGCTGACCAGGAAAGCAAATGAATAAGAATTACTTTTCACAGAATGACTGTGGCCTACAAATTACATTTTGGCACAGGCACCTCAGTGTACCAGCTATTTAGCCCCTTCAGTCATGTCCTATGTGTAGCAGCTAAAGAACAGATGGATAAGATATGCTGATGAAAATGTAAAACACATATATTTAGCCTTTTAGTAGGATAAAAAGATCAAACTCTCAATGGCTGAAGAAATCTTTCATCAAAAGACAAAAAAGTCTTTGTATGAGAAACGTTTTTTCATACAAAATAATTTGTGAATATTATCTGAAATTGAAAATAGTCTTCATTTCTATTTACTGTTTGTTTGTCATAACTGATCTCTAGACGCATTGAGTTTTACTTTATTCTAAAAATAGTTCAAGCGAAGTTGCATCTCAGCATCATATTCCAGAAGAAAACTTGTCTCTAATCAGTTCTTTGGCTCTGATTTCCCACACCCTTCGGTCCCCTCTAGCCATGATGAAGAGCCACATACCATATTTCTGATCTTGGTTGTCCCCTTTGCTGAAACATTCGAGACAATGGGGAATGAGGTTTTTTTCCCGTGGAAAATGGCCACCGTTCATGTCCAGTCGCATGCGGCCGACAGTGGGGTGCTGCCTCCAAAATGGCGAACATCCTAGGATTTCTCCCAGACTAAAGCTGCCAGCAACTAGGACTCTGGCTGCCCTTGGAGCCCCAGACGCCACCTCTGACCTGACCCCAAGACACTGGGGGAATGAGGTTTTTTTCCCATGGAAAATGGCCACCATTCGCATCCAGTCACGTGTGGCTGACAGTGGGGTGCCACCTCCAAAATGGCGAATGTCGCAGGATTTCTCCCAGACCAAAGCTGCCAGCAACTAGGACAGTGGCTGCCTTTGTAGCCCAAGACACCAGCACTGACCTGACCGTGAGACACTTGGAGGCTGACTTTTTTTTCCCCATGGAAAATAGCCACCATTCGTGTCCAGTGGCACATCGCCAAAACAGGGTGCCGCCTCATAAAATTGTGAATGTCACAGGATTTCTCCCAGACCAAAGCTGCCAGAAACTAGGATGGTGGCTGCCCTTGGAGCCCCAGCCACCACCTATGATCTGACCCCGAGACACTGGGGGAATGAGTTTTTTTCCCATAGAAAACGGCCACCGTTTGCGTCCAGTCGCATGTGGCCGGCAGTGGGGCAGGATCAGGTAAGAGGTGGCATTTGGGCTTCCAAGGGCAGCCAGAGCCCTAGTTGCTGGCAGCTTTAGTCTGGGAGAAATTCTGCAACGTTCGTGATTTTAGGAGGCAGCACCCCATTGTTGGCCACATGCAACTGGATGCGAACGGTGGCCATTTTCCATGGGAAAAAAATCTCATTTCCCCAGTGTCTCGGGGTCAGGTCAGAGGTGTCATTTGGTGCTAAATATCCTACTGAGTCATTTGCAGTTGGTGACAGGAATAAAACTTTTGCATTCATAAACAGTTATCAGAAACCAAGTTCAAACTGAGTTTTTCAGCTGTGTTTTAAGCTACACAAATAAAAGCAACCCATTCAAAATCTAGGTAGTTTGGCACTGTCATGACAGCAGCACAATACAAACATGTAGGCATGATAAATAGGACAGTGCTGAGCATCCTTAAATTGCATAAACTCTGCTGCCCTAGCTAAACCTTTTCATGACTGACTGATGAACGGGAGCTATCAAAGCTGAAGAGTAAAAGAAAGCTCCTGCTGAAGGATCATTTCTTCCAGCTGAGCGCTGGAGGAAGTAGGCAGGGAATGAGGTTATTAGGCTACGCCTAAACAAGCATGCAAATCCAAAACCAAAAGCAAACCTCACAATACCCTCTGTTCCATATACAAAAGAAAGGACAGAGGACAGGCCTTGTGAAACATCTTAATGATGCAGTTATTGCTTATGCTAAATAGATATCCTATGCAGGCTGCTATTTTACTACCAACCCCTACTTGTGCAATAATGATTATATTCTCTTTCTGTCATTCCCATAGCACACAAAAAAATTCATTAGAAGAACAATTTCCAACAAAAACTTCAAGTACACCGGAAGACCTGTAGAAAATTACGTCATAACATCATAAATAGCTAAGCAAAGAGTCACTTTTAAATCTATCTTCTAGTCAAGATGCTAAGTCAAGAGCTTAGCTTCCACTCTGGCTAAGTAGGAGCCAGCTAAGCTGGAACTGTGAAAAAATAGCTTCAAACTATATAACACAAAGGAAGAAGTAGAGACAATCACAGCTACTTTTCTGTTCACACTTCGGGTATTTCTTTTACATTTCCTAGTGTTCCTGTGAAGCTGGGAATGGGGAGCTGCTAACAGTGGCAAGTTTAACCACAGTTTAAAAGTACAACACGCTTTTACGCAAGTACAAAGTAGCAATGAGTGGAAAAGCAAAGGAGCAAATAACCATCAGCAAATAGCAGATAGCAGATGACCAGAAAAAAGTCACTCCAAAACTGAGTAGTCTTACAGAGTGTAAAATTAAACATTCCCACTGCAAATATGCATAAGCTGGAATGCCCAAAAGTTAACATAAGAAATCACATACCCGTAAACAGTTCTGGAAGAAAATGCCAGCACAGTTACCCTCTATTGTCTATGAGAGATTGAGAAAGAACACAGATCCTTGTCTTTTGTACTACTGCTTTGCATAAGGTGCATCCCAGTCAGGCAGATTATGCTACTCAGAAGTTATTAATACAAATGTTTCCACCAAAGTTGCTGTGGAACTTTTTTGAGAAACTCAATGCTGATGGCCTTCAGCTGACTAAACTTCAGTCAGTACATGTGTAATCAACACCAATTTTGAAGGAGAAGCACAGCTGCCATCACTATGTATGTGAATTTCCTCTATAGATAAGATCTAATTAATGACTGGCTGCCTAACATCTTTTCTTATTTAGTTAAGTAAAATGTTAGCAAGGCAGGTCACCCTACTTTATTGCTGTAGCCCTTTGGATGTAGGAGGATCTGGTTTTGCTCCAGCTGATTGTACCAAACTGCTCCTCTATGGTTTCAGTAAGAATGAAAGCCAGAACACAGAGAATTTATTCTAGCAAATATTTACAGTCATCTCCAAAAGAAGTCATAAATATTTCCCATGGGAGACTGATCCAGCTGTCTGACATCTGTCATGTGCTGTTCAGTTTTCCACTACTCAAAACAAAACAGCTCCGGATACTCAGCCACCTCTTCTGGCAGTTTCACGTACATGCTGCAGGCCAGTAACATCCACCGTACTGAGCAAATGACTAATAAAACATCTATGTTGTCCTTTTATGCTAATGGTACCCCACAGTTTTTCTTCTCATGTATAGGGGAGAGGGGATGGGGAAGGGAATAGCATATAAAAACTTCCCTATAGGGATGGCTTATTTCCTCAGGGTACCTCTGCAGAGGAAGACAGAATCAATGACACTTTGATTTCTACACTGCAAAGCTGACACTCCTGTGTTGGTGGCCTGGCTGACATTTCACAAACACAGACTACAAAATCTTCCCGATTTGCGTTTAAAGTAAGTCTCAAGGACTCAGTTTACCTATAGCTCTGCTAGAATAAGGAGACGTTACCTTGTACTGACTTCTCACACTGTGACTAGGAATGCACTGAAAACAAATTCCCTTGGGGACACTGTAGATGATTAGGAAAAGACACACGGGAATGGACTCTCCTGAACTCCTGGCATGCAGCGGCAAGCAATTTTTCAAGACAAAGCTAGAATAAGCCTCATTCTGGAACACAAAATTAGACTTCTGCTTTCAAAGTCAAAATCCAGCCCCTAGTTTGCTATATGAAAATCTTGAGTGAAGCTGCTGGAGTCAAGAGTTGAGTGTCCAAGTCTGCTATAACTAGTCAGTCCATTGTTCCCCACTCTTTGGAACCACCATTTGAATTTTTTCATCTCTCAAACTCACAGAGATTTTCTACCACACCTTTCTTCAGGCTCGCCTCCAGGGAGAGGAAGAAAGAAGAGGCAGGTGGAAGACTTAGAATTCAAAATGGAACTGTGGAATTAACTCCAGTGACTTTCCTGTTACAAGTATCTGCAGTGCATGGGTGGGTTCTAGACACGCTGTAGCACCAGGTGATTTACAGCAGAGCCTCTGTGGTTTTCAGCAAAGCTTCTAAGCCTGACGTGGGCAGCTGCTTGGGCTGGGATCAGCTGGTAAAAGCTCATATAGGAAACAGCCACAATTACAATCATTCAAATTAAAACTGCAGTGAAGACCTGACAATTAAAGTGCAGGCACTGCTTCCACTGGGTAAATACATCAGGGAGGAAGTGGTACACAGGAGTATTTGATTTTTGTTTGAAGCTTTTGTTTAAAAAGTACTGAATGTGTCATTGCTGAAAGGGACGTTGAATAGCTCCCACTGCTGTGATACCGTTGAAATCTCTGCTGATGACAAGTAGTAGCTCTAAATTGTTGAAACATGAAAGATTGGCACTAAAACAGATTTTCCCCCTTAAGAGTGCAGCCTATTGAATAACAAAGGTTTGTTAGTTGAAGTCCCTTGCAATCAACCCTTGCATAAAACATGCATTCCTAATGCCAGCTGTTGTTAACATATTAACAAGAAAACTGATTTGGGATGTGAAAACATCAGGTCTTAAATTTCCTCATTTACCCTTTTCTACCATTATAGAAGTCACTGCATATAAAAATAATGGTTGCTCAAAATAATAATAGTATTAAGTGTGAAATAAATGCAAATCAGTAAAAAGAACTAAAATAATTTTTTTCAAAGACACAAAGAAAACAAACCCCTAATATTTTGCCCATAACTAGGCACACCTATGTTTAAGGCTGCATACTGTTTCAGTAAAAAACAGTGTCTGCTGAACATGCAAATAGCTTTATAAATGTTTCTTCATATCAATTACATATTACAGAATGAAAAGTGAAATTAGAGAGCAGCAGGATGTATTTATTCATCTGAAAGAGTCACTATTCTAAATCTGTAGGTAACAGAATGGTTTAAAGGAAAGTATGTACTAAATGAAAAGACAGCAGCAAAAAAGCAGATCTGAATTGATCTGGAATAAATTCATCTGGAAAGAGCTTTAATAAAAAAGGCAGCCTCAGCCCTGGGATTTTCAACCAAGCCAGTTGATTAGCCCTGCAAATGCAGGGCAAAAAGACTATTTTAAAAAGGAAGCACAATAATGAAACTTAAAGAAAGACAATATAAAACAAATCTCTCAGCATAAACAAGATGAGAATTCATTTTCCCTGTGATGCTCTCCACAGCTCCTGAAAGTGCCTGCTGCTGGCAACGAATGAAATAAAAGGGGAGGGAGAGCAGAGGGAAAGAGGTGTTAGCTTACCAGCCGATGGAGTTTATCGCTCCACTCCCTTCGTGACGCTGGGAACTCAGAAGCCTATAAAATGTGCCTTGGCTCCCAGTCCCCTTCTCCTTGAGCAAAATCAAGGCAAGAGGCTGTACAGAGGAGAAGTAGGATGGTGTTCTACTGCAAGGTAGCTCTCCTGACGTGTCTGTTACAGCATTTCTAACAGTTTGAAGAGCATAGCCGAAGATTTTTTCTGACAGAGCTCTCCCTCCCAGTACCTGCTCTGCAGCCTTACTTCCCCTTTTCTTCCTTCCCTCTTCTTACCTGGTGGCGGGGATTTTGGAGGGTTGGGAGAGGGAGGTGGGAGAGGTACATCATTTCTGGAAGAGAGGAAAGGAACACCCAAGATGACTTTGGTCCCCACAGTCAACTGGAACACGAGCATGAGCAGCAGGTGGAATGTGAGCCTTGCTGAAGCAGGCAATCCCTGGGGACAGCCACTGGAAGCACCAGCTGCAAATACTTCTGCCCCTGTAGCCTCCTCAGCAGGCAACTTCTCCAATCAGTTTGTACAACCTTCTTGGCGCATTGCCCTGTGGTCTCTGGCTTACGGTGGTGTGGTGGCAGTAGCCGTTTTTGGAAATCTTATTGTCATCTGGATTATCCTGGCTCACAAGCGCATGAGGACGGTGACAAATTACTTCCTGGTGAACCTGGCCTTCTCTGATGCCTCCATGGCTGCTTTCAATACTCTCATCAACTTCATCTATGCGCTGCACAGTGAGTGGTACTTTGGAGAGGCTTACTGCCGCTTCCACAACTTCTTCCCAATCACAGCTGTCTTCGCCAGCATCTACTCCATGACAGCGATCGCTGTGGACAGGTGAGAAAAAAGTTTAGGGGTGAGAGACTGAGATCAGATTCTCTGCCAAAATAAAAATACAGGGATAACAATCATAGTGATGAGAGGCAAAGACCTCAATAGTTCATTCATTGTGCTCCTTTGCACTTCTTTAGGATCTCTCCCTAACACACTTTTTCTCCTGGTCTTTGGTCTTTCTCCTTCAGTCTTTGATTGTTTTTTATTCTTCTGCTTTCTTTTACAACAAACATTTCCTCTCTCTGACTTCAGCTGCTTTCTGTGCTCTGTCTTTCAATACCTACTCTGTAACAGCAGCCATTGCTCAGGGTTTTGCTTCCCACTGTGAAAACAGTCTGTCTCTCAGCCAGTCATCTAATAAATACTGATAAGGAGCTCTAGAGATTGTGTGTAAAATGAGAGGATTTCAAATTTCCCTCTGCTCTGTATTTCTCCAGCTGGCAGAAGCATTTGCCTCCTCTTCAGAAATCACTTCAGACTCTGTTTTTAATAGCTTTTCTCACAAACAGCTCTGAGATGCTTTGTTGCTCCTAATTTTAACTAATGAGACTATTTACTTTGCTATCTGTGCATATCTGGAGGTCTGGTAAGAACATAGTTTCAAAGTGCTCAGGTTTTTTTCTGATTTCTTGAAGCAAAATAAAGCTTTGTGAGTGTCAAAGAATAAAGGTCAGGGAAAAACTTTACATTTGAAGTCCTGACAATAATGGAATAGGACAGCTGTAGTGTCCATACAGCAAAGGGGAGAGAGAGTTGCCAGGTTTCCTACACAAGATGCATTGATGGACTGTGTTTCTCAGAGAGTGCTGTGAGTCTCCCCTGGAAAATGTTTCTTTCTTTATTATTGTCTTCACATTTGCTGTGCTGGAGAGATAACTTACTGTATTTTCTTTTAGAAAAACAGATCGATTTATATTTCAGATCTTTATTCCTTTTAGCAATACACTGAAATGACTCACTAAACTCCTTTCTACATACTCAAATCACATTACACATCTTTGCTGAATTGACTTATCATAACTGCAGTATTTCCAAGTGAGGGTCCTGAATATTTTTTAAGGTTCAATCCACCTTCTGAAAAGTTATTTCTCATTTCCAGGTACAAAGATTGAGATACATTGTTGTGCCTTTTGTTTGTGGTTGTGGACAAGTTCATAATAATACTTTTCTGTTTGCCCTACTGATTGCAAATTTTCAGTGGCATTCTCAGCTAGATGCATTTCTGTTCTGTAAAGCTAGAAATGAAAGAGCAAATGAGATTCTTGGCAACTCTTGCACTTCTCTGCTCGGGGGATGGGTGAAGACATGAGGAAATCAGTACGCTTTCCTCCTGCCAGTGATGTATCTTCTCAAATGTTAATTCCCATTAAAAATTGAGAAGACAGTGTAACACCAGTGATTCTACCTTTAACCAGGCAAAGATTTCTTTCACTGTCTTTTTGAGTTTAGCTTAAGATTCTCATCTAGCTTGAGGTTTTCAGAAACATGAAAGGGCTTTAGTTGAAGTATTTAAGAGGTAGAGCTGCGTATTTAATAGTTACTGCTGCAGCTCATCAAGGCATTAGTTGAGCAGTTACTTGGATGCTCTGAGTAACGTTTTATTTCATTTTTCCTGACAAAATTATCCACAGAGATGTAGTACTTACTACTTTGGCAGTTCCTAAATTTATGCTAGTAAACTGGGAACAAAAGTGAATACAGTTCCTTAGGAATCCAAACTGCATTTCCAGAGTGAGAGAAAATAGCTCTGCTCTATACTGACTAAAGTACAATGGGCAGATACAAATATATTGGAAATGTTTTCCTTGGTTTAGCAATGCAAAATGCTGGTGCTCAGAAGTGATTAATTAACTACTGTTATTCACTCTGATCTACTTCTTGTCTGAAAATCCCCTGAAGAAATCACAGTTTGCACCCCATCACATCCTCCAAGTTCACCTGCCTCCAAAGGCAAATCAAAATCTTCCCAGGGAACAATGCCATAGCTGTGTTTAGGTGAGCTCTCTGTAGTACTATGCAGCATCATGTAAAACAAACAGAAGAGCAGTCTATTCCTCCTTCCCTATTCTCACCACTATTCCTTCTCCTTTTATACCAAATCACACCTGATGCATTCAGTGCCTTTAAACATTCCCTGGCTACCTCTGCAAAATTATTCTGCTGAGCTGAGGAAACCTAAGGGCCAAAATAGATCCCAAGGAATGTTCTTGGATGTACAGACTGCCCTATTCAGGGCAAAGATCTGCTGGGTGGATGTTTTTTAAAACTTTAGTTCCTATTTGCCTTTTGTAAAAGTTCAGCCAATGCTTTAGACAGAACACTCTGCTTCAGTTTTAACCCAGTAAACTCATCCTTACACTTTATTTTAATTTAAAATTTTAAAACAACAAAAGCTATGAATTAGGATAAAGCTGCTGAGGGAACTGAAATTATGGGATCTGATGATTTTCCATCAGAAATTGTTACCATCCCAAAATACTGAAAGGTCATGGATTGTAACTCACTAAAAAGTATGTTGTGATATGCTCCACTGGTTGCTTTAGAGCATCCAAATGTTCATAGAGTATAAATGTGTCACTGTGAACCTGGACATCACTGAACAGAGGTCATGGGTAGTACATGTTTCCTTCCACATCTGTTTCTGTAGGAAGTTTCTAAGTTGTGTGAACTGTAAGATTACTGGACTGACACAGAGTTTCGTGGACTAGGCAGTTCCTGCAGTGGAGTGAGCTGCATCTGGAGCTGAGGATGAAAGTATCCAAGAGTGGTGTAAGACCACCTGCTCATTGAACACAGACTCAAATTTATGTGGGTTTATTCACACGTCTGACCATCTCTTCCTGGTGCTTTTTTCCCCTCTGCTTTCTCATTCTTTTCCAACAGGCTGTCTGCAGTCTACTGCAGAGATGCCACAGGTAGCTTTAACAGAGTTGTCTCAGGCGCCAGAAGCAGCACAGATTTTACATTGTGTTGCTTCATGGGCATTCATTCCTGCATTCTTCTGTAGCTCGTACTGCACAGTTCCACAGTTACACTGCTTCCAGTGCAACAGTTCCTTTAGCTACCTTATGGGGATAAACTGGTAAATAGTCCAAAGACAGACTGAATAGGAGATAATTCTGGAGCCATTATGCCCTTGTCACTGATTAGCGCATGATCCTAAAGGGTCCATCCATGATCCTAAGTTCCATCTGTGAGCATGGCAATACAGTGTGTGACACATACTGTGATATGTCAGTTCTTAGACATACTAATGACAGTAAATTAGGCAGAATTTAAGCCACCTGGTCATTGAAGACCTGCTGTCGTTTCCTATGAGATCTTAGCACGCAAAGAGGTGGTTCAGGTATGCCAGCAATTAATTTTGAGTCCCAAGACTGCCTCATTATACAACCGGTTCTGTGTGCAGGCCTGAAAGTTCTCTGCAGATGCCTGATGGTTACAGTGGAAGTTTGGGGATGGAGCAATATAGCATAAAATAACATGCCTTCAGTAGGGCACTCAGTATTACACATTTTTTCCTGGTTTTAGCACATGTACAGTATTACTTTCTCAGTTACTTTTCTCTCTGCAATTCCATAATGACTTTCTCATGACAATGAGTTTAACTCTTTGTAAAAGCAACTCCTCTGGACTTAAAGTATTTTAATACCGATGGCAAGTAGTTACTGATCCTAGTCATATCTTACCATTTCTTTTCTTTCTAGTATGCAAGCAAGTTTTTGGTCTTAGAAGCCAAAAAAAAATTTGTTTTATTTTATGTGACTGTAAAATATATTTAATATTCAATTTTATTTCTCCTCTTGCACAGTCTTCTCTTCTTTATGAACCTTAGTGTTACCTAGTTTCTAGCATGCATATATATGTCCTTATTCAATACTTGTCATTCTAGCTTCCCACCTTATTTTCTCACTTTTAATACATCTACAGAAGCACACATATACTGGGTCAGTTTTCTTATTTCCTGTGACATTGTCAGTTTCTGATGGCTGTTAATAATCTCTCTATACACTCAGACTCCAGCGTAAGTAATATGATACAAGCTTGTAACAGAAGACAGATATGAGGCATAAACGCATGATACACCTTACAAAATAAAACCCAAACTCATCATATATACACACTCACATCCTCAAAATATCACTTAAGCTCTTCGGTCTCTCCAAGTGTACTCTGTAAGAGCAGTTATTATTGTCAGAAAATAGTAGCACAAGCCGTATAAATTAACGTTACTGAAATTCTGAAGTAGGCAGTTGGCACACTGAAAAATATCTTATCTTTCCAGTAGAATA
Source organism: Rhagologus leucostigma (assembly GCA_013397725.1). Lineage (NCBI taxonomy): Eukaryota > Metazoa > Chordata > Aves > Passeriformes > Rhagologus > Rhagologus leucostigma. The sequence goes on along the minus strand of VZTD01000753.1, from coordinate 114,578 downwards.
CACTTTGGTATCAGTCTCTGCATTATTTCCTTTTCCTGGGACAAATTACTCAAGGCCTTCATGCACCATAAACATTTTAAACTGATATTCCTTCCAAACTATCTATTATCTGACTGTTATTAAGTATCTGTTACTTGCCTTGTGTGCTCAGAAATACTGAAGTACAGGAATGTGTATGTGTAAAAATGATCTCTAACATTTCTAGCAGGTTAAGATATGGAGTGCACAGGACACAACCCTGTGTTGTGGTCATGTGGTAGCAGTGTCAGCAGAAGATGCAAACCAAGAAGGTCTATAGGTACTTGCATCCTTGAACGTGAGCTTGGCACCAAGTGTTTTGTGCTTGCCTCACTGGTGAATGGAGGAGGTTGAAGCAGTGACAGACAGGAAACCTGAGTTGCCCAGCCAGCTGCCAGCCCTGGCACAGAGCTCAGCTCAAACAGAACTGCAGCCTTCGGCCTGTCTCTCATTCCTTTTCCCTCGAATTTAGATGTCTCAAAGTAAATGGTTTTCATGTAAAAGAAGTGGGAATTTCTTGTGTGAGAGAAGAAGAAGTGGGAAAACTTGTGTGAGAGAGATGAACATCAGAACAAGAAAAACAAAAAAGCAGATGGGGTTTTTTCAGGTTTCTTGTGCTTCACAGGCTAGAGATCTCCCCCTCATATCTGAGATAATTTTCACCAGAAGAAACTGATAGCACTTCTCTCTTTTTTTCCATAAGATGCCACTTCACTGTTATCTAGCTTTTCCTAAAACCTCTGGTGCCACATAACTATGGAAAACACTACCTGCTATACCCCTACCTCCACACTAAAGTGCAATACTACGTTTTTTTCAAACTAATGGATCAGTTCATAATTATGACTTCAGAATCAGCCTCGGTCACTGCACACCATGAAGGGAAAAAATGCAAGATATGCTTCAGAAATTATCACTATTATTTCTGTTCTTACTTTGCCAGTCAAACTATAGAATTCAAAGAGGAAATCCCTTCCCCATTTCTCTGTCTTCCTCAAAGAGTATTTTAAAATGAAGCACATCTTATTTGTGGATTCCAGTATCTGGGCTGCCCACTGAGAAATACTAGTACTCAGAATTGGATGCAAAAAGTTGAATAGGAGGGCATTAAGGGTTCAAATATCAAGAGCTGAAACATGAAGGACTCTCTATCACCTGGGGGTCTAAAAATATTTTCTTGGATTTGACAATTCTTTCTCTTTCTCTCTTAGAAAAGAGGTGAAGTAGTTTCTGCAGAACATTTCGATGCAATGGCTACAGGATTCAGCATACAGAAGCCTAGGAAAAGTAATACTTTTCTTGCAATGGTACAATTACATAGTGATCAGGCAAAAAGACAGGATTTTTTTGCTGTTTTGGTCAAAATTCATGTCAGAGTTACATTATTAATAACATACTGGGGCAGTCTGGGAAAAAACGCAGGCATAACAGCTATATTTTCCTTTTTGTTTTGTACTGAGTAAATATTCTATTTAACAAGCTGCTTTCAACAGGTGCTGTAAAAAACTGAGGTTGATACACCAAATCATGAGAAATACAAGCAACATTTACAACAGCAACAGTAACTAGCCCCCAGACTTCTTGTTCTAGACAGGAAATCTGATAAGTTTGAACCTTATGTTCAAAGAAGAAGTTCATTTTAGACAGTCTTAGCCTTAAATACGTGCTCTTATTAATTTTAATGAAAACTATTAAAATACGTATCTGTGGTTTACTATGCAATGTAGCCTGCGGTACTTTTAAAAGTTAGTCAAGGGTTGAGGTGAGGAGTTTTTTGGGGAGAGGGGTTTGTTTGTTTGTTCATTTTTTTAAATATTATTGCCTAAACGCATGTTTTTCTGACTGATTTACCAACCAGGAGAGAAAGTTGTATCATTCACATATTTGTCTTTCCCTAAAACAAAATTATTTCAAAATAAATGCAGAAACAAGAAGGAAGCCATCTACCTGACAGTGGCAGAAACATAGACACTAACAGTGGGTTTATGCAGATGGAGCTGTTAAAAGAAAAGGAGAAACAGAAACCCTTCTGTCAGGGGAAGTCAGTTAGTCTACCACGTTATGAGACAGACCAAAGAAAAGTCTTACCCCTTTTCTATCAATATTCATAGATATAGAATACATTGTGTAAAATCAATTACATACTCATAAAAATCTAGCCCACTGTCAGTTACCAGATGTACCTCAAGTAGAAGGCACTGTTTATGAGAGCTCAGCCATCCTGAAGACTTTCAGTATTCCTGGTTTTAGGTTTTAGTTAAGAGGTACATGTAAATAAGGCATTAGAAGCTAGTCCTGATTTCAGAAAAACTTCAGTGTTTCCCCCTGCTCAAAGCACAAATAGCCACTCACCCAGAGCAACACACATTCCTCTAATCAAGGTATATCAAGAGCAAGTTATACCCCTGGGATATATTGCCCACTGATCTCTCAAATGTACCAATGTGTTTATCTGTCACATTGTCACGCACTCTTTCTTTATGGCATTAGCTTTAAGGTGATCACTGCACAACAGACCCTTCAGGCCACCAAAACCAACAGTCAGTTACAGCCCTACAGAAATGCCCACACAGCCACTCTTCCTGCAGAGAAAGTCAGTCTAAATAAATGACTACAAACTAGTCCCACAAGGAAAGAAAGAGCCTTGCTCTAGTAGGTAGGAGATAGAGATTAAAGAATACAATAGTTAAAGACTTGGTTTTCATCATACAAAAAATGCCTTTAAAATCTCAGTTCATTCCATCACCTTTAGTCTGCTCTGTATAGCTTACCTTTTGTAGGATTTTCCACAGCAATGTTTTAAACAAGGGCAGGCAATCACAGCAATTTCCCTACCTAAGTTTCTTAAATACCAGTTGATTCTAAATACAAAGTCTCAAAATCAGCTTCTGTCTTGAGGGAATAACGGTTTCTGTGTATTCACAAAAGAAGCATGCTCTGCTATCTCCTGTTGACAAGCCACTTATGGCAAGCGTTATGATTTTTCTCTCAGTCTCTTCCTTTGTCAAGTTCCAATTTCCTGTTACAATCTGGGATGATTACTTTTTGCCCCATGTGAATTTACAAACACATTGTAAACAGGTGAAACAATCAGTTAGGATGATTAAAGGCTTCCAACTCTGTCTCCAGATGGGCATTTGTAGGATCTAATTTTGAACATCATTTTGTTTTAATAACATCTTGTGGGTTTTTGCCACAATTTTCTAAATGATGTGTTAAAGATGAAAGGTTTTCCTGGCTGTATTAGCCAGTGTATGCTATTTTACAAAAAGACAAATTAGGTTTATTTTTTTATCTTTTCTACTGTTGGGACCATAATACACAAACTTTGTAAGCTTTTATAGTATGTAGCAGCTATTTGTCTCGTGTTCCTTGCAAACTGTAAGAGAGATCCATGATTATGCTGCCATTAAAACTACTGGCTTAAAGAGTTTATCAACATTATTCAAAAGAAGACTGTCTCTGTTATTCTTGCAGAGAAAACAGATTTTCTTGATTTGGTGAACCCAAGAAACAAGAACAGAACACTGAATTGTAGACTCTAGACAAACAGCAGTTCAGAAGTGAACTAGATCTATTCTGACCCCAGCAGCTAAGAAAAGAGTGCAGAAGCAAGTACACCATGATGCACCAGCCATTATATCATGCAGCCTGAATGATTTCTTGTTAAGCTCAGTGGAAAGACTCTTGCTGACTTCAGTAGTAATCAGTTAGGGACAAAGATTAACACAAGACAAAGCTGTAAGAGAAGTGATGACAGTGCGATGTCATATAGTCACAACAAACAAAATCATGTGCTAATGATGTGCATGTGAAACTGAAGTGCTACCTAAAAATGTTTTAGAGTCATATGTAGAAGAAGATGGTGCAGCTGTTGAGCAATCCACATTCTTGGAAGTGCTGGCTTGAGTCTCTACCTGCACGTATTTCCATCCCTGCATTTCCAAATGTGCATGTTCAATCTCATAATTATTTTCCATGTATAAATGTTTATGTTCAGTGGCGTAATAATGATTTCTGCTTGTTGTGATAAATGAGTATAATGAGTTCATTCCTTTCAGCAGTGTATATTTTACATTCAGCATCCCTGCTTTATTGCGTGGAATGAGCTATCTGTGGCACTATCAGCAGCTCCCACTGGAGAGAGAAAGCATTAGAAGTCCGATCTTTAAATCAAACCACCTCAGTGGGAGTTCAGAGCCCTTAATTCAGCAGGGAGTCCCACTGCTCAAGCCTGGTGACAGACTGAACAGTAAATGTCCAAAGACTGCAAAGCAAATTGGCACAGCACCCCACTGAAAAAATGTCTGTGTGGCTCCAGAATGCTTTTCAGTAGTATAACAAGCCTTCAGTTGCTTGTAGCCATTAGAAATCCTTCTTCAGCTCAAATGCCTACCATCTTTTACTGTCCTTGGAGATTAGGTGTGGAGAGGTACAAGGTCTGTGTATAAACATCACAGAACATGGTGAACCTATGAGGGCTTCTGCACTTGTCACTGGCTTCAGAACAACTGCATAAATTTTAGGCACTGCAACATAAAAAAGGCATTAGTCTATCAGAGAGCATCCAGAGGAGGGCCACTGGCTGGTGAAGGGTCTGGAGGAGAAGCCTTATGAGGAGTGACTAAGGTCACTTGGTTTTGTTCAGCCTGGAGAGAAGGAAACTGAGGGGAGACCTCATTGCAGTCTTTAATATCCTCACAAAGGAAAGCAGAAGGACAGGCACTGATTTCTTCACTCTTGTGACCAGTGACAGGACCTGGGGGAACAGCATGAAGCTGTGTCAGGGGAAGTTCAGGTCAGGTTTTAGGAAAAGACTTCACCCAGATGGTGGCTGGGCACTGGAACAGGCTCCCCAGGGAAGTGGTCACAGCACCAGGCTGTCTGAGTTCATGAAGTGTTTGGACAATACTCTCAGGCATATGGTGTGATTCTTGGGGATGGTCCTGTGCAGGGCCAGGAGCTGGACTCAATGATCCTCATGGGTCGCTTCCAACTCAGCATATTCTATGATGAAGTTCAGACCATTTGAAAGAACAGTGCAGCAGCAGAACAGTCTGTAAGACAGATGACATCGGAGCATCCAAGAATGTTCCCCCCTGTATGCAGTTTATGGCTGACTGATTACAGAGAGAATAACTCTTTGGGAATTCCCTTCCGTACACCTGCAGAGACGAAAGGGCTTGCCAACACACAGCCCCACTGCCAAAATGTTCTGGTTTTACACCAGTTCTACTTACCTTGGAATCTCTGGTACGCTAGGGACGATTTTTGTCATGTCTGTGGGAATCCAGAGTGCAAGGAACATTTCTCTGCCTGTTCTACCCCCCTGGACAACACCATTTTTGACCTTCGTCCATGAAGAAAATTGCCTACTCTCTGGGAAGAATTAGAATCCACACAGGTGTAAACCAGGGGATAGAATATTATGTAAGATGGTCACAGGGTGAAGAATTTAGGGGTTTTGGGTTTGCTACTATAGTAAATAGATAAAAGGTAAAAACTCCAAGATGGAGGATAGTTGTTGTTCTCTAGTCCTCCTCCTTCTTCTAGCACCCCATATTCTGCGGCAAAAGTAGTTTAGCATAATTCAATAGAAAGTTCCACAGTTCCTGTCTACGTGACAAGATGATTTACTGTACATTGGTGGAAAAACAAAATATCTTTCGTTTTACGTTCTAATTGGATAATTTACCTATAAAAAGGCTGATAAGTCGGCATTTTCTTGCATTCTCTGCTTTGTGTTAAGTCTGAGCCAGGTTGGTGGCTCTAGCTCTCTGATAAAACTTTAATAAACAAGTATCTGAAAACAGCTGAACGCAAAAACATCCCATCTATCTCTCGAACTACTGGCAAAGATCAAGAGGTCTCCCTCCTCACGGGAGACATAATTTAAGGCATGCACTGTGTCAATGTCTTTTGCTTTTACATGACCCCAGTTTCCTTTCTTATTCTCTCCTTTCTCAAAACAATTTCCGTACACTGTTATTCTACAATTCTCCTTTCTTTGCTTCTCTTATTAGTTTCTCATTTTTCTCTTTTCACTTCTATTTCTTCATTCAGCAAACTGTTCCCCAGTCTCAGTTCTTTTGCTAGATCCTATATCTCATCATTCTCCCTTTCACTCCTGGCGTACTCAAACATTCCTATTTTTTCTACACCATGTTCAGTGCACAATTCAGACAGCATGTCTACTCTTCCCCCTTGTAACTGGCATTTTGCCATCCTTCATATATGTAAGGATATCACACAGAGTAAAAAAATGAGCCATAATGACAGAGCTACACCATGAGATACGACACACAGTTGTCAGCCATGAGTAATTGTAATATATAGGGGCACTATGCTCATCATACGTACACATTATCCCATCCTTAGCCTCCTTACGTCACTGATTTTCTGAGCAACACCGAAGCATGGAACCTCTAGCCTGTGCTAGGCAGGAGCTTTCATTCTTGCTGGAAACACCCTTGCTGAATGGACAGAGATCAAAGACAAGAGCCAACTGAAAAATTCACTGCTGCTATTTCAGATTGATCCTAAAGAGATAAACAAACTACCCACCCTTAGGCACCTGTAATGGCAAGATAACATTTACAGCAAACAAAATTATTGGCAGAAGTGTGTGTATCTCCTTTGCAAATGACAGCTAACAGTGCAGGAAGAACTCAGTTCTTTTCGAGGCTTCTTTTGGCTACAGAGATTAACATCCAGATTCTGTTCAAATGTGGAGGTAATTTTTGACCCGCAACTGAGAGTTGTTCCACGTTTTCTACTATACTTACTTGTGGCAATTATGGCTTCTCTAAGAAAATGCTACCAAACTTGTATGACAAATCTGAGTGAATGTAACAATTGCAGTTATAAAGCAACATCTCACTATGTTAATTAAGCAATTTTGTTTCTAAGAAAATCCACTTAGAGAACAAGTTAGATACCTCACTAATTCTTAGTGTACCGGCAAAGCAGAATAACTTAGATTTGTTATCAAAGGCTCTGGAAGAGACGGCTGTCAATACTCTCTTCAGCTATATCTATCCTGCACAAAGGTATTATTGAGGGAACGGTCAAGGTTCCTCCACTTCCTTCCCATCTTGTTTGTTAGAATGATTGCCTCCTACATTTTTGTAATTGATCTTGTGCAATAGCTAGGCTTATCACTCAAATTTGAACTTGAAAGAGAAATAGCCTGCTTTTCATCTGATCCTTGTCCTCTGACTTACCTTACTCAGACAGCCAATTGTTAAAATTTCCATCAGTACAGCTGTATGAGTCATTTCACCCAAACAATCCATGTCTTTAAAGGGCAGACAGGGAGATAAAACAACCAAATTTTATCTTAGGCAACAAGAACTACTGTTGGTATAATATAACTGGTAATAAGAATAATGTGAATGTAATAGAAATCTGACAATAGCACATAAAATAATAGCAATGTACAATCTGAAAAGTAACAATTTAAAGGAATAATTCCAGGCTAGGAGAAGATGTCTTAAGAGTCTCACAAGAGTGTGAAAATGATTATTTGTTTATGACTTATTACTTATTCCAAGTAAAGATCATCAAACATTTGGACAGTACTTGGCAGTCCACACAAAAGCCAGCTCAGTTTGAAAGACAGGGCTCATGACTACAAACCTGACTTCTTTACCAAGTTGTACTTAGTCTTTGGACGAGAAAGGAGCTAGGTGGTAGAGGGCAACAATCCAACTGATGTATATTTTCTTGAGAACAGCAGTTCTCAAGAAACAGAAGACACCCAGCACTCAAATAAAACTATTTCATAGTATATAATACCAAAAGCACCAGTTTAGCTGAAATAAAAAACCAAAAAGCACATGAAAGAGAGAGGAACTAATTGTTACCATGTGGAGAAAAATATTGAAGTGCAGTAAAAACAATAAAAAATGAACAAGCTTGAAATTCTAGATATGGAAATTGATGATTCAGAACTGAAGCTGTTTTAGATCACTCCCTGTTTCTGACTGCATTTAGATGTTTTAAGACATTAGGGCAGTTATCATGTCTACTAGAGGATATATAGCACTTTTATGACCAATGTTGGATTTATCACATATTTTATCACCAACTGTAGACAGAGTTACCTTTGCTAAAACAAACACCTGTTCTGTAATTACTCATCTGTCAAGTATAAAATTTCCAAAAAAATAAGACTATCTTGAGTGAAATTTGTGTACCATAGCAGGTAAATATGGATGCAGAAGATTCTTGCACAAATTCTTATCAGGAACATTAGCTTACAACTATTATTGTTATTGTCTCATGGCTAATGTCTGTACCTAAAAATCTTGGGCACGTCTACCAAGAACCTAGGTGTGTACTGTAACAATTAAGACATATCACACCTTCCTTCATCTGAAATTAGTACTAGTCTTTTAATTGCAGCAAACACAATATATTCATCAAAAAATGATGGATACAAATTTTGCCTCCATTGTTCCTCGTATCTATAACAGAGATCAAGAGACAGAAAACAAGACTTATTTTTCTGTTACTGTCAGTCTTGATGCTTTCTCTCTTGTAGCTTTTTTTCCCCTGAGCTTTTACATTGTAATTGCTTAGAGTAAACTTTTTGATGATTTTTTGCATGTTCTGCTAAGCTTACCAGCACACATGAATTGTTAATACAATTATGGGGCAGCAAGAAGAATGCTATCCTACGCAGGAACACAGGAACTGAGAAGGCAAATGAGATGTTTTCTTGCTTTACACATCTATTTCCCTTGGTGCTTTTAGCAGTTCTAAACTGGCTGTTCTCTCAGTCTCTGTATGAACCAGTTGCTCTGGGGTTCTTTGGCAGACAATCTGAAGTCAAGTCTATCTCTACTGAAATAAATACATGTGGACTTAGCAGGTTCCTGTAGCTTTGGGACAGATGACTAATAATCCTGACATCTTAGCTGTTAATTTTTTTCATTAGAAATAAATGCTGTATGACCTAGCAGTGTAACAGAGGATCCAGCTGCATTGTTGATTTTCAATCAGGCTGTACAGTAACAGAATTGTCTAACTCTTAGCAAAATAGTTGCTCTATTGATATACATATGATTAACTGGGTGTCCCATGGATGCAAAATAATATCCAGTGAACCACCTCCTCCTTTCAGCACTACCTTCATTGGAGCTGAACCACACAATGAGCACAATGACATCAGAACTGCAGGAAGACAAATATCTCTGCTTTTATCCTTCTCTTTTATCCTAAGCTTTGGCTGATTCTAGGTACACATAAATCTCTGAAGATTTCTTAGACAGAGGTTTTTGCTTTCTTTTACAGATACATGGTCATTATTGATCCCTTGAAACCTAGGCTCTCTGCAACTGCTACCAAGGTGGTCATTGGGAGCATATGGATTTTGGCTTTCCTGTTGGCCTTCCCCCAGTGCCTATACTCCATAACCAAGGTGATGCCTGGAAGAACTCTTTGCTATGTAGCATGGCCAGGTGGTCCAAACCAGCATTTTACGTAAGCTTTTGTTCTTTTAAACTTGTGTATGGTGGTGTCTAGACTTGCAATGGACTTGGCAAAATCTCTAGTGTCATGCAGATACTCTTCATGCAGAAAGAATAACTAGCAGCTTTGATCACTGAGAAACGTAGAGCCAGTTTTCCAAGTAAGGATGATAGAGCACTATACGTGACAAATGGAACAAATTTAGTCTGTTCCACATCTCTGAGTGTGCTCCCTCCCATGATGCTTGGTTACCATCATTGCTCCCTCTAAGATGGCTACTTATATACAGAGATAGTCAGAATGGGGAACATAACATGCAATTCAAAGCAAGCTTCCTTTTTAACCTAACCAGGAAAACAAGGATTTCTAATCTCTCCTTAGAATCATTTAGGTTGGAAAAGACCTCTAAGGTCATCAAAGTCCAACCATTAACCTTACACTACCGAGTCCACCACTAGACCATGTCCCTAAGTGCCATACCTACACATCTTTTAAATACATCCAGGGATGGTGAATTAATTGCTCCTCTGGGCAGCCTGTTCCAATGCTTGACAACCCTTCTCATGAAAAAAATTTTCCTCATATCCAGTCTAAACCTCCCCTGGCACAACTCGAGGCCATTTCTTCTCTTGTAACTAGGGAGAAGAGATAAACATCCACCTCTCTACAATCTCCTTTCAGGTAATTATAGAAAATGAGAAGGCCCTAACCAGATTTTTTGCTCTAGATCTCTTCATGAGAGGGCTGGATTTTGCCACTTCATTCTGTTACACTATCACAATTACTTATGTCAGATACTAGTCCAAAAGAGAAAACTGGATAACCTATAACTGGTTCCAGTTTCTGAAAGTGAGAATACCAGTCAATTAAATTACATACATCCCGTTTGTCCCTCTGGTAGAATTAGGAATAAGTGGCTTCTTAGGCATCTATCCTTTCACGTCTTCACTGACATTTAAGAAGAACATTGTGTTCAAGGCTGAAAGCCTGTGTAACCATCTAGAATCAAATTTGACCTTTTGCTCTTTTTGAGGAAGGTGAAAGAAGTCCTGTTCATATGTAATTGTTATCACTTTAGGAGCCATACACAGACATTTCTCTTTAGGGCAAGAAGGTCACATTCAGTGACAGCTGGGGATTCTTCACTGATCATTCACTGGGATTTTATCTGAAGTTGGCATTTAACCAGGAACTAACAGGGCAAAAGATATGATCTTTGTTTTCCCAGCGCTTACATCAGCAGTGGTGACTATATTGCATATAGGCTACAGATCTGTGTTGCCTATGTGCAACAGATCTGCCATATGAGGAACGGTGGGTGACAGGGTCTTAGCAGGGTCTTTGCATCAATATATCCCTAAAATACTTATTTTCCTCTTTCATTTATGGTCCAGAGTAGAGCTCCAAATGCCTAGCTTGCCCTCACGATACATGGCTGTGCAATTAAATGAACTCAGCTAGTTATGGACGAACACACCTTATTCTGTAGTCACTAATCATGATAACTACAGAGTAATTCATAATACATGCTAGTGCAGGCTCAGCATCACACAAAGCATGTGCACCCCACAAAGCACATGCATTAAAACATACATAAATTTGCAGTGCAATTCAAGACTTTCAAAAAGACAGTGAAAACACCAAGGACTAGCCAGTTAAGATAAAACATGCTTTGTGCTAAAGTATCAGTCTTGACTAGCAGCCCATTCCATTGGTATAGTTCCTCTGAAAGCACTTACCAACCCTAATACCTTTTCATTGCAGGTATCACGTTATTGTGATTGTGCTGGTCTACTGCTTTCCACTGCTTGTCATGGGCATCACTTATTCCATGGTGGGAATTACCCTCTGGGGAGGAGAAATACCAGGCGACACATCCAACAAATATCACGAGCAGCTCAAAGCTAAGAGAAAGGTACTGTTCCATTAAATCCCACTAAGTGAATATTTACAAAATCATCTGCAATTGTGTTGCAATGTATCACAGTAAATTCTTTCAGAAACACCGAATCACTTGAAATAGCAGTAACGAGAGATCTGCTTCAATACAAAATCTGATTAAGTTTGACAAGTTGTCTTCTATGTTCATTAGCTGTTCTTTTTTTAACTTTTATGTTTGTAATTAAATAAAGGAAACATTTGGGTTTTAACTTCCTACTCCACATGTAGCAGCACATACTGTATCTGCTATGTGGAAACTAAGACAAAAAGTTTAGCCTTCACAGAGTTAAAATACTGGGTTTTGAACAACAGGCTAGCAAACCACTAGCTCTTGTTAGGTAAAATTCTCATCCTACAGAAACAAAACTAAATCTTGCTGTAATTCTCAGGGGATTAAGGTCCATGCATATTTGTGATAAGCACTGATCATCTTGTTTGTAATGAATAATTTAGATTTTTAAACAATAACTTTTTTGTGAGAAATGCAAACAAATTTTCCCAGATATTTTCTTTTAATCTCTTTCACTGTAAGTATTGCTTAATCTAACTAGATTTGAGATTGGTTATGAACTGAGTATTTGATTATCTCTAGTTCAGTTTTCATAATGTTGCAGTGCCGTGAAGGTTTCTTTCCAATAACATTCTTTTTCTTAACCTAACTTTTCTTATTTAATAGAGCAGCCTTTTTAATTCTGACAATTTTTTTTTCATACTAAAATATATTTAACCTTTCAGATTTGAAAAAAGGGTACCCTAATATAAACTTCTCATTCATAATGATGAGAACACTTTCAGTTGCTCAGTTTGCTTCCTGGTACTGTGAGTATGTTTGAACAGTGGAATATATTACTGTGCTGCAGCAATAGCAGAGTGGGCATATTGGGTCCTGAGACAACAAGAGATCTCCTGCAAATTCTGGAGAACACCAACATTTTTATTCCTTTCAGGACACTGCAAGGAATATGAAAGTGGATTTTTTTTCCCCACCATATTACACAGAAAAAGTTGTTGTGGCAGAGGATATATGAAAAGAAAGATTAGGATAATTTTCACCTTCACACACCTTCAGACTCGTAAGAGAAAAGTGCCAAGTTGTCAGAAGTTTCAGTTGTCAGAATAGTAGAGATGCCTAGACAGCTTTATGGTATGACATGCAATGCCTACTATGAAACCAAAAGTGTCATTTATTTTTGTTTTAACATAGCCTTTCTAAGAGGGAAAAATGTTAGCCTCTCTTAAGGACCCAGAATGCAGCTTGACCAGTACTGTCACTACTATTGCTTTGTAACTGTTCAAAGATTATTTGGAATGAAAACAGAGAGAAAATTACCAAAAAAAAAATCATAGAAAGCTAAGCAGTATGCTTTGCATATTTGCCCTAAAGCAATATTATTGGACTAATTTCCAGAAGTATTGAAAGCATTTCAAAAGATCAGATTTCACTCTTTGATGTTACCCAAAAAGTTCAACATTATCATTACGGTCTTCGCCACGCATGTTGTCACTTACCCAAAAGTGTATTTTCAAAGTTATGAGATTACCCTTCCTACAGAACACAAGCAGAGAAAGACTTCACTGGTCAGCTAGCTGCGCTATCACCAGTGCTCCCCTTTAACCCAGACACTGGAAAAAAATGAAGCAAATACTCAGCGGGTGGTGACCGGGTTCTGATTGTAAAGACAAACCAAGAAATCACTTTCTGTAACAGACACAATTTGCAAAAGCAAATGCGGAAAGAAAATTATTAAATTATTGAAGAACCAGGACATACCAGAACTTCAGGGCCTGTTATCATAATGGCTAAGTAAAATAATCATCTTGTGACACAGAAACTAGAGTTCTCTGAAGAGAAAATCAAGCTTTTACCACAGGAAATAGAGGGCCCAATTAAATCCCTTGAATGCTTTAAAAACAGCACCTGTTTAGCATTCTAAATATATACAAGAGACAAGGAATAGCATCCTTAATTAAAGGATTTTAAACGTGAGAGTACAGGAACGCATACCTTCAAGACATGCAACAAGGGAATTAAATTATGTGCAGATATATTATAACTGCATCAGTGACTTTATGGGTAGAGCTCCATGACAGCACTTTAGCTACACTGCTGTGCTCTCCAGCAGGATTTATGAAATAACTGGTATTTGGAAAGATGAATCGTAATTGGTTATTCATGGAGAGGAACTAACAGACTGGAATCCAAATAAAGCCATAACTCAGCCTTGTCTCTGATAACAGAGCTAGTTCTTTGCCCTTTTCAGGCAAAGAAATCATCTGTTTTTCTTGCTATTTAGTGTATAGGTATCTAGACATATGGAAAATCTGTGCATTTATAATGAAAGAGAAATATACAATAGCTGACTAAACTTCATATCAGGCAGTATTACAGTGCAAAAGTGTCTGATTAGGGTTGTTTGAAATGGTATTTAATATTAAGAAGGTAGTAAACAGTTCATGTAAGACCTTTAAAAGAAACAATGCTTGCCAAGAAAAGATCTGAAGCTTGAGAAAGTTGTTAGTAGTTCAACAGATAGTCTCATCATTTCATACATGTGATTGTGCAATGCAGTCCTGAATCCTTCTGAAAGCAACCTTAAGGAACAAAGGGTTCAAAGAACTTCACAGTGCATACTGCAGGTTGGACAACACAAAGTCATGCTTAGTATCTTTAAGGTCAAAGACAAAATGTTTAGAAATTCAGGACTGGATGAAACTACATCACTACTTTTTATTTTCTTTTCTTTTTTTTTTTTTTTTTGACAGACAGCTCAAATATCTCAGGGACTGACCCATTTAAATCTGCCTGACATCAGTCTTTTGAACTTCTGAACATCTGCTACATGCGGGGACTTCGCAGCCATTATCCCTTCTTCTTAAAGCTCCTGGTGTGAGACTGACTGATGTTCAGCTGAACATCATTTATTCTCCTGCAATTCCCATTTTCACAATGTGCAATTATAGTCTCAACGCTGTCATCCATAATAAGTTTCTACAGGTGTCCCGTAATGTTACTGTAAGATTTATTAGATCAAAGTGTTCTTTATCTTCACTGCAAATACTTGCTCTCAGATGTTGTCTCCACACCCTGTTATTGCTATCTAACAAGTTCCAATCACTGTTTCAGCTTTACTTACCTCGTAAGAGGGAATGATAATGTACCACAAGTAAAATCAGTTACTTTTGTTTTTATCAAGAGACACAGCTCTGATACAACTGTTTTCTGAAAAAAAAGAATATTTATCTCAACAGAAGATGCCATTGCCTGGCCACAATGGGAAGAATATAGAGGAATAGGAAATGCTCTCCTTAACTTTTGTATTTTCTTTGCTGTTCCTTTTACTTATGACTGTTAACTTTGTGATAATATTTCACCAGGCATCTTTTTCAGTAATTTTCATTCCTTCACACCTGTGCTTCTGCCTGTATTTTTTGCTTCTCCTAACACAGCTTGAGGTGTCATTGCAACTTCTTTTAGCAATGAAGATTGATTTAAAGCCATATTGTTTCAATATAAAAATTGTTTCTTAAATTTGAGTATAAAACAAGAAAAAAACCCCATATGTTTGCTAGCGAGTCACAGTCTCTGTGAGAACTCCTGCATGAACACTTCACACATTTCTCTGGTTTGTTCTCATTTTCTCCCCCCTCCATTTCATAGATTTAGAGAAAGTCCAAGGAAGGGCAGCTAAAAATGATCAAAGGACTTACGAACAGATTAAAATGGCCTGAACTTTTCAGTTTGGAGACAAGGAGGCCAAGGGACAAGATGTCAGGTTTTAGAGAAACACAAAGGTAGTGGATAAAGTGCCTGAAGGACCATTGGTCACCAAATCCTGAAATACAAGAACTAATAGGAGAGCAGCTTAAGACAGGTAGAAGACAGTACTTCAAGAAAGGGTCATTTAAAAGTTGGTAAAGAGCATCCGAGATCTCTCCTGCCAGATGCTTACGACCTCAGAAGATTCAGAAAGCTTTTAGGCAAATTAATAAGCAATAAATTCATAAATCATAGAGTTGTTAAGGTTGGAAAAGACCTGCAAGATGAACAAGTCCAACCTTTGACCAGTCTCCACTTTGTCAACTAGACCACAGCACTAAGTGCCATTCCCATTCATTACCTGAACACTTTCAGGTATGGTGACTCCACCACTTCTCTGGGCAGCCTTTTCCAATGGCTGACAACCATTCAACTTCATTTCAGTGAAGAAATGCTTCCTGATGTCCAAAAATTCTCCCTAATATTCAAGTAGATACTGAGAGGATGAATCAGGGATGTACTCCAGAATGGTACAAACATACACAAAGGGCCACAGGCAACTTCCCCTGAGAAGGCATTTCTTCCCTTTAGGTGATCTTACATTTCTGGGAGCAATATGTGAAACAACCTACCCATTCTGTTGCGGGATAATCAGGTTCAGAAACTCAATTTGCTATTAATATTATGTATCTCCTGCCAAAAATAGGTGTCTGTATAATTTTTTTGTCCATCCGTACTCACCTTCTGTAAATAGGTCTACTCTTTGACTTTGCAGAGATTAACAATGAAAATAAAATGCCAAACAGAATAAATAAATACTAGAAGAGAACTAACAGAAGATTAAGCTCGAGAAATAAACACTATTTTAAGAACAGGTGGTCTCACTGATCTAACAGTCATAGCACTATAGCTTATATGATAACGTGTGGGTGGCTGTATTGCTTGACTAGTTGAAATTTTGTATAGCTACAGTTAAATAATCATTTATCCAAAATGCTGATGCATTGTGAGCACCTTGTAGGCCAAAGCTCTATTGTGATTGAAAACCACAGGTGTACTTCAGTGCAGCCACATTCACAAACTCAGCAATCATTGTTCAGCACATTCAAAAAAGCAAAAAGACTAAGTAATATGAGGTTGAAGAACAACTTAACCCAGCTAGCACCACTCTTGTACACTCCACTGCTTTATTATCAGTCAACAATCAAGAGAAACAGAGATGCTTTTTAAAGATTCCAGTCCTTACGTGGAAATGTCCACTGATTAATTCCTCAGGCAACTGAAGGTGCGACAAAAATACCACCCAAAGTGGCAGCGTGTTATGCTCATACACTGTGTTTCCTCTCTGTGAAATACAAAGAATTGAATGAGAAGTTTCTGAAGCGGTTAGTCCGACTTTATGATTCCATACTTTTAAATCAGTCTCCTCCGAGGATATGATCACATAGTCATATATCTCAGATTTTGTGAAACTACTCTAGAAATTAAATCTTTTTGAAGATCTTCATATCAACAAGTCATGGCAAGTTTCAATCCGTGGTTGTGTTTGACAATGTCACGTTTCTTACTTAATGTAAGAAAAATAAAAAAAAACCAGGAAGAAGGAATTCTCAGATGCTTTTAAACGCTCTTCCAAAATCAAGCTCATCCCTTGTTTGCCAGACACTGGAAGATGCTGAACTGTGTCCACTGCTTTCTCCACTCACTCACTGAGCATCATTTTGTCTCTTTCAATATTAAAATGTTAAATGAAAAGACAGGAACCAGCCTCCAGGCCTTTTACCACAGGCAACTCTAACAGAATTGCTCTGGCATCATCTTAAAACTCCATCTTCTAAAAAACTCACCAATGCCAGACTTCAATTTTCCAGGCTAAATTTCTTTATAGACAGCTCTATTTATGCCATTATTTTCAGTTAGCTTAATTAATTACTTAATATCCCTCACTGGTGTCACATCCGCAGATGTTTTTATATCCATTTCCTCTCTCAGTCTTTGTTTACACTTGTTACATAAATGAAACAAGTGCTTCTGATCTTCTTTTATACAGCATCTTTCTATAACATCTTTATGCAACAAATGACCAAAACCAGACGAGGAATGCCAGCAATGTAGTGTCACCATGGTCCTGCGCAGGGGTAATTCCCTGTTCTCTACTGAGAATGCCTCATCTGGAACATCCTAATATCTCATTTTTTCCCTTTAATTAAACAGATGACCTGGTCATGCTATAATCAGTCAATAACATGTCTCCTCCTCATTTGTTCACAACAAGCAAACAAATTCACAGCAGATCATTTTATTAGCCCTTAATCGAGCAAATGCCAGAATTTTTCTGAGTACAACCTTACCTATGGTAGTACAGTGTAAAACAACCCCCAAAACTAGCACAGTACCAGTCCAGCAGTTTCTATCAGCTCTGTGATATCTGTCACTGCCACCACCCCACCTAGGGACACAATCACTACTAGTGCCATACAAAGTATATGAGCAGCACTGTGAAGCTGCATTTCTGCTCCTGCAGTTCTCTCACATCCAGGTTCTTTCTCTGCCTTACTTCTGTAGCAGCAAAGCTGCTCAGAAGTGTCTCATCATCAAAATTATTTGGCATGCTTTTATCTTACTGTACAAAACTCCTCAGTACATACATTAAATGAGGCAGATTTCAAGACTGGTACTTACAGAATATATCCTAGATTGGAGGCAAATTGCTATTAAATACTTTCTAATAAAAATATTTTTCTCTCAACCCCCTTTCCAGTGCAAAGTGTTTCCCAAATCATCATGCTCAGTAGTGAAATGTAACAGGTAAAATTACTTAGAAAAATTAATAACTAAAGATAGGTTTCCTCTCATTCTGCTTCTGGGCACCTCTTACTATGATATCCTTACCTCTGACCATTTATGGGAAATATGAAATATCCTTGTTAATACGGTAGATGCAAAACAACCCTAATAAAGCTAGAGCCTGACTTCATGAACTGTTACATGAGCCTGAAGTTGGGTTTGTGACCCTGTAGATGGAGTTAGTTACACAAGGAGGTGTGACATGCTGCTTAGTATGCTTCTTACAAAGCACAGATGCTGATCCTGTCTGCTGCTCTTCTCCATGGCTCTGCATGTGTGAGTCAGGGCTGCTCATTAAGAAGGTTATTGGACCAGACTGCAAATGTTAGTATTCCACTAAAATTTTGAGCAGTTGTTCCATAACCATAAACACAAATACCCTGCCAGACTCACCAGATTGCTATTAACACAATAGTCAAAGTCTCGACTTGCAAGTAATTGCTACTACAGCTAAAAGGACTTCTTTTAACCCTATTTTCTCTTAAGTTTAAGAAAAACTTCAAAAGGGTAATGAGGGTCAGAATATCATATGAATATCTTTCTGGTGAAAATACTAGAAGAATAAGATATTTTTTCGTATTTTGATCAGTAATACATTCCCATAGTTATCAAAAATCTCAGCAAGAATACAGAGTATTGACAGGAAGACCTGATTTGCGCATTTCCATTTACCATTAATTAAATTCTTGCACAATCATCACATTAATTACAATGTATGACCCCCTCCCTAAACACATACACACAAAGAAGCACTTTTTGCAGCAGGATGAGGCAGAAAAACCAATAATCTTTGGTTTTAAATTTTAAATAGTTCTGTTAAATTCCTTCTATTACCAAGTATGTGGAATGAAAACCTACTGAAAATATAGGGAATGAGCAAAGTAATTATTAATGTTGTGAATCGTGATTTTTATTTCACAGTCTCACTCTTCACATGCTTAGAAGTTGCCTAGGGAAAGGCTGGGACATGAGGTACAGGGGAACTATTTTCATGGCATGTTAAACCCAAAATATTTTTTACAGAGGTATTTTATGGTCTTAGAACTTCAGACAAAAATGGGTTCACCTGTTGTCCTTTCAGGATTATTTTTTTCCTACAATTTATTCCCTTTTTAATGATTTGCCCACAATTTTGAACAAGATTTCCTACTGAGGTAAAAATAAAGTCAGACCTCTTGATCATTTTCTGAATATGATTGACACAGTGAAATAAAACAAAAGTACTGAAAGCTGCTCTTCTCTGCTGTCTATATCCAAATAGGTACAGAACACTCAGCAGCATCACCAGCTTCCATTCATTGTCTCAAGTTCCTAAAACTCAGCTACGAACTGTGAACAAACACATCTTTCCACACTCATCATCCATGCTTCAAACAGCAACCACAGGGAAGTAAAAGCAGAGTAAATACTAAAAATAGCTTTATACTGTGCATAAACCTTGCCAGTGTAAGTATTTACTGACAAACTGATGGAAGTTTTCTAGTTAATACTTTTTTATAGAACAGCTGGCAACATCTCCAGGTCAGGGGCAGATTTAAGAGATTGGTTCTGCATGGTCAGTGATTAGGCTCAGAACTGTGCACTCACAGTTGCTGCGATGTTTCTCCGTGTTATTTTTCTATTTCTGATCACTGGTGGCAGAAATTTATGTGAAATATACAGTCTAGACACAGTCCTAGGGCAAAAATTTCCCCTTACTAATGCCTCATATTTTTAAGAATGGAAGTAACACTAGGTTAACAGACTAAAAATTTCAATAATGCTTTATTCCAATGTTAGTGAGCTCAGCATTTTCAAATGCATTGCTGAATTCAACTATATATGCTCTTTAATAGTAAAACCAAGACACATGAGAAAGACAAATGAAAGCCAAGTGTCTCTTTTTCAACATTTAGATTTTCAGCATGGAGATTATGATCTCCATGTTTCAAACTATGGAGTTGGGTTTTTTAAGACAGACATAATTTTCTCTGTGCAGTTCTCCCCAAGTTCAGGTCTGGGACCTGACCCTCCAGAGAGATAACTTTAAAATCTCACACTCAAGGACAAAGTGTGTTCTTTAAGTTGTATGCAAATTTTTTCACCAGAATATAAACAAACCTTGGAAACTTCAAAAGGTCTTTTGTTGTCTCATCTAAGTTGCAGCCAAAGTTATCCCATTATATATCCTAAATTATGACCACATGAATAGTCATGTGTGTGCATGGGTGTGTAAATATATATATACACACACGGACATATATATATATATAAACACACAGATAAGAGAGTGCATAAGAAGTCCCTTCCTCATCGAGTCCCTGTAGGGAAGTCATGAACAAATCAATTTTAGCATGAGTTTTCAGTCTGTTGAGCTTTCTGGAATACTGCCAAGCATCTGTGTGGTGAAAAGCCCAGGAAATCTGATGCAGATCAGTCATTTTGGAGGACTGCAGAACCAAGACCTGTATATTCAGCAGAACAGAACTGCAGTTCCAGTATTGCACTTACACACTTCTGCATTCATTACAGGCCGCTCTCCATGTAAAAACAAAACATAACTTCAGCACAGCTTTTTTCTGAGTTAAAGCAGAAATCTACACACCTGCACACAGAGGGGTGTCTATGTTGTCTATCAAAGCCTTCACCTAACAAATTTAATCCTTTAACTCAAATACTTCATTCTTTAGAAGCTTCTGTACTGCAGCATTGTAAATAACCTATTCAAAGCACCTTTATTTCATTACTCTTTTTCTGGGGTGGATAGAAGTAGTTTTTTGATTTCTCCCAGTTTTAGAGCAGGTTTCCTACTGAAAGGAAACACTTTCAGCCACCCTGGCATGGGTCAGCTTATACCTTATTCCACAGAACTGGGATATCACAGGAGTATCAAACCAGTGCAATAATGACCAATGTGTTGACCATTACGGCCAAGTCATGTGGTTACTCGAACGCTTGAAGCAATGCTTGGCTGTACAAAAGTAGATGCTGTCAGGAGAATGACACTTCTGATACTTTTCATCAATAACTGACCAGACCACATACCACTTTTTATTGACCAAGTATTTCCAAAATGTTCTGTGTGTGAGTTACAAGTCTACTTCTAATAAATTCACAACCTTGTACAGTCATTTGCAGAATGACAAAAATAAACTAGGTGCATCAAATGCAAAATATAAACCTCAACATCACTGACATTAACAGTTTTCTTTGAAGTCAATTTAAATGAAAATAGACTGGGGGACAATATTAAATTTTTTTGCCTTTTTTTCCTTAGGTGGTAATAAATATTTTTTCTTCAGCCTTTCAAAGGGAAGATGCTACTACCGCTGCAAATGCATAATTATGATGGCAATAAAAAATAGCTTTAACTGTGCTTTTTTCCTAACAGAATTTTGCCTACCAGTTTAAACAAGTACAGTCCAGGAATAATTCATACTTTTTTTTCTTATCAACAGAAAAGAGAGGAAAGGGATTTTTCAAACTATGTAATAAATAATCTGCATTCCTTCCTACAATGTTCTGGTGCCAAAATTATAGAGAAATATGGTAAACATTCAAATGGCTTCTAATTATATAAATCACTTATTTAATTCCCCTAGGTGAATAAGCTGGAAATAACACAATTCAAAAAGTAGTCTTTCCATATGAAATAAAAGCCTGGGCTCCTCTTTTTAAGATAACCAAAGGTACCCATTTCATTTTTGGTTCAGGAGGACAGTTTCCATTAATAAGGAGCCCACATAAAGTAAACCACAGGTAGAATGGTATGCAACTTTTGCATAATTCATTGGCATAATTCATCATAGCATTAATTTTTTATTGCAGTGTCCAATATATAAGATCTAGTTTCCAAAAGAGAACATTCACTAGTGCCATTCCTTCAGAAGTCTTATACGGAAAATTCATTTAAACATTGGCAGGTTCTGGGAGAGCCTTCAATGAGGATTAAAGGTTCCAGAACACTTTCAGAATTGTGTCAGAAAGTGGACTTCAGAATTAACTACCTCTATTTGGAAAACAAAAGAAGACAGTATTATTTTTGTTTCCCCCACACCAAGTCTCATATTTGGTTAGAGGCATGGAAATGAATTATGCCCCATCATTCATTCCAGGTAAGGAAGGAAAGTATTGTAAAATAAGTGGTGGTATGAATCTTAAGTACAAAAACACTGATCAGCTTTTTCAGTTTTTTCCCAGAACTAGATCTCAGGTGGATAATCACGCCAAATAATGCCAATCTCACAATAGCCACACAGAGTCGTTTTCTAAAGAACATAAACTTCTTATGCTACTCAATGCTTAAGACCAAGACAATGATACAGTTACCTTTACTTGCTGTCCACCTTACAGAAAAAAACCTCTCAGTCTGATCAGCAGATACTAGCATATTGCCTAATATCCAGCAATCTCTTGTGAGAAATTGAGACATCTCTTCTTCGATAAAGTAACATAAAACTTGTGGAAACTTTTCCTCCTTGTCCCCAGTCAGATGCTTGTAAAATCATACATTCTCAAGGAAAATAAAAAACTCTGAGCACAATATTTACCCCTTTTTTGCAATGGAACAGATATTTCTTGACATGTTGAGAGAAACTCAAAGGCACTGTCAAACCTGTGTTCTATGTAACTTTGGGGAAACATCATTTAAAAATGGCAGTAGCTAAGACCACTCATAAAAAATGTCAGAATTGCTTTGGTTTGAGGGGAGCCCCCCATTTTAGCATTTGGAAGAAAGAAAACTAATTAAAACTACTTCACACTAGAAGAGAATATATTTTTGAACTTTAGAGCTTAAATAAAGTAAATGATTATGAATTCTGTTTGCAACAAGGGATTATGCAAACTGAAATGAAAAACAGTTTCTTTATTTCAAGCAACTGAGAAAAACAGATGGGAAGCATAAGTCAGAAGATTAAAATTATCTGGAGCACTGGAATTGGCAAGTACCTTACCTGGCTGAAAGACTTACAAGCTCTCTCATACTTTCTCCTCCTAAATGTCCATCTCCTTCAGCTATTAAGAATCTGTCCTTTCCTATGGGCTCAGAGAATACAGAAAATCCCTGAGCTTGTCAAAGCACTTGGTATCTCAGAAGTCAGTCCTATCTCTCTACTATTGCCAGGAAGTTACCCTTTGAATCCTAATTTTCTTGCACAAGAGAAATAGTTTACTCCAAATAAGCACTGGGGAGAAGCAAAGGCATATTGGTGTTCCTTTCTCTCTGGTGCTTCATGCGTAAGTGCCATGTATGTCCCCAGGACTGGGAAGTGGGTTTACTGGTTGCATTCTAACATGCTGGAAGAAACACTGTGAAATGTTAGTGCAGCATTTTACTTCTCCCAAAAGAGCACAGGGTGAAAGTTACGATTCCCAGGGATTATCTGTGGACTGTGTTTAAGTTGTATTCATGAATAAATAACATCCAAGAGAGGGTAAACAAAGACATTCTTATACTCCATGGGTTCTTAAATCAGTTTCTTCTCATTTACAACTGCATAACAACCAGGAGTAAAACTTCTGAAAGTAATTAAGCTGTTCTGTGTGATATAAGTGCAAATGAAATCAAAAGCCAAATTCCTGTACTTGTAGAAGCAGCAGTATCAAAGATGACTTAGAAAGGAAATAAGGAGCTGCAGAGAAGATTGAAAAGGAAATGATTGCGTGGTTCAAGTCTTAGGTGTTGCTGGGAAATCAATGCCTTGCAACGTGAATTGCTATATGCCTCCAGCAGCAACTGAGTCTCTCAGAAAAGTAAATTTTATTCCTAATCCTTCAAGAGCTGTTCTCAATGCTGCATCTAAATCAGACTATTTTTCTAGCTATTCGTCATGCAAAATAAAAACAGGATGGGAAAAAAAATGTGCTTACTGGTTTTTCTGAGTGTAGCTGAATCTGTTAGCTCCTTTTCACTTTTACTGTTTCAAATGTTTCACAGCAAAGGCAAACCTGCAAACTCCAATTCTAATGAACTTACATCTGTTTTGCTCTTTTAAATATTTTTTTTCATTACATTCATTAATGAAAGAATGCTTCTTACTCAAACAGAAAGGATTTAAAGGAATGGACAAGACCACAAAGCACATAAATTAACTTTCTTTTCTAGACATAGTTTTTCTTAGACATAGGCAGCAGTGCATCAATATCAGCAGAACAAGTTGATGAAAATCAACGTATATGACAAATACTTTGGTTTTCCATTTACAAATCTGGCCTCTAGACTTGCATGAAGGTTGCACAACTGAGAGACTCAGTACAACTCATTTTAACAAAAGTATTGCCTAGAACAGAAAAAAACCCTCTTTCCTCTAGTCGTGCTGCCCACAATACAAAAAGGGAGACTGAATAGAACACCAGGGGGAAATGGTGCCACTGGGATAAAGGTTAGTGATTTTCACTGCAATTCACATTTTGGAAAGCTCCATGGTGAAATGGTGGCAGGAACAGCTAGACTTCAAGCTAAACAACTGAATCCAGTAATTTTCTTGCTTTAGAAATGTTTCCTAATGCACAAGAGAAAACACTTATTAATGAATTCTACGCAACTCAGAACAGAAGGAAAAGCAACTGAAAAATGGTGATATCTCAAAAAAGTGAAACGGAACAGGCCTATTAAAAAGAACTTTTTTTTCAGTCACAGGTTTAAGTAATCAAAAAATAACCCCAACATGGAAGCTGTCTTTTCTACTCTGAAGCTGGACCTGTAAAATGTCAGTGGAGTTTTTTCAGTGAAACATGACAGTGTACTGGGAAAAGACAATCAGGTTTTTGTGGTAAATTCATACTGGGCCTGTTTAATTTATGCTCCCTGTTGGTTTACGGGCACTTGTTCATCAGAATTTATTCTAAGTAAACTCAAGGTGCCCTGGGTTTATAGACCTTGAAGTCACTTTCTGTTCATAGTTATTGATATAATCAATAAATGAAACTTCATACTGGAAAGACCAACCTTAGGGACAAGAACTGCAGTTATAAACTGCAAGGTATGGCCTTGCACACTGTGTGTGCCTCTCTCTGAAAGAGAAAAGAAAGAGAAAAATTGGGAATAATCTCCCTCCTTTTCCTCTGATTCTTTTTCTCCATTTCTGCCAACACATAGTCAATCCTTAGATGATGAAATGAGAACAGAGGGGGGCTTTTTGATTCCTCTCAGGACTTCTGCGTTTGACTTCAAATTTAACCCTAATTGCCTTGTGTTTCCAACTATTTTACACCATACAGACTTGCAACATCTCGCTTATCTTCTAGGAAATGTGTCAATAAGTGCATTGTACTATAAATACTCAAAATGACAACTTAACCTTGACTTTTCTTAGATGTCCCTTTTTCCAGGAAAAATGTGCACTTTTTTGTTCCAGGGAAAAACATTTTACACACGAATAAAGAAACGCCTTCTCATATCTGCCCCTAGCCATACATTTATCAGTATATTACCATTCATGTCAGTGGAACGCAGACTGATACAGCCTTACTTAAGAGAACAATGATTCTGTACATTTTAGATGATTTTTTACATTTATGAAAAACAGCTGCAAACCCGAATGAAGAATTTAATACGCTTCACTGTCTGTCATTCAAGTGACTTGTTACTTCACAAATTATATCAAATGCTAATGCCCATTTAAAATCATCTTTAGCTTGTTGTCTAGTTCCACTATTTGCTTCAGAAATTTCTGCTTTCAGGATGATGATGACTTCATATTTAATCATGGATTTCCAGACAGAAACAGCAACAAGAAAACCTTATACTAATCTCACTGTTTTAAAAAACGAGTATTTTGTTTCAACCAAAACAGTAAACTTGCAGGAAAATACGCAATTCTCTAGGGGTGATTTGGCATTTTTCATTTCAAAACTTAAAAAAAGTTAAAATATTCAAAATTAGAATTTAATTGCCTGAAATTTTGACAAGAAAAATTGTGGATTTTCTTTGCAGGATAAAAGTGGGGATTTCTGGTCCCTCGAAGAAAACCTGAAATGTTATATTTAACAGTAATTTAAACTGATACTTCATTCCTTCAGGGTTAATTTTTGCAGCAGGTGAAATCAAAAAGCTATTTTTTGTACAGCTTGTGAAGGTTTACTAGTTTTAGGAGACCTTTAAGCAGACTCTTGAAGCACTGCTTGCCTTGCCCTTCAATATAACACAGAAAACTAGACAATAAGCATTTGGATGATAGAAAAAAGACAAACAACTTTCTTTTGGAAAAATATTAACACAATTGAATATGCCAAATGGGCAACCTGGACTCTTTCTGTGATTTCTAGCAACTCTGCGGCATGAGTGACAGTGTTCAACCAGCTACATTAGTTGCTGGGAAGCTCTGTTTTGGTTCTCAAGCACTGCACAGATGAAACGTACACTGTAAACACAGATTTGCCTGTTTAGACTTCCAAAATTTGGACACAAAAATCCTTTAATTTAGTACCTATGATAGTCTAAAGATTAATAACTCTAGGAACAATTTCACATGCACAGCTGGTACTGCAAGACTTGCTAATGAAATCAAGGTAAGTAATTAGACTCTCAAATGTTCTGAAATTACAGAAGTCCTGAAAGTCACTGAGGTAACACTTATCATTTCTGACAGATCTATAAAAACACAGCAACAAACAAAGTGCACCTGTAAACCAGTGGACAGAGAGCTTAAGTATCATGGTAAAACTACGGAGTTAAGTCTTCTATCTATACAATGTGTGCAAGGCAGAGCTGTAAGTCCCCAGGTCCCAACAAAAGGACAGTGGAAGTTAAGTCAAAAGCCAAAAAACAGAGATGCCATTTAACGATAGACTGCGATACGACAACATATTTTTATGGCATCACTTCACATACACAGTTTAGTTCAGAAACGTCCATCCACATAATATCATAACCTCTTCCCTCCCCCCCAAAAAAATTGCATATATAGTCCCATAAACTTCTATATATGCTTAGATATGTTTATATATATGCTTAGATACATAGCACATGTGAAAGGTGAAAGTGATACTATGTTTCGGTGTGTTGCCTTCCTTCATAACAATATTGATCTTCCTGATCACAGGATGATTTATAGTTAGCTGATGAAAGGTGCTTTAGAAAAACCAATTATTATCAATGTTGTATATGTGGCCAGATGCCTCCTCTTTACCTTTAAGTGATGATCAGTGTACATATATCAGCAATAAGAAGTATTCTTATAAGCAAAATCTTGCACACTACAGTCCCATCCAGCAGGAAAGACTGTTAACTGGTGCCAGCTATTAAATGAAGAATTGCTTTATGTTTCCCATAGGAAGATGTAATATGAGATAAGGAGGACACCATAACATTTATATGGAAAATGATTTAATTATGTTAGTGGGAATTTTATAAAAATGTTAACCAAAGTCATGTAATTATGGCAAATTTCAGCTTTTTGGTTTTTTCCCCTGGTAAAACTAGAAACGGCATGAAATGGCACATTGTACGGAGAAAATAAAGAAACTGTTCATAGCAATTCCTGTTATTCCCTCAGTATTCACAAGTACAAATGAGCAAGAGACTTCTCAGCATAGATCTATCATGTCTAGTTTCATTTTTGCTACAAAAAGAAAACCTGTGGTGTAAACATGCGACATATTGTGCTGAAAATGGTGGCTGGACTAGTATTTGACATAGCTGAAAAGAGAAAGGAGTGAAAATTTTACATGACTTGCAAGTTTTCTGCATGTGTTTGGAGCACAAAGCAGAGCTCCTCTTCATTTGTGCTTACTGGAAACTATGGTAGCTAACAGATGTTGTGATGCCTGCAGAAAACAACAAACATGGATCATCAGCCAAGGGAATTGTTAGGCTCTGAAATTACACAGGATGCTGCAGTTGCTCATTTCCTATAACCTGGTGTTATTCAAATCATATCTGAAAACTGCGGACAAGAAATAGACTCTCAGACCACAATAAAAAGAGACACCAAGGTCAATAAAGGCCAAAATGAGGTGTCCTAATAAAACACCCTCTAACCTTATGCCATGATTAGGTGAACAGAAAAAAAGTGATATTTTAGATGGCCAAATATAAGCAAGCAAGCACATTACTTGGAAAAATAAATATAAATAAAGTTAGGGAAGAGTTTCATGTTATTTTTCTTAGGAAAAAGAGGATCTCCAGTCAAGAAAAAAAATAATTAAGAGAGTCAGATTAAAAGGAAAAACTATATAAAAGCATATTCATCTTTCCTTTGACTAACTTTAAAAATTAATTACAAGAAAATTATTAATGGATACTGAAATGCTAGTCCAAATAAAAAAGGCAAAATATCATTATTACTTCTTTCTTTCAGGTGGTAAAAATGATGATTGTGGTTGTGCTGACATTTGCCGTCTGCTGGCTGCCCTACCACATTTATTTCATAGTTACTGGGATCTATCAACAATTAAATCGGTGGAAATACATTCAGCAAATCTATTTAGCCAGCTTTTGGCTTGCCATGAGCTCTACGATGTACAATCCCATTATCTACTGCTGTCTTAATAAGAGGTAAGAGCTGGTTATGAAACGAGATGTATAAGTTCAACAAGAATGTAAATTGTTTAAATGGAATAAAAGACATAGAATTTTCACTTAAATAGTTTTCAGTTAGTGGGAAAGAAGACAAAATGGGAAAAAAACCCCTTTCTTTAGGTTTGTACTTGAAAAGAATCCCAAAAAACCCAAAAGTGTACTTCTAGTAAATATTCTGGTCTACTTGAAATTTCAGAGCAAAATTCAGTTTTCAGAAACTAGTCCTTCCCACGTCCACCTGCAAAATTTAAAAATCTATAGCACTTTAATGTTTTTTGTTTTGCAGAATATTAAAATAAAGAAGATGGTCATTAGTGATATAAAGTGCAAGCTGTATGTTCACTAATTGTAGTCCCAATTTTGTTTTGCTAGAAGGATGTAATATAAAATGTGATTTACTGTGTTTTGTATACCTCACCATTAGATTTCTACTGTGCTCCGAGATCTGCAACAGGCTAATAAATATTATAGAAATATTTATATTCTCATTACTCAATACTAAATTACAGTATTGTTTGATAGCAACACAGTATGCTCAGAATTTCAAGGGCACTGCACCTCTTGAGTTCAGTGAGATTTTACAGATACTTGATAGTCTGAGACTACTGCATTGCAGAATGGACTCAGGTTTTTCATTTCGACTTGTAGGACCAGGATCTACACAAACATCATCCTGGCTATCCTATTCTCCAGATTTTCTTCTAGCATTATTCAATAAAGATCACTTCACAAACTCAGTCATTATGAATCAGTATTGAATAAGTAATCTTAAATATTATTTCAAATCTCTTTTGACTTAGCAGCCAATGCCAAGTTTAATTACTGTCAAACTTTATACCAATTTTGCAAGATAATTCTAAACCCCCACTAAAGATCATGCAGTAGCTGACAAAAGGAGTCTAATAAGAAAAATGAAGTGAACAAATCCTAATGAGTTTTTATTGGTGTAAAAACACTGGAGTCTTCCTCCTTGATGAGGATAACTTAGGATAATTAACATTCATGATCTTTTAAAAGGACAAGGTAATGACTAAATTCATACAGCCTTCTGCATCTTTTCATCATTTACAACTGTTTAAAGATGAGGTAAAATTTTACAACAGAACAAAACCGTAACTCAAATGGCAAATTTTCCATTAATTTCAACAGAAACCAGATTTCAGTAAGTGTCTGCAAAATCAAAGACAAGGAAGAATGAGGCCTCATATTTTTCAATTGCTACCATAAAACTTCCAAAACAATCCTATTTTCTTCAAAAACTTTTTATGGCACAGTTACAAAAGTATTCATAAAAAAATAATATCTCTGATGTGGCTTATGTTGACACTTGCACACTGCAAAATTAAATGTCTGGATTAAAGAATACAGCCAAAGAAAAATTAATAATTTTGAGACACACTAAAGGTCACCTTGTTCAGAATTTGATGCAAGAATGAAATACTGATGACAGTTTTCTTATAATTAAGTTCCATATTGAAATGAAGATGCCAGAATGTCTGCTTCCTTTTCATTAAGTAGGAAAATAGAGCTTGTTGCTGGGAGTCAGATCAATTCATGTCTCTGCTGGATCTAGGATCAGATAGAGTTAGAACACCTATCCCTAGCTTCATCTTCCAGGCTAATTAGGATATTACGTATCTAGGTAAAGAGAGCATTATTTCAAGATGAAGAAAAGACATGCCCTGAATTAGAAAGAGGATGGAAGGTACCAAGAAAAGTAATACAGTTTAAAGATGTTTTGGTTTTACAGTTCCCATCACTAAATCCATTTCCATCAGAGGTTCTTTCAGTATTTTTCCAAAATACGGACTGCATGTAAACACAGAATGCTGAATAGCAACCTACCTGCTCAATTGTCATCATGTGGGAACTCCATGGCAAACTTACAAATTTGAGGAAGGAAAAGTCAGTTCTGTGAGATCAGTTAACTTTAACTGAACACTTCATCTGAATTTTTATCTGCAGACATCACTGTGGTAGTTGAACCATTGCTCAGAAAAACTTACAGACAGGATAAATAAGAGAGCTGATTGTTGGAATAAAACAGGAGATGCAACACAAGTGAGAAAGCCAGATAAGCTTTAGGTCTAGGTGAAAAGGTGTTCTTTTTCCAGTTATACATAGATATATAAGGAATTGCTTTTTTAATATATTAAACTTCCGTTCTGGGAATGCATACACACAAAACATAACAATGGACTTTATGGTAAATCCCTGCCTCTGAGCTGAAATAACTCTGTATGAGTATTGCAAACTCTGATAGTCCAAAGCCTCACAACACCTGTTTGTATATTGCTCACATTCAGATTTCAACTTTCTAGGATCTTCTTTAAATATTAAAAATTATTTTCCAAATATTTTACATGAACAATTATTAGTTATTACATCATTCCCATATAAGCATCTCTGTTAAGAGAGAAACACAGAAGGGATATTGAAATTTGGAAACTGGGATGGTATTTTAGAGAAAAGAATGTTACAAAGTTTCTTGCTGAAAAAAGATGAAAACATAGGTGCAGATTTCATTAGAGGTCAAATCAAAAATAATTTCTGTGAAGATAGTTCTATGAAAGTTGGTGGTTTTTTACTTCACCATGGGCAAAGGACAGGAAATTCATTATAAGGAAAATACCACTGTTAAAATGCAGGGAAAGCATATAGGAAATCAGAAACCGAAATTACTTGTTACTACCATCTTTTTTACCCTATTCGGACTTCAGCCAAGGAAGCTCCCACTGACTTCACCACACCCAGGTCTAGAAGCAGGATAATTGGCCAAGTCAGTGCCAGCACCATGTATGTTTTCAGACGAAGGCCTGAGGCTGGCTCTCAGAAATACAGGCTTTCACCAGGCTTCTTTCCTCCTAGGTTCCGAGCGGGCTTCAAGCGAGCTTTCCGCTGGTGCCCCTTCATTGAGGTGTCCGGCTATGATGAGCTGGAGCTAAAGGCAGCCAGGTTTCACCCCACACGGCAAAGCAGCCTCTATGCTGTGTCCAGGATGGACTCCAGCCTAACAGTAGTGTTCGACACTAATGATGGAGACAGCATGCACGCCAGCCACAAGAAAAGAGCAGCTCCAAGGGACCTGAACTTCAATGGTTGTTCTCAGAGGAGTTCCAAGACTGCCTCCATGGCCTCAAGCCTCATTAGTTCACTGCACACATCAACAGATGTTTATTCCTAAACATTTCACGTTGCTAGAAGGGCAACACTGGACAATGTTCTCCTACTTTGGGACTTGATATTCATACCACAGGAAAGCAAATCAGATTCCACTAACAAACCCTAGCTATAAATATTGTGAGACTTTTGGGAATCTCTTACTTTTTTTGCTTTGGAGAGAAAGAGGAATTTGAAGACACATGTATGCCTCAGTCCAAAAGCACAACAATGTTTGTAGGGATCATCCAAAATAAACCAGTGGCATAAAAAACTTTGTTTCAGTTGCCTCTGACCTGTGGCATTTATGTTTGACTTACTGAAATGTAACAGGCTCCTGTACTTATTGTAGCAGAAATGTACAATGTTTTCCATTATGTGTATTAATTCTACAGTAACAAAATTACATGGGATTTGATTATAAAAATGTCTTTATAATGAACACCTAATGAGCCCCAAGTCTATTTAGCTGTTGGACAATTTAGCCCCATTCCCAGACAAATAGATAAAATTAAGTTCACGTGAATGCAGTTCAGCTCTGTCTGCAACAGTACAATTTTGCAAATATATATGAGAACAGGAGAACATGACTAAGAGACTAAGTTAAATTCTACCAAAGTTTGCATATTAGTAAACATTAGATTCTAATGGGATCTGTATTTCCACGGGAATATATTGCTTTGATGAATGTCTCACAGCTTTGTATCTTAGTACTAAGGGTAAGGTCTGTCTCCAGTGACTCTAATGGAACCTTTCTGACTGACTTTAGAAAGGTAAAAAGATTTTAAACTGGAGACTCACATATGAAAAAATTACCACTGTGGCAATAGACTCTTCTCTGCAAAGGATAAAGTAACAAGATTCATGATGAAAAATTTCCACTGGTGAAAAAAAAATATTTGGGCTCTTTTCACAAATTTTTCATTGCTTGATGTGTGTAAAAATACTCCTGTGCCTGCATCTGAAAATATGCTAGGCATTCTTACACAGACACGTTCCCACTAAAATCAGACAAAATCCAATGTTGCAGAGAAAGCTGAATGTAATAAAAAAGGGACCAGAGAGCAGCCTTTGTTTTAGTTAAATGACTGTGTCAGTTGCATGGATAGACTGGTTATGTGAATGTTTGTTGTCAAACAGTTAATCAAAACATAAGCAGAGAGTGCTAACATCTTCCTGAGTTAGCTAAACCAGCGCAGGGCAGTGTTTATCTGGCTGAACCCAACACAGTGGCAAAGCTGAGCAATTGATAAAGAAAAGTTTGAAGAGAGAAAGCCTTGAGCTGGCTTTAGTCCCTATTCCTTCCCAGCAACTGGAGATGATCAGCATTGTGACTGTGAGCATATCATATAAGACTAGTAAAACAAGAATCATGTTTGTATTGTGATTCAAGTATACAGCCAATTGTTATGTTCTGCTAAGTGTAACTTGTATTGTGATTTTAGTGCACGATGTTATCACTTACTAAATCAAAATCCTGCATCAGGTAAGATATCCTCAAATACAGAAACCTGGTACATTAAACTCCCTATGTGTGGAATAATTAAAGAACCTGGTCATAGAGTATTGTACTCTTATAAAAATGTATCACAATTCCAGACTCACACTTTTCCTAACTATGGCCTGATCTTAAATCCACTGAAGCAAAGAGCTCCATTCATTAATGACTTTCCTTTTAAATGTCAGTCCATGCTTTTCAACAGCCTGTTTCTCTGAAAAAACAGCTATTTTCCATCATGTCATTGTAGTACTCTCACTTTTCCTTGGTTTTTTTTAAAGTGTGTAGTAATCCAGCAAGTGTCATGCAATGCCTATAAAATACTTTTAAATTTTTTTCCCCTGAAATACTCCGTTTTAAGAGCTTAAAAATCTTCACAGGTTTTTAACAGCTCTGTTGAGAAGATCCAGGATAGCCACACACAAACAAAAAAATGACCCTAAGTATATTAACCTGGTGATGATGTTTATGTATTACAAACACATACTGTGAAGTCCTCTCTCTGCTCATGTACAACTTCTCAGAAACATACATAGAGAAAATGTATACTTGTTAAATAAACTGTCTTTTCTAACTATGGCTATTACAAAATCAGTGTTGATAAATTTATTGTTTTTAAACGTAGAGGAAAAATTTGAAAAAAGCTATATATAAAAACACAGCCTCATAAATGTATAAAACACCATTTCCATGTAACTTTTATGATTCCTCATTGACAAATATCAAGAAAGCAATGGTGGCTTCCTCAAACTTGTACCTCTAGTGAAACAATTTCACTGTGAGTGTTCTATGATATGACCTCCTGGACAACTAACCCATTGATAACCTCGCTATATTTTGGTAGGCTAGAGGTATAAAAAACACAGTCACCATTCCTGTAGTTCTTCTCTGAAGTTACAGGATATTCCTATATAACAAATGAAGAAATCTGTGCCTGTAACTACAGCATTACTTTAACAAAACACTACAGTGATAGATGGTGCAAATCAGTGTCTGTGTCTCAGCCCCCAGCAATATGCAGGCTTACACAGTTAAACAAGCAGCACAGCAAACGCTGTGACTGACAGCAGTTTCCACATGAATTACTATTTCTGAACAAATATTTTCAGCAAGTGCCCTGGTCACTACAAAATGCCTTATAGGCCTCCTGACACCCCCCTCACTGAGTACAGAGGAAATCAGGTCATCCTCGGTTTGTGGCAATAAGACTGCTCAAAGTAGTAGCCTGCATGCAGAGCACGTGCTCCTGTGTGATTGCTGGTGCAGCACTGTGGCGGTCTCACATCTGCAACCTTCAATCCACATTCTTCAATTTTGCTAGAAGTGAGTTAAGGAAAACAGACAGATACAGAGCTAGCTTTTTACTGAGAAGGGCACAATAATACTCCAAAACAGCTACAATAAACAGCATCAGGAAAGGTCTTCTGATCTTAAAAATCTTCTGAAACATACTAGTCCTTCTCAGTATAAGAGTTTATATAGTACTTCAGCCCAGACTCCTACTGGACTCTGCCTCTAAAATGTGTATGTGATGAAGAGATTTCATTGCTCCCTGAACTATCATTCTGCAAGGAGATTCCCTTAGAAGAGGAAAGGTTTACCTTTCATATCACCGGAGACAGAATGTTCAGCATCAGTTTACCCCGTCATTCCCTTTGACAGTGGCTAAACTTGCAAAAAAAAGGAAGAAAAAAAGAAAACACAACCAAATAAACCAACAACAACCAATCAAAAAAGCTAAACATAACTATTTAAACAATAACTCCCCCCCACCCTCATTTTTGGTCTCAAGTTTTTGTGGTAGTGCATTCTCCTCTCCGCACTCTTCCTTGGAACCACTCTGTGACCTCAGGAAGCCCCACTGGGCCTCAGCCTTTGTGTGATGAGTTGGGTTGTCAAGCTTCCCTTGACCACATGGAAACTCTTGCATGGTTAAGCTGGGAACATCCCTTAGATGAAGGACAAGAGCACAATCAGTCCCCCACTTACAGCCTTGGGACTTTCCCTACCCGAACCGTAGCCCAGAGGGAATGATACCATTGTGGCTGGAGTTTTGAAAACGATTTGAAATTGTATTGGAAACTATTCTTAATTGTTTTGGAAACTCCAGTGATTACTGGTCTGAGGACGGAAATTTTACAGATTACATCTTTGTACCTTATAAATAGGAGTCCTAAGTGAGGCCCTTTGAGCTTCACTGGACTTCAGTGAGATGTGCCAGAATCTCCCTTTGAGTGGGATGGCTCTTAGAGCTTGCAAACTCTCATGTTTGTGAGAGCACAGGCTGATAAACTCTCACTCCTTCAGCCTCAACTCTCATCAACTGAGAAAAACCAAGGCACTCAACACAGGTAATTTGACTGAAGTCAGAGGGAATTTTTCACAGGTACCTTCATACACACTTGTTTGTGTCTGTGTGCACGCACGTGTGTGAATCGATTTAAATAACCTATGGCAAGTATAGCATAAATACTGACATCTTGGAACTATAAGTAACCATTGCAATTGTAGTCAATTTTATTGAATTACTTTATAAATGCTGAATTAGTCAATTGATTAAGTGCTACTTAAATCCTTTAAACATAAAACGGTCACATCTAAGGCTAAGTTTGGTGATGTGGTCCACCCTGAACCTTGTGACTCTATGGGAGGGTCTTCCTTACCCTTTCCACCCTTATCATTTGCATCCCTGGTCTCCATGCAAATCATTCTAAAGTGATTTTAAGCCAATTTTCCTTTACATACTTCATCTACATGGTAAATAATAGAGTGAATGTTGCCATTGAACTTTGTTGCACTTTCACAAACGTATATTAAAACTTACTTTCATCAATATCTTTGACAGTGATTCTTTAAGCTGCCTAAACCACTCAATTGTGACAAATTGGCATAGTCAGCAGAATACTAAACCAGGATTCGCAACAGCCTTCCACATAAAAGCATGATCTTGAGAGGAAAAATGGACTCCGAGCAAGCTCAGGGTACTCAGACAAGATGCACTCAGTAGATTGCAGCCTGTATCCCTTTGGCAGGAATCCCTTGACAGCCTTCCTTCCAGTTCACTTACGGTACATTGTCAAGGTCGGGAGGCACTGGCAGACCTGCACAGCGTGAGCGATTTGCAGCATATTTACGTCTGGTAACTAAATGCGTCACTGAGGAAGGTCACTGACCAATACCAATATATATATTCAAAAATAACCTACAAAAGGAACTAATATAAAAAAGGAGAGCAAAACAGGTTTTAGAAGTTGGTGCTTTTTTATCTAAATAAAAACATTCAGGTGTTTTGGCTATGGATGTTTCTACTTTAATACTGAGGAATGTCTTTGATACCAGTGAAGAAGAACCTATTTCACTGATATAAATTTCAAAACCTTTCAAGGCTGTGCCCACCAGGAACAACAGAATTTAGAGAAACTCTTGTTCCTGTTGCATTTATTTCAAGGCTTTTGAAGTGCCTATTTCAAGTAGAAATTTAAGTCTGCTGAACTTCTTCCTCTAATTCAAGATGAGTGTAAATTTAGAGTCCCAAATACTATGGGCTGTTTGTTAAGGAATACCTCCACAGATTGCTACAAAAGATGCAGGAGATACTGCTAAGGATACACCACTGTTTACAAATGTCATGTGAGTCTCCTGTGTTAAATAATGCATTCCGTTCAATTTGTGTCTTCCTGTTCACAAGCAGATTCAAGTGGTTCTATGTTCATAATTCGAAATGATCTGTTGAGACCAGTCAAAGATAATTCTTTATCAGTCCATGAGCAGTTGCTGTGGGTATTTAAATAAAAATTGTATTTAGATGGGTTCATATATCACATGGGATATAGTCACTGGCTAATTGAATTGCCTCTCTCCCATCTATAAAACTGAAACATGCATATTGTATTACAACTGGAATCAAATTTCGCAAAGCAGAGGGTTAAGCTTACAAATACCAAGCATGCCTGTTATGAGTACTCTGCCTCTGGAATCAGTATTCCTAAGTTTCACAACAATGAGTTTTTCACTGCAATATTTGTGATGCAAACATAAAAAGGGACACCAGGAACAGTTGCATGAATTGTACTTCCCAAATACACTTACTGTGGAAATTTATGTTGCCCAGCTTGCTTGGATTTACATGCTTTGGATTTTAAAAAAAAAAAACCAAAAAACAAAAACAACCAACTAATAATTTAATCAGTAGGCATTCACCAATTAAATCCTACAAATCTGCCAACACTTGAAATGTTCAGCAGCACTTCTACAACACTGCCCACAAATTCATATGCAAATGAGAGTAACAATAAATCAAGTCTGTGGACACTATACACACCTAGACTTCAGGCAAGCTCCTTCTTGAATGCAAGGGAAAACTTCCTGGACTTCCAGATCTGCAGAGATTCTGCCAGATGAGGTCTGACCAAGGACAGGGAAATGTTCCAGCATCAAAGGACTTCACAGAGCAGTCCAGCCAGCAGCTCTCTCTTGTTTGCAATACTGAAATCTATATCTTGTATGAGAACTGAAAAACTTAAGGCAGCTAAGCAACACCTCCATGATCAAAGCTACAGCTTTGCCTCAACCTGAAGCTCTATTCAGTAGGATCTTACACTAAGCAAAGTAAGGTTTTCTTTGGAAGTGCGTTCTAATATATTCACAGCCTTCATTCATTTGGTTGAGTTTGTAACCTTAAAAATATTTAGAGAAATGCATCACCAAGAAGGCATGGGCCAGGTGAGGTGGCCCACCTGGAGAAGTTCCCTGGAGGACTGGCAACCTCAAAAGGCAGAAAGGAAGTAATCATAGAAGCATTATGATCTTCACATCTCATCCTATGTATGCCCGGCACTGCAGCACCCTCATGGATACTAAGACATGTCACTGCTGTCACCTAGCGAGGCTAATGTGTATGGGGTAGCAGGACCAGTATTAACAGAGGAGGGAGAAAGCAGACAAACAACTTTCCCCTGGGCCCAAAACTACTTTTCTTAGCTTGTTAGATATATAATCACCCTAAAACTAATAGGATGTAGAAACACTTCAGAGCTAGCAGCAGATAAGCTTAGGTACAAAGAAATAGGACAGACATATCAACATAGAGCTCTGTGAGGGTTAAAATTTACCTCGAAATTACCAAACTACCACAGGCAAACTTGCCCATGCTGGCATTTGGCTGGACCATTTCTACTATCCCTAATCACACTCATCCCACTCATAGTACATGTAGCTACCTCGCACATTCCAAAGCAATTATTATCCTAACGTATACTAAGGAAAAAAAGTCAGTCTAACCATCTGCCAAGCCCTCAAAAAAGGAAATGGTAGAACTCTTCACACACCCTACACACCTCCCATCTTCCTGCCATAACAAGATCCTTGGCAACCCCTCCTTGTTTCAACCCAAGAGAAGCCTGATCCTAAGGCCACGAGGGAGCTGTGGTACAACCTGACAGATTTCCCAGCACGGCTGCACCGCTGCAATATCTGACACTGAGAGCTTCACATATTATCTCAACATAGACCTAAATACCTGAAAGAGCCAGGAGTGATAATCATTTTTTACCAAACAATTCCATTTGCCTTGCCTGCCACAGTGAAATACCAGTGTGGGTATTTCACAGAAATTCTTTGAAATGGAACAAATAATACACACGTACACAAGTTCCAGGGAAGGAAAAAGACCCTGAATGAAACCCATGAGTTTCATCCACAGAAAAGAACTATGCAATTTCCCTGTGTACCTTGGACTCTTAGAAGTGGTTCTGGGGCCCATTCACAGAGCTCAGATCCTTGCAAGAATTTTTAAGTAATATAATAAACACCCGACAGTGTTGAATTCAGAAAAGAGACATTGGGACAACCAAATAGTTGAATGCTAATAATCTCCCTACCTTCTTCCACTGGCAGGTGAGTATTTCAACAGAAACCCACATGGATGTGTCAGAGGTTGAGATGATAGAGGAAAGCATGCTAATCATGTAATTTTGATATACAGCTTTGAGGCGATCTGGGTCACCATTTGCCTAATCAATGTAACATAATCTTCAGCCCAAAATGCATGTTCCTGTTCTACTGAAAAAAAATTGCCTGGGAACTAATAATTGCATAAGGGTCTTACCTCTTTTGAGGCCTCTGAGGAGGTGGTAAAGGAACTTGGAGTTCAGGTACCAAAATAGTCAGGAGCTCTTGACTTTAGGGGTAATTGAAAACAGAAAAAAAATTAAATTCCTCTTACACAGGGCACCATATGTTTTTGGATATATCAGAACAGGTCTCCATGTTTTAATTGACAAAGCCCTGCTAATATTATTTTGTCTTTCCAATCACTGAGAAAGCTCTTAAAAATTAAGGTCAAACACTAAATTAACTTTGCTAAGGAGGCAGAGTACATATCAGAGCTGTTAACTCTGCAAGGTCCACAGTTCCTGCCTAAACCTAAGGATAGAGAAAAATGGAACAGAATAGATTAGAATAAGAAGCTATCTCTTACCTGACAGATGTGAATTTGAAATTTTGAAGAGCATTGTCTCTGGATAGATGTTCACTGGTGTTTGAGAACGCCAGAGGCAGCAACCCTAACATAACTCAGGCCACAGAAGGAGCCTGCACACTGATGTTCTGCAGAGTGCTAAATCATGAGGAAAAGAACCATGAACCTCATCTGAAGCTACTTGTGTCTACCTGGCAGCGACCCAGCAAGCACACTACTCTAGATGCACTAGTGCTACTAATTCTCAAACCCTTCTCCTGGTTTGTACAATGCTTTTTCTCTCTTTTTGTTTTTTTTTTTTAATGTGATAAAGTTTCTCCTCAAACAAAGAAGTAACTTCATCTGCTCTCTCGTCATGGGGCGTATTTAATCAGACTGAAGCGGAAGGCACAGAATTCTGTTGTCTATGCTGGGATTATACACCAGTCAACCTCCAAAGAAGCAGCATAACTATCCTGAGAGCAGCTGACACTTGTAACAACTGAGCATCAGCTGGATGCTTTTAAAAACCCAGGACTGTGAACACAAATTAAAATAGCATATGTAAGTAACTCGTTATCACAAGTTATTGATGCACAGGGTCAGACTTGACTATGATATGATTAATCAAAAGTGGATTTTGCTCTCTTCTGCCACAGCTTGGCTGAATGCTTCACAAAATCACACTACTGCAGAGTAAGACACTGATGAAATTCAACCCCCCGAAAATACTTGGAGTTTCCTCTCTTTCTCCAGTAGATTAAATAGTGTTAGAGCTGTCAGTTTCATCATCAGCTTCTGCCCACATTCGTGAATTTCACTTCTTTTCTCTTGCTCCTCTAGGCTGACTATTATGTATAACCTGTCCTTGTAAGGCAGCCTGGAAATGGTCTTATCGAATTACTGTGACCTGCACAAGAAAAGTGTGTTAGAATTAGGCCACTAAAGATGAGAACTACTAGTCTCCAGCTCGTCCTCCTCTTTTGTTAGGAGACTTGTCCCAAATTCTGTAAATGGAAAGGGGATAACTCGGTTTCTTCATAATCTTTAAGATGAGAATTGCAGAAAATGCTTTGGTAATCAACAAGAAAAAAACATTACTCTGTAACACAGATTCAAAGCAGCAAATGTCAGCTCATGATTATAGTTATATATTGTGCCCTTAAATAATTAATAGAAATGCTTTTAAATAACAACCTTAGAAATAGCTGATAATTCATTTTATTT
This sequence comes from Rhagologus leucostigma, assembly GCA_013397725.1. Taxonomy (NCBI): domain Eukaryota; kingdom Metazoa; phylum Chordata; class Aves; order Passeriformes; genus Rhagologus; species Rhagologus leucostigma. Next base: position 73,699 of record VZTD01000753.1, on the reverse strand, counting down.
CAAAGAATTTCAGGGGGAAAAAAAGAGGAAGAGATAATGGGAAAAGAGATAGAAAAGAATAGGAAGAAAAGTATATTAATTTTGTCTACTCTGAGGGAAAGCAGTCAGTCTCTAAGCTATAGAAATCATTAAATGTATATTTTTAAAGCTCAGCATTTTCTTCAATGAACACACCAGAAAAGCTTTTACTAGAAATAAAGGGGCGGGGGAGGAGAGTGAAAGCAAAGGTAATTCCTTTCCACTCGCTTTCACACAAATGTTAAGAGCACTTTCTTTTAACTTTTTTATTTCCCACCACCAAATAATCTATGGCCTTTTCCTATCAAAGCACAAAAATGTCTGTACTACTCTAATACGAAAAAGCAATAGTTCTTTTTACATATCAAGCCGTGTATCTGAGGAAGGCACTGGGTAAACATGGCACTGAAAACTGACAGGGCATGGATATAGCTCATCTCACAGATATTAGTATTATAAAATAAATTATTATTTTATAATGCTAATATATAAGCACTGTACTTATTTCTCTTACATTAGTAATATAATACTGATTAAGTTCTTGCCATGAAGTAAGACCCACTGTGTTGTATATCTCACACAACAGAAAACAAAACTGCTGCTTCAATGCGCTTCGAATTTAAATGTAACACAAAGAACTGGCAGATGAAAATGGGTTTGCTAATAATATTAGTCAACTTGATTAGAAAAGGCTCTCAAAATGTCTCCTGGTTCTCCCAGTAGATAAGTACAATGCCTCTCTTTCCTGGCAAGATTAACATTGAATTCAACAGATGATCTGAGAGAGAATATTTGGGACCAAATACTGTATTCTTTTCAACTCATGCAACAAACTTAATTAAATCACACAATGTACACTCTGATATAACTGAGAAAAATTGACTCAGATATTTTCATTATAATGTTTCATTTGTATTCATTCAGGCAGAAGGAAGAAAACAAACCATTGTTTTTCTTAGCTTTGCACCTAACTTGTTGCAAGTTAGGTGCAACAAGTTGAAAATTGAGAACAAAGTGAAACTGAGAACTTGTTAAAATTATAGAGCTATAAATGACAAGATTTGTTGAAACCATAGAATATGCTGAGTTGCAAGAGACCCACTAGGTTCATCAACTTGATGATGCAGGTCCAACTCTTGGTCCTGCACAGGACAGTCCCAAGAATCACACCAGGTGCCCAAGAGCATTATCCAAACACTTCTTGAACTCAGTCAGGCTTGGTGCTGTGACCGCTTCCCTGGGGAGCCCAGTGCCCAATCACCCTCTGGTGAAAAATCTTTTCCTAATATCTAATCATTTGGCTTTCTGAGCTGCAAGTGCACACTGCTGGGTCATGTCCAGCCTCTCACCCACCAGCACCCCCAAGTCCTTCTTGGCAGGGCTGCTCTTGGTCTGTTCATCTCCCAGCCTGTATTGATACCAGGGGTTGTCCGAACCCAGGTGCAGTACCTCACACTTGGTCTTGCTAAATCACATGAGATTCCAATTGACCCACTTCTTAAGCTTGTCCAGGTCCCACTGGATGGCATCCTATCCTTCAGGTGTGGCAGCAGCACCACTTAGCCTGGTGTCATCTGCAAATTTGCAGAGGGTGCACTCAATCCCTTCATCTATTTCATCAATGAAGTCCCAATGCAGGTCCCAATACAGACCCCTGAGGGACACCACTTGTCACTGATGTCCACTGGAGCTCTGAGCCATTGACCACTACTCTCTGGATGTGACCATCCCACCACTTTCAGATCCATCTAAAAGTCCACTCATGAAATCCACCTCTCTCCAATTTAGAGAGAAGGATGTTGTTGGGAGCCATGTCACGTTTATGGAAGTCCAGATAAATGAAATCTGCAGCCTCCCTTTGTCCACTGACATAGTCACTCCATCACAGAAGGCCACTGGGTTGGTCAGGCAGGATTTACCCTCAGGGAAGTGAAAGAAAAAAAGCACTTATAGTATCCAGACATTAAAGAGACCTTAGGTATTTCCACTAAGCTATTCAAATTATTTAATTTACTGAATGTAAGAGGAAAAGCCTTTCCTGCTGTGCAACAGTGGGTGTTTGTAGAGAAATTTCAGAATTATCAGAAATGCAACAGCCAGAGTCTGTTCTCAGAACCTGATGACTTTTGAAAGCAAGATACACCATAATGGTGAAATAAAATCCTTACCTGTGGACACGGAGCACATCCAATAGAGGCAGCAAGTTGCACAGCAGTCTTTGGCTTCTGCTAGAAGAATTTTGTCTCTCTTTCATCCTAAGTCCCTTGGAACTACTAGCTTTTAATGATCTTGTTTATCTTATTGACAGAGGGTTTATGATCTCTCTCAAGTGACTTTTGCTCCACAACTATCTGATATTTATCTTTCAGTTCTTAACTAATCCATCATCCATGGAAATCTCGACTGCAAGGCTACACAGCCACAGTCCTAATCTTTCAAAAGCACAAATCTTGCTTCCTAACTGCATAAAAGCAAGAACTTGTAATAGGCAAAATCACTTAAAAAGACAAAATAATTTTAAAAATTGAATGTATTACAAGGCAAGAGTTGCTTTTCTATATATTCTAAAAGCTATTAATAGGGGTTATTCTGCAATTGGTCTATAGTATTCTGAGTTCAGGATGTCACTGATTTTATTAAGAAAATACAGACCTTCCGAAAGTACCCATGGTACCACACTTGACATGGGAGGGCACCTTAGTGAGTTGAGTGATGTGGACTTACTACAGCTGAACTTAAACAGAATTTCCCACTACTACAGTTGGAATTCATTAGTCCCTCCTCAGTTGAGAAACTAAGCGCTGAAACAAAGGGTCTAAACCATCACACACTGTTTCTCTTTGAGTCATTTAGTTCACACCAAGCAAGGTCTTTTCACACTACAGAAGAGCGTCGTTCTCTAAAGTACTGAGAAATTTTGATTCCTGACACAGTCAAGGGAGATGCTTTTAAAATATTGCAGTATCTTGCCAAAGATGCTTGACAGTGCACATACTAGATCTTATAATGCTGTTAAGTTGTGACATTATGAAGCGGAAACGAAAAAGAACACATTTCAGATCAATCTCTTTCTTGTAAATATGAGGCAAATGCACAGAAAACAAGCCATTACCTCAATGACAGCTATAGACTGGAAAGTCATAACTTAGTTGCTTTAGCCTCTGTGAAACAGGTTTCAGGTGCATGTATCAGAAAATGGAATTCAGGGAACTGGTTGTCCTTTATTCTTATCCATACTTGTGGATATTGTTCCTCTGCAAAAGATTCTAAACAGAAATGTGCCTGACTGAGAGGTTTTCTTTAAATATTAAAGTATTAAAGTCTAAGAAATAGCTTGCCTGAATTACTGTCATAAGTGGAACATTCTGTTCCAGAGGAAGGAAAAAACCCCCCACAACATGTGATAAAACCCCCAGCAACACAGTAAGAAGCAAAGAGAAACAAGTAATCTAATGCTACAAACTGATACATATATAGATACATAGATATATACGTGTGTGTATTAAATTACGTGGGATGTAAGCATAGCGTAAACAATACGGAATAAAGGGTGAAGATTGTATTGGGCCTGAATATGATGGAGTTACTTTTTCCCCACAGCTGCCCTCACAGTGCTATGATTGGAAATCATGGCTAGGAGGGTGTTGATAACATACCCATGTGTGGGTACGAATTACAGAAACCACTATATCACATAAGGCAGAAAGCTACCTTAATATAAATACAAAACTTGCAAGCTGAACAGCATAATGCACATTCTCTGAGCAACTCAGGTACTGAAATGGATGAATCACAGGCACAAAGGAAAAAAGCTAACAAAAGTATCACTGAAAATTATCCCTGTGCAGGTGTCTTACAAAATGCACACACTCCATCACTACAAGAATGAGAAGAACAGCAATCACTCACGTCCCTTGTGCAGCAAGAGTTATTAGTTGACACCTACATGCCTGGGACGTACTTCTCTTTCTAATAAGCATCACAGAAAGCACTTATTCAGCCTCAGCTATTCCCTTTTGCTATCATTAGTGTTCACCATCAAGTCCAGGGCACCATTTCACAACTAAACAAAAGCCAAAGAAGTCATTGTTAGAGAATATTATGTGGCAGAACACCTTACAATTACAATGTAACTGAAAGAACATGAAAAAACACAAAGATCAAATCACAAACCAGTTTAGAGAAGAAAATATTGCCAAGGAATCAGAGACTTAGATTTTGTCATGTTTTTAAGAGAGCTTCAACTCAACTACTAGCTAAATGTGTGTGCCTGTGTAGGTATTCGGGCACGTAGCCGGGTTCCCTGAGACACAAGTAGCTCAGTACCTAACTAGGGTATCATTGTCCTTTCCCATTGCAACCAAAAGTTTTTAGTCTTAGTAAATTTGGGACAAAATTTAGGAACAATTTCTAAAAGTCAATCCCTTTCCCCTTAGGAACTGGTGAAACTTACTGAATCTTTAATTAAAATGACCCACCTCAGGCATATGCAAAAGTTGCATAGGCCTTCAACCAAAACCTTCAGTGGCACCCATTAAAAGTTTTGCCAAACGTTTTGTTTTAGCAAGCAAAGTAATTTCACATAACATTTGGTTAAAGTAGTACAGGGAACGTCAGGCTTCAAAGTTTTGAAGTGTGCATTACTTTCACAGACACATGAGAGTTTAAGCATGCAAGATGAAAGACCAAAAAAATCTGACACCATGAAGCTTGTAGGTGGAGATGGAGTGCCATAAACCATTCTTCTCGCCAAGTTGTTCACCCTCTGCTCTTCATCAGTCCCCCTGCAAAATTATTACTTTATGGGAAAGAATACATTGGCAGGCTCCATAAGAACAACAAATACTGTAGTGTCATCTTCAATGCATTAAAGATGACCGCTGCTGGTTTTCTACCACAGAAATGTGTCTAAATTTTCCATCTGATAGCTTTTCTAGAAAAAAAAGTTATTTCTTACAACTTGTTCTACAGTATTTTTCCTACCATGCTTTAAAGAATTACAATTAACAGAAAAGAAACAGAAAAGACTGTTATTTGTTCTGTCATATGACACTTCTGAGGAAACCACAGATCTTCTTTGGCTTTTGCAGTTGGTCTATTTCATTACACCTCATATTTATATAGACATTCACAGGGGTTTACAGCAATAGCCCTTTCTTTAAAACATGAAATTCAGTTTACAATAATGTATTATTTTCTCTGTCATTAATGAACAGCTTTTCGTTTTCTTGGTTTTTAATTCCACTTTTTTCCTCGTATATTTGTAAAGATCCTTAATCTCTCTAATTTCTCTGTCCAATAGTAAATTACTATGTTTATGTTTGCTTGTCTGTACCCAGTAAAAGAAAGGTAGAGAATAATGCAGCAGGAAGTATTCTGACACTGATCTTCCTGGGCATGACCTGCTAGAGCCCAAGTCATAGCCCAAGTCTAAAATGCACAAGAATGGGTGACAAGCAACATGGCAGTAAGACAGAGCAGTGCTCCTAAGACAGTGAGTCAAACCCTGACACCCTGCCCATCCTTACGCACTCACTCGTCGTGGTGCGTTCAGTTTTGCAGTGCTGTCAGTACACAGTCTCGTAGACAAGTCTGTTGTTATACAGAATCTTTTGGGGGAAATGAAGCTAAATGTTAAAGAACTTAAATGTTTAAGAACTTCCGTGGAATATAACGTAAATCAGAATGTCCTGCAAACTTATTATACCAATTATTTAATTTTATTTCTAACAAATCTCTAGGTTTCATTTCAAACTCTACAAAAAATGCATACACATGTAATCAGTTGTTTTCTAAAAGTAAAGAATGATGCTTCTGCAAATTGAGAAATAAACTGTGCCTAGAGTGATGAGGGGGTTTTATAATCAAACATGTCACAGATCATTAGATTTGTCATCAAGCTGTTCTCATTATTTTGCAACAGGTGAAACAAACAGTAGTTAGATTTGGCAGTGGTTTTCTCACTGGGATGTCTTTAATTGTTAATGTGATAGATTTCAAACTCTCATTGATGGCTGCTAAAATATCATTCAGAAATCAGCACTGAACTTGGAAGTGAGTTCTGCTACTCAATTACCACTGCTGAAAACATCCCATCCATGATATTTACCTTCACATCAGCTCAACACAACTTGCAGCAACAGAAAGCTTTGCTTGAATCCTTAATCTCATTAATTCCTAGGCTAAGGCTACAGCAAACATACACTATTGTAAAAAGCAGCAACCAAAATATCAGTGTCCAGGACAGTCACTCTACTGTGATAAAGAAACTCAGAATAAATAAACTGTTGGACCACACTGAGCAATGCCGAGGCACAACTGTATCAAGCAGAGTGTGAAGCAAAAGAGAACACCATGGAGATTCTAAAAGAAAATAGAAACACCCTTGAGAGTAAGAACTCTACTTGAACTGTCCTTTCCCATCAGCATGTACTCTCATTTTTACTAGCAGTATTTGCTTTTCACCTAGTCAGTAGAGTGCCTGTCTTCAGAGACCTGATAGATAAAGAGACTGAACTTATCTTCACTATAAGCTGACTGTAAGTGAAACAAGCCATTTGGTGCCCAAAGGCTGATTCAGAAGATCCCAGAAGGTCTCTCATATGGTTTTCATCAACAGTGTACGCTTGCCCATTTCTTTAAAGAACCTTCCATTGTCTACATTACTGAAGTCTACCCCATACTCACACCTGAGTATCATGAAAAGACATTGACAGAAAGTTTACATGGTTCCTGAGCTATGTGTAAAAGTGGCATCTGTCCAGCAACTTCCATTAAATCCACATAGGCAGAACGCCACTTCTTCCTGCGGGAATTGAAATATTCCATAGAGGGGAAACACAATTAAGGTTTGTTGCCTATTTTTCATACCTAAGAGAGAAAGAGCAGTGTATGCTTTAAGTTTGCTAATCTTTCAGTTTCTTGAGAGGGTTTGTGTGTCACTCATCAAGCCTACCTAGGCACATGAGAAAAAAGATGGTCAGGAAAAGGAAGAATGGTTAAAGATGTTGAAGCAAACAGTCTATGAGAGACAGGAAGGATTGGTGTGTACAGAAGGCAATTTTTTTTTGGAAGATTTCTGAGGGCCATCACTCTTGTGTTTTCCATTACTGCTATAAGTCATCCTTATATTAACTTATTTGGGTAACTGCACTATGATTGTCAAAGAACGAAACTAATAGAGTGTGGGGGTTCTTTAATGTTTTTGTTATTATGCACTTTTGTTTCATGTGAACCAAAACACACAAGAAAAGTGCTTTGAGTATAATAAGAAAATTCTTCCTTTCAAATGAATTCAAGGTGCATATATGTGAAGGAGAGCAGGAACTGAGTCTGAGTAGAAAGACCAACTAATTAAAGACACAGGAAGGCTGTGAAGACAGAAGGGCAGGTCCCCCATAGATACAGTTAGCCAGTTCCAGCTACTCATCTCACTAGCAAGCCAATTCACTATGGCAAAACAAGTACCTCACTTCATAGGCCCTAATAAAGATTTCAAGCCAGCTTTGGTCAGATACACTACAAAGGGAAAGAAATTGCACAGGTAAGGACTCCTACCCCCCTACAAGGACCTGTCTGTATTTGCTCCTGTAGTGAGGGTAGGAAAGTGTGTTCTTGTTGAAGCACACACTTCTGCTGAGTCGGGTGTTGAAGTGCACCTTAACGTTACTCAACAAGGACACAAAAAATAAAGTGTTACGTATCACAGACTGAAACTGTCCTTCATGTTTTACGACGAAAACTAAACAAAGTCTTCAGGCTTTCCCATGCCAATACACAGCTTTGTGCTTAGTTATATATGCAACAAAAGCACTTAGGATATCTTTCCAAATCATTGAACAACTGCACTGGGAAACAGGCAAATATACATGAACATAAGAATCACTAGAGAAATTTTAGAAAAAAAAATCAGCTACCTGCAGACTCCTAGACTACATTCCAATACTGCGAAAATACCAGAAGCAGTTTTGGAGCAGAAATGAAAGAAGAAAGCCAAAATTTCTGACCTGGTGTCAGTGTTTTCTATGTATTAACTGGCTGCCTCTGTAATAGAAATGTAATTTGTTTATAAGAAAAAAGAAAGCTATTCATGCCTCATGGTTACTGCGGGGGGAAGTGGGGATATAAATGGTCTTTCCAGCTACTGCAACAAATTCAATGCAGTTTACAGAGGATTTTTTAATTTTTTTTTAAGGGTAATACAAAGATTTTCCAACTTTCTCCTTGCCTGGACGAATACACAGTCCAGTTTGCAAAAGAAGATCAATTTTTTTTCCCAAACAGTTTACTAACAAGAATCTATTTACTCTTCCATATGCTCTTATTTATCTAGCTTTCAGCTATTAGAACAAATGAAGAATATTTTTCAAATCATTCATTTAAAAATGGCAACTTATTATACTACCAAAATCATAGAAAAACAAGTATTAGTTAGTCCACAAAAATATGAACACCACAAGGTTCTAAACACAGGCAAAATATGAAGTTGTTTTGCATTTTTTCCTCCCCCTGCATTCACTTTTCTTGCTTAAATTTAAAGCGGATCTTGAGCTAGCAAAAATGAGGATGATTCCTTCTCCACTGACTTTCTGTCAAAGCCACTAACCAACCAAAACATATTCTGAAAGTTTAATTTCATAAAGTTTCTTTTGCTATTCCAATCACATCAAGAAGACTTATATGGCATTATTACCTGAAAAATATAAACAGAGCAGCTGACTAGCATAATTCATATGACACACATCCAATAGCAATAATAATTATTTTACAAAACAAATTTATCATATTTCAAGTACTATCTCTCATGTTTTTGGAATTTTACTCCATTTTTCCCCTATACAGCAGAGATTCCATATCACTGTTCTAAAAGATCAAATTTCCTATCAGTTTCAACTCCCTGTTGATTCAAATGTGTGCCTACTGGCTTCTCTCCTTAGCTCTTTAACAGAGTGCATTGTCTACCTTTTTATCACGAAATCAGAGTTCATCTTTCCTGCGAAAAAAGCCTTTTTTTTTTTCCCCATTTCAAGAGGGGCCTTATGATTTCTTCCACGTTTCTCTTACGCTTTATGCACATTTAATGTTCCAAACTATTCTTAAAATCTTCTTTGAACACCTCCCACTTCTGTTCTGTTACAATGCCTACAAAGGGCAGGCATCTAAATATGTGATCACTTGTTTATACTCAATAAATATATTTGTACGCCTTTCATACCTCACCTGCTCTTCTTCTGTTTTCTTCAAACAAATTTCTGCAAATTCCTTCAGGTAGAAACTGCTGGGACAAGTGAATGCTCCCAAGCCAGGTTGAATGCACCAGGGTTTTTTGCTTAGTTGATATAACTGCAGAGGGATATTCCACCTGGCTATAGGGCTGGACTTCACTATAAATAGAAAAACACTGAAATTTCATGCAGCCGGGACCTAGATAACACATTCAGAGCCAAGCCAGCATTATCTTCGCAAAGCAGTGAACTGCATTTTGTTGACATATCTTCAGTTGTCTTTTATGCACTTTCATGCACTTCAGAGAGTGAAGTATTTATCTCTAGAACAAAACTTAACAGAGAAATCCATTTCATTATTCTGCAATGCAAGCCTTTCCCAAGGAATCTGAACTCATTAATTCCCATTCACTACCATCTCTTTCCATTTTGTTTACAGACCTTCTCCTGACTATTCTTCATTTATCTTTTCACTTGATTCTGGCTGACTTGCACCAAAAAAGTTTTACTGGACAATCAGGCAAGTCTGTCATTGCTACCATGTACCATCTTTAAATCTTTCCTATCAACTGTCTTGAATGTGACATCCCGTTACTGGTAAACAGATTAGTAGAATAATAAGGAGTTCAAAGTATCACTGTGACAGTAGGAAAAGATGTAAGGCTGATGTGAGAGAAATATCTTGGCAGTTTTGACTTCTGAGTGTGGAGCAGATGCATGAAACAGGATGCAGAATAAATAATAACAGCAGTCGCAACAGAGCAGAAATTCTGTAAAATCATAACTATGTGGAAGGGGGAGAAAATACCTTGACTTACAAAAAGGAGGAGCTGAGTCCTACTGAATGCATAGCCTTCAAGATAAGAGAGGCTGTGAGGACACAAAGGAATTTCTATTCAATCTTCAGCTTGAGGAACAATTTCAGCAAACGATTCACCATATTTTCGTGAAAAAGTATTTCCCTGTCTCACCAGACAATGTGTGCACATGTGTCTCATCATCTTTACAAAGTGGACAGTAATGATTCCTGGTTCCTACTTCCAGACTTGTGATACAGAATACTCTTGTATGCTGATTAAAGATGATCCAAATGAATAAGATGCAGTGTAATGTATCCTAGAAGATCTAGATAACATGTTTTCCAAAGAAATTGAAAGAAAAGTATTGCCACAAAAATACTGCCACAGGACTGACTGACAAACCTCTCTAGAAAGTAATTTTACCACTAAATAAACACACTTGAGAAGAGTTACAAGAAACCTACACAACAGTAGTAGCTACAGGACAGGAAATAAAAATGGTAACTCCCAGCCAAGAAATAACTTGTGTCATTCACACCATACGCTTGGCTTACATTTAAGCTACCATACTGTCAAGAAAGAGGGTTCTGTCTCTTGATACTTTCGTTGCTGGCAGGAAGATTTGAGAAGGTATCTTCCAAAACAGCAGTACTAGAAAACTGATTAGAATGGAACAGAATAAAAAAAAGTTAAAAACAATAAATAAAAAAAACCATAATCAATTGAGCAGGATTTATTCTCCAAAGAGAAGATAGAATCATTGCAGAAAGATTAGTTCAATTAATGAGTTGGTGAGGGAACACAGATAAGAATAAAAACCATGAAGCAGCAGACACAGGGTTAAGACAGTTTAAGTAGCTCTGCTGTCCAAGGTCAAAGTAACAGTTCCCAAGTCACTGTTCCTGTCAACCTGGAATAGCTGCTGTCTTAATCTCATAGTTACATACTAAGTTCTGTTAAATCCCAAGGATTTTCTTTCTCCAGATTCTTCTCCAGGTGAAACACACATCTGTCAGACACGAGAGACAGAAAAATAATCTTTTATACCTAAATCTGGTGTTTGCTGTAGTCATTCAACTGAGTGCACATTTCTTTTCTGCATGGTTATTAAAAATGTCCCCTCTGTGTATTTCTTGGATCGTCTTTAAACACAGATTTCTACTTCAGAGGTTACTTTCCTCTTGTTCAGTTTGGTAGGGCTTTTATGCACTAACAAGTGAAAAAGACTACAAAGTAGAAACGAATTCTGATAAGTCACTTAGTTCACCGCATGAGTAGTAACCAGTGCTGTGAGTGTCATTCTCGGACTCACTGGCTACATGTTTATTCCTGATAACCTGCTTGCTTCTGAAAACCAAAAGCTGGACTACTTTTGAAAACTAATTAATTGTCTGCTAGAAAACCCTGTTGGTGCCAGCCCTGTTCATAACCTTGTATATGCAAAGCCCTGTCTGGTTTGTTCCTAGATGTCTCAGTTCAACATGTATCCTCCGTAGGGCTTATACCCCTCAAGAACATAGTATGAAGAAAAGATACCAGGCTTAGAGCACAGGCAGGACTATAGTGACATCAAGAACTACTAACCAGGAGCCGGCAGTGCAGAAATGGGTAAAAGAGCTGAGGAAATGGGACTGGAACAGAGATCCCTGGTGAATGGCAGCACGTGAGTGCACAGGCATACCAGAAATAACATCCTGGAAACTGCAGGAGGAGTCGGCAGAGACAGCTGGGAGAAGATGAGCACTGCCAGGACACACAGGGCAAAGGTTCTTTGAGCTCTTGCTCATCAGTGTGAGACACAATTTGTGTTGCCAAGCACCGAGGCTTTGCAGTGCCTTGAGTTACTGTGGTAATCTGCTTCTGTCACCAAGAACCACACCCAGAACACAGGTAGGGTTGCTCCCTTCTGGCATCAAACACGGCTGGCACTGCAGCTCCCTATCAGCACTGTGCCAATACTACAGCAGTGGACAAAACGAAAACCGTAACTTGGCTTTGCAACAGACACATCCTGACGTGCCACTTGGCTTCACAAACACTACCCTATTTACATTTCCTTGGAAAACAATTTGGAAACTGGTGACACTCCTGTCTTCCTTTGAAGAAACCTGTTTTGATACATTTGAGCACTGAATTGGGCCTGTGCCCTTGTCTCAGGCTACTGTTTCTTTCACAAAATTTCAGTAACTACTTTACTAGGGCCGTTCCATGTCATAGCACAATCTGCCTACATTTTTCTCGTCCGCTTCACAGCTTAGTTTCTGGATTAGACTCCCTAGAGAACTAAACAAAAGTTCTCCTCCCTCCTGTGACCTGATCGAAGTTTTTACATTGCAGACTTATGCATGGTCAAGGAATCGATGTTGGTATATCATCATTCTGAATGAATACAGACACTTATAGCAGAGACAGATGTTCAGCAACTTGTCTGGAAAAAGACTCTAAGAAAGAAAAACAGTAAAGAAATTACTTTATATGTCTCCTGCATAATACACAGGAAAAAGAATTTTATAAAGCATCTCCATGAAAATGAATAATTTCCATAACTTTAAAGCCACTTTTCAGGAAAAATACATTTTCATTGAAAAAAGAGTATCAAGTTCTGCCTTGCCCTTATTCTAGAATCCCCGGCACCAAAAAATGGAACAAGTGCATTGCCTTGACAAAAATTTCTCCAGGATATGCTACCTTCCAGCAGTAAAAAGGCAGAATTTAGTTGCAATGCTTTTATAATTTAAATGATGAAGAAATCTGAACCTCCACGAGGCCGGTAAAAGAGAAAGCTTGAAATATTTAAGTCAACATGAAGTTAAAAATGAAGTCTGCCTTTAGGCTCATCATAGCACAGCACAAGGGCTAAAGGATTGTCAAAAAATCTGCTTAGAAACCGCACTAACAAAATTATTTTGTGTTTTCACCAGTTGCAAGTGTTTCAGACAAGGGAGCAGAGGGTAACTGCAAAAGTAAAAACAGCAGAAACCTCTTCCTCTCAAACGGACTACAGAAAACATCCCGGCAGCGAATCTGATAAAATTTCACATGGAATAATTGAATACAGCAAAAATAATTAGTTGAAAATAAAGATGCACCTTATGTGAGGAGCCTCATAGTAGTATACTCCAAAGAGTGAGATTAGTTCCTGTCTGCACTCTGCAATATTAAAAAGTCCTTCTGTAAGTGATGCTCATCAAAATAGAAACCATCTTCAATTAACACAGACTCCTTGTTAATATCATTGCTTCACCCTCAGAAATAACAAAAGAAGTAGCTCTGTAGACAGAGCTGTTTCACGATTCTGTGAGTGTGCAATCCAGCCACAAAGGAAATGCATATGTCTAAAGTTTGCAAGATGTTTGGTACAATAACATAAACATAGTGCAACTTATTTTTATAGTAGAGAATAGTGCACTATTCTCCAGCAAATTTCCACTTATAAGCAAACCAATACAATGAAAATTCTCTTCTCACGCACAGCAGCGGATGGACTTCATGATCTTAGGGAACTTCTCCAACCCAAATTATTCTATGATTCTATATCAATTTTTAATCAAAACCTCCTCATCTTTCTATTCCATTGATTCTAAAGAGACGAAAAGCGTTCTGTTTCACTCTTTCCTACAAAATTATGTAATATAGCCTAAAATCAATAGATGCTTTGAAAACAGACACTATCATCTCACTGTTATCCTCGGGAGCCAGTTCCGTGTAGACACAATTTTATGTTAGCGTTAAAGTGGGCAAGGAAAATTTGACTTAAATAAGTCATTGCTAAATAAATAAGAAAACTACTCTGTCTTCTGGAATATGAGCTCCTGTCCTTCTCAGGGGAGCTTTTAAGATTCCCACTAAATTAGATCAGTTGGTAACTGAGATACTTGAATTAAGATATTATCATTCTGCCTTCTTCCTGATTAATTCTGGTAAGATTTGAATTACTTTGTTTGAACAGCTATAATTTTCTTTGCACACAATGTCTTTGAAAAATCATTCAGTACAGCTGCCTATGAACAATTTAATTTTAACCTCCAGTCTATCATTTTAAATTTCATGATTTTAAAAAATCTTACCTTTAATCCTTATGATTGATTTACTGTCAAGTTTTATTATTCAAAAATATTTCTAGCTTTGATGAATTAATGTCTAAAGGATAAATTGATACATTTATATTCAAAAGCAGTTTAGAAAAAAATTTCTTATCCAACAACAGTAAAACTGTTGCTATAACACTATCCAAAATCCATAGCCTGCCTCTTAGCTTTATGAAGTTTTTCTCTATTACCACTTTCTTACTTGCTCAATCTTTCTTAGTTCTTACAGATGCAAATAGAACAAAAAGCTGAAAATAAGAAGTGAACTCGCTACAATTTCTTATGAAGGACTCCTTGCTGATGTTCATAAGTGTCTGCTGAGAAGTTACTGTGCTATCAGTGTAGATTTCAACCACTACACCATGTTCCCTTCTAAGCTGCTGAAGTAACCTGAAGACTAAAATTAAAAGGGGAGGTGGGGATTAGAGCCAGTACTGGACACCTACAAGTACAAGAAAAATCAAAGAAAGAAGAAAAGGTTTTTTCTATTAAGCTATTTATTAACAAACAAATATTAATTATTACTAACATATAGTAAAAAAATTCTTCTCAATGGATTTGAGATGTTAGCAGGCTCTGTATTTATTTTTAAAGTCTACAGGCCACATGCCTTCTGTTTGGATCCACATACAGGCACTAATTCAAACCTCTATTTATCAATACAGTTTATCTCCTAACCTTTCCTTGCATTTACACTCAGTTAAATGAATTATTTTCACAGATTAAATTTATTGTCAGTGGGAAGCAATGCTGCTGTACTGTTAACAACTCTCCTGTTGCCCAGTTAGGCAGCAGCAATAAATCACATAACATAACCCTATTCATAATTACTAAGCTTTAGCAGGGAAAGTTCATAGACAAGGTAAAATTTGGTGCTGCTGTGGGTTTCAGCTAAGCCATTGTCCTTTCTATCAGTCCAAGATCTGTCCTTACTCAGAGAAAAAGCTAGAAGAACAAACAATAGCTCAGGGTGGAATCTGACATAAACCAGCAAGTAGTTCTTAAGACACAAAGCTTTATTTTAAACAGGCATTCAAATTTCAATACTAATGACCAGACTCTTGGCTTCTAAGGATTTGACTAACAGGGCTGCAAACAATGGAACAATCATCAGCTTTTGTGTTTCAGCACCTGCTCCTTGTGGACCAGGTAACAAACAAAAGGTCTATTCCTTCACAAGTAGGTTGGACAAGGGTCAATTAGAAGAAGATGACCCTGGATATCATCACCTGAGCTGCCAAACTAAGAATTATTTACAACTGTACATCTGTTGTGAACTCAAGAATAGTGGAGTGTTCATAAGGCTCTCATTTAACGACTTTAACTCGAGCTCTTTTTTCATCATAAAAGGTGGAAATAGGAAATGGAATTCCCCTTGGCTTCATCTGGAGTGCCGCAAGAAAACACTCCTTAGGCATTCTGTAAATCTGCAATATGATCAGTCCTGTACTGTCCTATAAATTAGCAGTAATTAAGCAGTTATACTGATAGTAGAGGCTGATGTGTCACTGAGGCTGTAACTCAGCACCTGCTATCATGAAGCTATTACTCAATAGTTGCAGATCCAGGCAGAGCATATTACACCAGTGACTCACACCCTGAAGATTTATGCCTAACCACAAGGATCATACAGTTGTTTAAATAAAGACTATGCTCATCACAAAATATCCACTTATGTGCCATAAGATGTAATACCTCATTTAGCAATAATAATTTTGTGCCTTTTTCCTCTCCCCAGAAAAACTTGCATTCAAGTACTCCATTACATCTTGGATTAGAATAGATGGTTGTTCTTCATGCATAATAGAACTACGCTGTTTTCAATGTATGGCCAAGCTTTCAGCCCTCTTTCCAGCCTTCATGAAAGAAAAGCACCTTGACAGACAGGCATGAAATTTTTCGTGAACACTATGTCACTCAAACTACCTAAAAGGAAAAAATATATGTATGCAATATCAATAACCGTGTGAAGGAAAGAAATTTAACCTTTCTTAAGACAGGAGAAACAAAGAAAAAAGTTACTTAAGCAACATCCCTCGCCCCACTCCCCAAACCCAAGTTCAGGGACTTCTAACTCCAATGACAAAAAAATGCACATTTCCCTTTAGGAGTAAAGAAGAAATAATGGACAAATAGATACAGAAAGACAGAGCAGCAGAGAACTAGCTGGCTATAATCAATGTCCTTGCACGTGATGCCATGCTGGGGCATTTAGTGAAGGATTTAGATCAAGGCTGTCTTTATCCAGAAAAAAGGCAAAATTCCTTCCACAGAATGCTCAGGTGTGAGGAGTTGTAGCATTTCTTTCATTTTAATTTCATGTTCTTCTAAATCATCCATCTTTTATAAATGTTCTGCCTCAAACTGTCAGCATCACATTACAGCAATAATAAAGTGACTTACTGCTACCCTGTTATCTTCAAAGTTCCAGAATGTGAAAAAGGGCTGAAAAATGGATTTTATGACATCCATTTCCCTTCTGTGAGAACAGATCAGACTTCTCTGATTTATTGACTCTTTTTTCCTACAAACCAACCATCATCTAACTTATCTGTTCATAAATCAGTTCACAATTGTTTCACATTACTATCAACGTATGAAGAAAGTCTATTAAGAGATAATAAGAAAAATCATTTAAAATGTGTATCGTACAAGCCACGAAACTGTTTAGCTGAAGAAAAGTAGAGTCTGAGTAAGAATAGAATAAATTAAAGAAAAAGAACAAACAAGGACTTAATTTATATATGCAAACCCCAGAAAAACAGATTTAAACTCCAAATCAAAATGACAAATCCTCGTTATTTCTACGTTGATATAAACTTGAGCTACTGAATCTTAGGTATTTAAATGGCAACTCAACACAACGTAACTTCAACCATAGCTTGTTGCTGCTGAGATTGAGCAGTTCCCTCTACACAGCAGCTTAAGGAACACCACACAGCTTGAGCTCACAAGGGTTTTTCCAGGTGACTAGTGACAATTTGTTGATCTTTCTGATAAGTAACCCTTTATAGGTTACATGTAGTGCATTTGAGAAGAAGTTAGATTTACATGGTTTAAAAACCTAGAGTTAGAGGAGCAACAGGTCTAGACTAAAACAGTATTTTTTGCTTCAGTTTTCATATATGCATTCATCTGATAAATTTTCCAAATGCTCATTACATAGCTCAAAGAAATTCCTCCTGTGCTTACTCTCATAAAGTGTTTCAGGGCTTCAGCTGTGACAACCATTACTTTGCCAGCTTTGCATATAACAGCAGGGTTCCCTGCATGATCACAGTTTCCAGGATTTTAGTTGCCTTGTTACCCAGATGGACCTTTTGGATCGTAGAACGCTACAGTTTGTCCAAAGTTTTAATTACTCTGGTACTGTTAATTGAATTATTGAATTCCCAGGCATTCCACAAAACCAGGCTCCATTTTCATCACCCTATTCTATCAATCGTTTTAATAATCTCTTCTATCTGGATTACTTTTTCCATTTTGCCATTTCCTCTGTCATCTTACTTTACCCTCACATTACTGTAATTTTTCACCCTATCATCAGTACTGGTAATACTACCGTCATTTGCAAACATTACAGGAAAAAAAACTACTCCTCAGTCTCCCACTGAGACTGCTGCTTATTTTCCAGTGTTAATTACCTCACGATATTTCAAAAAAATCTTATGAGGATGACAGTCATGATTAGGCCTTACCATATAAACGAGTTGTCTAGAAATTTATCACAACTTAATTTTATGCTTTATAACCCACTGAAATGGATAATTAGCTCATCACGCAAGGAAATATGGTTAGCAGTGTTCAAGTGAAGGAAACGCCAAGAAAGCAAACCTCAGCTATTATCACAAACCACGAAACCTGACATTATTCATTATGCTTTTAACTTTTCTAGTGCATATTCCCTTTGTATGCTATTATCCTATTCCTACATTAATGAATTTCTGCATTAATTGTCAGATTGCAATATCATGCTGTTTGTGTCTTAAAACTAAAGTTCACACAGAGACACAGGTCTTGAAGGAATACTAAGTTTGCCGATGACACTAAATTGGGAGGAGCTGTTGACTGCCTCAGGGGAGGAGAGGCCCTACAGAGAGACCTTGACAAATTAGAGAGATGGGCAATCAGCAAGTGTATGAAGTTTAAAATGGGCAAATGCTGGATTCTGCACCTGGGACAAGGCAACCCTGGTGGTGTGTATAGACTGAGGAACGAGACACTGGAGAGCAGCACTGCGAAAAGGGACCGGGAGGTCCTGGTTGGTGGCAAGTTGAACACAAGTCATTGCGTCCTAGCAGCCAGGAGGGCCAACCGTGTCCTGGAGGGCATCAGACACAGCATCGCCAGCCGGGCAAGGGAGAGGATTGTCCCACTCTGCACTGGGGTGGCCTCACCTCGAGTGCTGGGGGCAGTTTTGAGCTCCACAATATAATAAAAGACACTAAACTATTAGAGAGCCTCCAAAGAAGGGCCACAAGGATGGTGAAGGGTCTGGAGGGGAAGCCTTATGAGGAGTATCTGAGGTCACTTGGCTTGTTCAGCCTGGAGGAGACTGAGGGGAGACGACCTTGTGGTCTTCAAAATCCTCATGAGGGGAAAAAGAGGGGCAGACACCAATCTCTTCAGTCTTGTGACCAGTGACAGGATGTGAGGGAATAGCCTGAAGCTATGTCAGGGGAGTTTTATCAGGAAAAGGTCCTTCACCCAGGGGGTGGTTGGGCACTGGAACAGGTTCCCCAGGGAAGTAGGCACAGCACAGCCTGTCCAAGTTTGGACAACACTCTCAGGCTCATGGTGTGACTCTTAGGGTGTCCTGTGCAGGACCAGGAGCTGGACTTGATGATCCTCATGGGTCCCTTCCAACTCTGCATATTCTATGTTTGTGCAGTCAATTGCACTGGAGTCGTTGCGCACTTTCTTTTCCAGAGCAATGCTCATGCTAATTTTGTATGCAAAAACTATGTTCTGCCTTTTCTGTTAGAAAAAAAAACAGTTGACAAGAATGGCCTCTCCAGTAAGTAATATGCAATTAGCCCAAACACAGTCGATGTCCCTGCTAAAAGGCTGTAGTAATATATGTCAGATATTGCTTCACTGCATTTCATTAAGACATTGCTTCCATCGAGGTATTTACTTATACTCAACATGTGGAAATAAACATAGGCCAAGCTGCGTGAACATATCATTGACAGAATGATTGCTTCAATCATTAGTTTAGTTCACAGACCCATAGCTTCAGGCTAGAAGTTCCTTCTCATTACACCTCTGTATTCATAACAATTCAGAAAACATTTACCGCTACTCTTCCACAGGAAATATTAGCTTACACTACATAAACAAAATTTGTAGCATGTAAGTTCATTACCATAGATTCCAACTGGAATTAACAAATTGTCTTGCAACATTTCCCACAAAATAATATTCTGCAATGCAGAAGATAAGTGCTCTTTGCCTTTAGGTACTAGTTCATGGTGTTAAGTTGCTAACTGCTTTTTCTGTTGGCCTGTCCATGAAGCATAAACTATAGATAGAAACAGAACAGAAAAGAAAAGATACCTCTTCACTCAAACAAAGTCACACAACATACCTGTCAGCCTTCACAACACTGCTATACAGTTAGTGTGCAGCAGCAGCCCACCAAGCTTCAGAAGCTTTTCTGGTAACCACTTGGACAGTCTTTGAGGTACACGGACATGCTGACAATCCAGAAATTGATGCATTTGGGCTTTCTCTCTATACAAAGCTTTACACATATTGACATCAATTACCTATTCCAGGAAATGCAGGCTAAGACCACTGCAATGAATCTATCATCTGTCAGGTGTTTTTTCACTCTGACAAGACACTGACAACACTTCGTATAAATCCAGGTTTATTATATACAGTGTGTTGGCCACTGAAGAAAAACCTGAACTGTGATTTAAGTTCCTCCTATACTTCCCAGTTGGACTCTTGACTATTCATCTTCGATTGCTGCTTCATATCCCAGCCAGTTTTCAACAGTTTTTCTCCTAGTATTTTGTGAGGCATACTGGAGAGCTGGTAACACTAAATGCTGAAGAAGCAGCAAGCCTTCCACTCTAAGGCCAGACCCTGTGCTTTGTCTGTAGGATATGTACGATCTTTAGCAACAGAATTTGTTCTGTTTGTCAACATTGGCCTACTACACAAAGTCAGGGGACAGACAGGGTTTCATTCCAAGAAACAGGGTTTGTGGAAAACAATCTACTCCTTTATCTTTCCAACAAATAGTCAAGAGGTTAAAGGGAACCAGCAAAAAAGGATTAATTCTTCTTTTGCTTAATGTCCTTCAGTCTACTGACCAGCTTTTGTATACTCTTCATGAAGGACTCGCATCTACTACAGGTTAAAAGAAACTAAAGACATATGAAGTGAATAAAAATCAGATAATTTCATTCAGAACTAACCAAAGCAAGAGAAAAACAAAAAGCTTTAAAAGATTCTGATCATTACCAATAAACACTTAGCTTCAGTTTTCAATAGTTTGGTGGACTCAGTATCAAGGCAGGCTGTGATGTACCCAGAAGCTAATGGGACCTTGAGAAAGAAAAGTGAATCCATTGGCTAGGTGAGACCCAAGTCTAAGCTTTGGACTTCTTCAGACTTCTTTTTTGCCTTTGAGCAAGTCATTTCAGATTTTACCCAGGATTCACTGCAATATTTAAAAGCAAAAACTCAAACCGGAACTTGAAATGCTTCAGAGGACTAAAGAAAGCTGAGATTCTTCTCAGTAAGTGTCCAAAATGACAGTGTTCTATCTGCCATTTGCGAACAGAGGAGCATTGAATTTGTCTACTGTGCAACTCAAATGTCAGCTCAAGGTTTTTCCAGTAGCACATGGCTTGGTGCAATCTGTTTAGAGTACTGTTACTCTTATTTTTTGGTTAAGTATGAGAAATTAATGACTGAGAAGTAAAAGACTCTTAATCTTATTCTGTGTTCACTAACTGTACTAAGAAAGGACCTCATCCATAATTATTATAGGGAATATGTATACCTATATCCCCTGAACATTATTACAAAATAATCATTTTTTAAAAAAAAAAAAAGGCAACAAAGTCAGCATTTCAGGGAAGAAGAGAAGCAACAGGTGCTATATATAAAATCATGACGTTTTCCCTTCAAAGGTCTAAAATTCTACATTCATATATATGCAATTTGGGAAATGATAGCATTCAATATAACACATCAATTTAGGAAATGACTTCTTTAAATAGATGTTATAGATAAGAGATTGCTGCAGCTATTTGGAGGAATAGCCATCCAAAGACCAAAATGTTCCTTTTGGACTCAGGAGATCTTGTTAGAACTCCCACATTAGTCAGAGACTCTCTGTAAACAGATATATAAAATTATTTAGATAATCAAAATTAATGTAATAAAGACATTTAAAAGAATCTCAGCTTCAGTGTCTCATTTTTTCAGCTTTTTGTCTGTCATCTAAGCATTCTCCTGCCTCACCAGTGCTAGGAGGGAATAAATATATCAAGGAGTGAGAAGTGTTTGTATCATTGTGAATGCATTATTTTTATATATAATAATAGGCATTACATATTATTTGCAGTCTTATACATATTCCAATACAGAGGAAATAGCAATTAGAGCCTTACTATGAAACACTGTAAACAGAAAAATAACAACACGGTTCTCTGTTAAAGAATTCACAGTGCCAGATGCTGATCCTGCCATTATCTATGCACAGCCATAACTCTAGGAACGTAAGTAGTCCATTGACTGATTTATGATTCGAACAAGTGTTTCCGCAATCAAACCCGAACTATTTGATGACAGGCAACAAGTGGATTACCACCCAGACAGGGAAAAATAATTTCTGAATCATTTCTGAGCTGAAGCACATTAATAAAATCCCCTTTAAAACATTTTCATTTTGATTTCCTAAGAGACCACAAAGTATCTATGCTCCCAGACTTGGATTTCCAACAGGTTTCTAATAACTAGCAGTCTCCCAAATGCAATCATGGAATTCTCTAGCATAGAAGGTAATTATCCAAAATACTGCTACTTGTGACTCTTATGCTATGCTAGCCAAAAAGAGTTCTAATTAATTCATATTTCCCTGGAACCTGTCTGCACACAAGCAATGAAGGAAGCAAGATGCCTTGTTGCACCAATGAGTACAAAAGAATTACAGCACTCCCAGCTATTCATTCACAGACAAGCTCTGCTCTTCAGCACACAGTGCTTCATGGGGACTTGCCTGCTGACACTTTGTTGACACCAGTATAACCTTTATGCTCCATAACTGATATCCAGATGTCAAAGCCTATCAAATCCCATAATGAGGAAAGAGGCTAGGAGTTTCATTCATAAGACTCTTTATTGCTCTATTTACAGTCATCAAAAATGATGCAATCCCTAATTTTCAGAGCAAGCTTTTTCAGTAAGACCATTTTAACACTAACATATGTTCACATCCTAAAAACTATGGTCAGTCATTTTTCATAACTTTATTAATGCATGGATGCTTTAGCACTTGTCACAGGGAGCTGTATTAGTGTATTGGTTCTGTGTCTGATGATGCTTCAGAGACAACTCAAGAAATTCCGTAATACACAGTTATCCAGTAGCATCCATGTACAGGTGCTTACTTCAGGTTAGTTTATGTCATCAGGCACAAGGGTTTGAATCTAAGCTAACTCAACTGGTGTTCCCCCAGCTTTTCATCACCAACCCCATATCCCTCACTGTTGCAGTTTGTGAGGTCCCGCGGTGGTATGGCATGCCACGGCCTTCTGGGAGAGCGCAGTGAGGCTTGCTCAGGGAGAGCGGCTGTTCTGCTTCCTGTGCCCCTTCCAGGCTGCCCCTTGCATCCTCCGGAAAGCTGAAGCCCCGCAACACGGTGACAATAAAGGAGGCGAGAATGCTCTCCGCATGGTGGCTGCAGAAGATCTTTTATTCCATGGTGGCTCCCAGAAGCCTGAGCCCAGCACATGTGCTCGCTCCCAAAGGTAGAGAGCCAGCACATGGCATGGTTCCCCCAGGCACAGGCCGGTGCCCCAAGGCAGGGTAGCATGCGAGAGAGGAAGTCACATGGCATGCCGGGTCCTTTATCCTGGGTAAGGGGGCAAGGAGAGCACATGGACCAATGGTCACAGGGCACAGGGGTGGCACATGGGCGGAGCTGGGGTAACAGAATCAATGGGAGAAACCCGAGGGAGTGGTTAGGGCTAGGGGCGGGGAAGGGGGGACCCACGTGGAAAGGTAAACACAGGGGAGGGGAAAAATACAACACACCTCACTTTCTCTACCTTTTCAAAATGCAGTTTATACAAAACCCTAACTCAGCCTGTCACATTCACACATTTCCTTGCTTTTCCTCCTGTCTTTCGAGTCAGCATTTTATCCTAATCCATTCAAAATACATTCTGGTTTTTTTTTGTTCCAGTGAACACAACAGAGCTACCCTAAAAGTAAGGCTTCCAGACTTCCATCTTCAAGTGTGATACTTTTGAGCTTGAAATACAAGTTCAATCAACTTCTGTTGCAAGATGAAACCAGTTTGTGTATATGATGACCCACTGAAGATTTTTTCATTTATATTTTCCATACTGTTTCTGCTTTTCGTGTAGACCATTAGTCTGCTGTTTTTATAGAATTTAATTCCCAAATTACCTCTTTTCAATTAAAAAAAGTTGCTGAAATATAAGGAATCAGGGATGGAGAATCATCATACATCTGAATATACAACTTTATTAAGAGTGCCTTTTTTTAAAGAATAAGAGAATAATTAAATGTAAACAGCTTACTTCAGAGTTGTTAAGTGCCTTGACAACACAAACATGCCAGGTCTTCCTTCTCCTAAGTTTTCCCTCTCCCTTGTTTGGCAATTTCAATCTACAGACAGCTACAGAACCACATCAATGAGCAGTGTGGTCACTGCAGTGGCTGCATAGGTCAGTAGAGATGACCCCAGAACCAGAACTTCAGGTCTCTGAGATGATTCAGGACAAACCTCCCTGGAGTTCATTCTCATGGCTTCTGCTGCACCATGATCTACAGCTCAGCAAATCCAGTCTATGCTTTACTGGGACACCAATTAAGCACAGTTCTGTGCTTACACAAACCTTGCTGGGACTGACGTGTTTGTTCTCTTACCCACCTCAGACACAGGGCTGAGATCTTCGAGTGCCTGTGGCTAACGCCCCCCCAGATTCCTTAGCAGCACGCTTATGTTGAAGAATACATTGCCATATGCAGAGCACAGAATTTTAGGGCACTCAGCAGAGAGAGTCTAGTTAGGAATTGGGTTCTACGTCTCTAAAAGAAATTTAGAGTGTGGAAAACTCTGCAGCTGACTTAGGATATGTTGCTAAAAGACTAGAAAGTCATGGAGAGACCACTGCCTTTTCAACCTCAAGTTAAAAAAATCTTTGTATATTTAAGTAGCAACACCTTAAATGTTGCTACGTTTCAATATGTTAAAATAATTATACCCAAAAGCATCAGAAGTATATTCTCTTGATAAGACAGGAAGTTTACCACATCAAAAATATTCACAGTAGTTTTTTTCCAAAGAATATTCTTGAAAACATCATGAATTAAACATGTTTAACAAATGAAAAGTGTCAGAAAGCAAAACAGAGCAGAAAGGTTATAAAAGACTAGCAAAGTAAAGTTCTACCAACTACAGCTAATGGAACCTCATTATTTATTCCACAATTTTTATCAGATTTTTGAGCTTTCTAGTAGGGAAACAGAAACCACTATCAGATCTGGATGTTTCAGAGAACTCTTTGTTTAGTTCAGACAGATTTCTATTCCTTGTAATTATCCCATCCAAAAATCTCAGTAACATGTACATTTTCTGGAAATACTGAGTTTTTAATATACCTCCCCCTCTTCCAGGCAGACAGAAAACCATGAGCTGCAGTAATTAGTTTTATGTAATGATCTTGCTGCAATAAAAATTTACTCCTTGCAACTATCCCAACAATATCTTACCTTCCAGTAAGATCAAATCACGGTCAGCTCCAGTTTCTGTCTGCTATCCAACCTCTCCTAGTGTGAGCATCCAGAAACATTTAAAATTCCATCCTTTCTCACTAACCAAGTTAGAAATAGGTTATACAAGGCCACAAAAACTGTAACTGAAAGGTAATTCAGTACTAACATTGCCAAATAATCACTTACAAAGACCAACACAAGACTTCCACCTTGGTTTATCCATGAACAAATACAAATAAACACACCAAATATACAGCATTTTAGCTGCCTGCTGGTACACCACAGTCAATAATGTACCACTACGCACAACATTCAGCACATACTCTGGAGCAATCAGTGCCAAGTCCCATCCAAGTATTTGGCATAATCTGACTGCTGTGTTGATCAAGCTGAATTGAGGCTTAAAAATGTGACAGAAAAACCTATCTGTTAGTTTTCAAACACTTCATTTTCTCTGCATATTTATTAAAGTCAAGATGTGTTAGGTAGTCACTCAAATGTGGAAATGAAATATGCAAGTAAACCTAAGCAGAGTAGGTGCACTCTGCTTTGACATGCCAAGAACCAGGCTGCTGTCTTAGGAGGCATCTTGCTGAGGAATACAGGTTGCTTTAATTTAGCTCAAAACTTGATAAGCCTGATATATAGGTGATGCAATTCCTGTTTCTTACACAAAGTAAAACTAAACTGGAAAAATCAGAAACCAAATTTGTGCATTATCTTTATGTTCATGCTTCAAAGAATAATACAATTTGAAGCTGACAGCGTTTATCTGACATACTTCTAACATGTCCAGGGGAGCACAGAAAAATACATCATTATACTGATTTTTCAAAATGTGTTAGATACCTGCCCACGCTGAATAACTTAGCTTCATGTGGCATTTTAGCTGCTGGAAAACAGTGTTCCGCTCTCCTCTCCCTTTGTACTGCACGGAACTTCACAAAGACAACATGAAGGAAAAGGCCAATAACTTTTCATGAGTCTGGATCAAAGTTTACTAAACGTTCACAATCTTTCGCTACAAACTCCATGGCAATATCTTTAGAAAGCCAAGAAACAGCAATAAAGCCATTTTCCCAAGTCACTGTTAGTCAAGCCCAACAGCACAGGAGAAACAAAACAGTAAATCAGACTCTGTGGCTGAGAAGAAACACCTGAGTTTAACACCACTTTAACACAACTACTGACATCTCTTGTTCCTTGCTCTCAGTGGCATGCAACATTTTAAAGAAGCAGAACCTGAGCCAGGGATGATGACAAAACGCTGTCATACCAATCACATTTTGGCAGGAGGTCTTCACACCTCTTTTCTTACCAATCTAGCCCAAATCCTTGGGACCCTTTCTCACAGGCTCTTTTATATTACACTTTTCAGCTTGCCCTCTATTATTATAAAGAATGACCACAGCTGGAAGCTCCAGTTAAAGGTCTCATTGAGATCTATATGCTTTACACCACCACTGGACGTGAATTAATTAACAGTAGGGATGAGAAAGCAACCAGTATGTAATCACCAGTACTAACTGTATCTTGCAACACTTTTGTGTTCCAAGGCAAGATGACACCAGTAATACGACTTACTAATACTCTTACCGTATGTGGAGTCCACAACCACACAGCTATGAGAAAGCAGCAAAGCAGCACAACATGGTTTTTTTTCTAAGTTACATGTATAGAGAAGAAAATACTAATAAATTAAAAAGGCTCTAGTCTACAGACAAAACAAAACCCCTCCCAAAACCCTGTTGTGTCTGTATGTGTTCTTTTGATAAAAATGCATCTCTAAATTTGAAGATTTGATCGAATATCCTGCTAGCTTTACACAACATGATTTGGCAAGTACGGAGCCTGAAAGCTGACAGCAGATAAAAACACACCTTACTGATCTTCTGGGAAAACCCAGTTTGTATCTTCCTTGCCTGCAAACTCCCAAAACTCATGAAGTTTCTTTGGGAGACTCTTCCTGGTAAACAAAACATGCTTTTTCAGAGTACTAGAGTACTGTGGAGGTGGGGTAGGGAAGAAACTGGGTGATAGGTATGTTATTAAGAAGTTGTTTTTCTCCTATGTAAGTTCTAGTCAAAACTAGGGTCCAATTTGCTAGCAATTAGGAAATTGAGGATATCTTTTCCTTTCCTTCCTCCTCCCAAGGACACTATGTGGCTAGTTTTCTTCGAGCTTCCAAGTGCCCAGCTAAGTGGCTATGCTATGTCAGGTAAACTGCACACATACATTTTATGCAACTGAAAAGCAGTGAGGTGGCCTTTCTTCCCTATTCTGTAGGAAAAAATTAAATACAATGTATAGTGTATAATGGATAACAAGTACGATTTCCCTCTCAGTACAGCATTTCCATTTCAACACTAGAAACAACAAAAACAATGACTAAGGATTGAGCAGGACTCCTGGTAACATAGGGAATATGGGGCTTTATTTGGATAGGGAGACTAGCAACGAAGTATTGATTACATATTTACCTCATCTGTCCTTTTGAAGAATAAGAAGTTTCAGCAAAAAGGCTGGATTTTTACAAAAGGGAAGGAAGGAGTAAAAGCTACAGAAACAAAATGAGGCAGTCACTGGAGAATGACCTTATTGGGTCTAGTGTTCTTTATGACCACACTAGTGAAACACCCAAAACCTCTATTCGTGGTGGTACGTTGCTGTTCATTGCAGCATGCTGCTTCAATGGAATTATTTTCACGCTGAAATCTGAGTGAGGCGATGTCTGGCTGATCTCTCACAAGCTGACATTCTATCTGCTCTCTGGACAGTTCTGCTTGCATTCAGCCAACTGTGATATGTGTGGCTGCATGTGGCAGCTCTCAGCCATAGGCTGTGTACTCCTGAATGAGGGTTGTTAGCTCAGGC
Organism: Rhagologus leucostigma; assembly: GCA_013397725.1. Classification (NCBI taxonomy): domain Eukaryota; kingdom Metazoa; phylum Chordata; class Aves; order Passeriformes; genus Rhagologus; species Rhagologus leucostigma. Next base: position 45,706 of record VZTD01000753.1, on the reverse strand, counting down.
TCAGAGCCACTCTCATTGAAGGATACTGTTTTGGACAGCGTGAAGGGCACATGGGGTGAGATTTTATCTCCAGGCAAATGACACCATAGTATGATGTTAGATTAAGACCAGAAATCTGGTAGATCTGAATTCTAGTTTTCACACATCTTGCCCCACAGGCAAAACTGTACATACATCTAGAGTTTATAGATGTAAAGCCTTCCTTAAAAGTCTTGAGAAGTTATGTGCCACTCCTAGGACAAAAATCATGATGGTCTTAACTTTCTTGCTGGAAGTACTAATCATTTATTTGGCTGTAAATGATATTTTTTAAATTGCATTATCCATCAATGTTCAGTGCTGCCCTGTGCCATCAGAAATTGCTGCCCTGCCCTATGAGGAGCATTATAACAGAGATATACAACAGTATGTATCTCATATTCAAGGAGAGCAGCCAGAAGGATGATAAGCTTATGAGCTGTTTGACTGAACAGTCACCATGATCCAACACCACTAAAAAACTGCTTACATAGTTTAGGGCAAATTTGAACTTGGAAGGATCTATTACATCAATTTCTCTAAATTAAGAAGGAGACAACATAACGCACACAAGCAAAGATTTTAGCATTAAAAAAATAAAAAGCCCACAAAAAACCAAGAGGTGTGATTTAGCAAACATTTTGAAATCATACAACAATTAATCAAAATAATTAAGGACCTGAAAGACTACATTAGTGGATCTTGGGAAAATTTAAGAGTTGGTTTCTTTCAGCTGGTGTTCTAAGAAATCCAGTGTGTTCATAAAGGAAGTCAGGATCCATAATATCAAAAGAACATACATAAAAAAAGGGCTCAGAACTAGAATGTGCACAGAAAGAATTTAAACTATAGGTGAAAAAAATCACAGCAGTCACCTAATGCTGCTAGTGCCATTTCTGAGTGTGACTTTCAGGTTAAGGCCCCATACATGCAGAGAACTGAGCAAAGCAGTTCAAAATGTACCTTACACCAAGCCCGACCAGTAACTGTGCTTTTTCCTGCTGCTGAAGTCCTCTATGAGGTCTCATTGGGAAAAGTACGAAAGAAAAAAGAAGATACATTAAATAGGTTTTTTTAAATTATAGGGAGAGGGTGCTTTCTTCTATACTGATCTTCTGTCAGTGTTGCTTTATTGTACATCAATTTAGAATCAGAATCAGTTCTTAGCCATGCCAGAGCTGACTATAAGGGAGACATATTAAATTCATCGCTGAGATTCATAGGCACAGATGCGGCCTGGCATTTTAAAAGCAAAACAAAAGTTAAGTGCCTTCAAGTGCAAAGGCTTCAGGACAAGCTTAGACTTCAACACCCCCCGAACACCCACGGAAGATACAGCAAAACCTTCTCTCCTCCCTTGCAGAATTAGGACTCTAAATTATGCTGAGACACTATAACCAACACAGATAAGACCAGAAAATAATCACATCATTCAAACTCAAACCAACTGAAAATGTTAGAAGGCAGATATTATCTAATCAGAGGAGAGCTGTGGACCAAAGAAAGGAAGACTAGGATGGAATCATCAAATGAATTTTCACATCATAATGATACAAATAAATAACATCTGGCCACCAACATCTCTTAATTTTTGTGGAAGAAAAACATTGAAAAACATTTTCCTTCCCAATAGTCTCCCTAGAAAGAATAGTGTTCATATCTCTTTTAATGCTTCTTTTATATTCTGGGACAGTATTCAATATTTGTACAGACAAACTGAGGATCCTCAATATTGGATTAAGGGATTACGTGCAGTGGGTTTTGCAGCCTTTTTAATTTTCTCACTCCTGTCATACCAGTATTTACTGAGCTGAAGTGGGCTGGAGGCAAGTTCAATTTCCATCTCTGCTCAGGGGAGTGATTAAATTTAGCTGATGCTGAGAAAAAGAAATTCAGTGTGATGAACATAGCAAGACTTGGCTGGCAAGTCTCTGAGACAGGATTAGTAACACAAGCAAAGCAGAGCTACCAAAACACCTGCAGAAAATAGGGGGACTTACAAATGGGGGGAGAAGTAGAAGGAAATGGAAATTTAATCTTAAAAAAAAAAAAAAAAAGGCAAAACCTAAACACTATCAGCCCAGAACTTAAGCACATTAAACTCCATTCTGTATTTCAATACCAAGAAGCATTCTAGTAAAATTTTATTTTCAAGAGAATTCCCTTTAATTTTGAGAGAGTTTGGAACATAATTCGAGATTTGGATTGTGTGGCTAATAGGTGTCTTTTAGCAGAACTGAAATGAAAACCTAAGTGAGTTCCACTAGTGTTTGGAGCTGATTCAGATTTTACAGGATTTATTTATTCCTGGCAATATGACATTAAATGGCTGCCTCTGTTAGGGAGAACTATTCAAACATTTGCTTGTGGCAAACTGGAATAACCTTTCCTATAAACTGAAACTTTCCCACCAACTGAAACAGCAGGCATCTCTTCCCTCAAGGAAATCAATAAGCACTCCAAAATTAACCATTGCACAAAAAGGACAATTTCTACTCATACAGCCGATTGAACACCTTATTTTGGAGTTACATATTAGTCCAATTTTTTTTTTTGTAACTTAATTAGATTCAACTGAGAGCACCACCTTGTCAAGGCTGGCAAAAAACCGTATTGACCCAGCACATCTATATTTCAAAATTTTCACTATTTTTACTACTTAGAAAGAGCATGGTGTTATCTCAAGAATATAATGTTATCCCTCTTGTCAGAATAAAGGATTAGAATGTGTTTTCCAAGACTGGGTCAAACATATGAAAAGAAGGAATTTTTTTAAACCCTGCTTTTCCTCAAGAAGGAAAACACAAAGGTGTTTTGGGATTCTTTTGGCTTTTTTCTAAGAAAGCAAGCAGATCCTCTAGAATTAAGGCCTGTTAACTTGAATAAAAGCTAAGGAATAAAACAGGTCCAAAATTATTTAATTCCATTTTCATTAACTGTTGATTTTGAAAGCCTTTTCAGTTTTGAATTAAGAAAAAATACAACAATAAAATAAAAGATATTATATAATATATAATTATATTTTAATTAAACTGAACTACTCATAACTATGTCAGATCTAAGCATATCAATATCAACAAAATAACCCTGTTCATCACAAACTGCACAGAACCATTTCTAACTAAAAGCGGCTCAATTTGATAAATTACCATCCACAATACACGTGTGGATTCATGTGTGCGTTAAAGAATGGTCATGCCCACAACTAATTTACTAGCTTACTGGTTTAAGTAATTTTACTAGTAAAACTGTACTATTGCCTGGCCCACCTGCCTAAAGCAGTGTTATGCTTTGTCTTTTCATTTATTCATTTTAGCAAATTCACTTGGTATGTGAAAAAACAATTAGCAGAGAATAGAGTTCAGTTCAGCTGCCCCTCCCAGATGATTAATGTTAATACCAGCACACTGATACTATCTGTTCTTCACATAAGACTCAAGAATTAGATTTGAAGATGCTTGAAACATTGAGCATCAATTGACCATAAATCAATTTTTGCTACCATTTTGAGAATCTTCCACTCCCAAGATTAAAGCCATTTCACCTGAAACTAACAGATGAGTGACAGAAATTATATATATCATAAAGTATCTTCTACAACAGAAGCTGAGTTTATTAGAGTATCTATAAGTCACATTAAAAGTGTTCCTGCCATAATTACACAACCACAATGAAAGAAAATGCCCCCCACTAATACAGATGCCAGTTGTCACAGCAGCTGTTGCAAGAATGAATTCCTACCTTCTACAGGTAAGATGTGGACTGGTGTTCCCATCTATGTGCACATTAGCACCAAAAAATAAAGCAAATACACCTGTAACCGCGAGACAAAACTACTTAATGACGAAAGGATAAGAGCTCCTTGATTTTGCACACAGAGCCATCTGAGAAATAATGTTTGTTCTTGTAGCTCCCCAAAAGCTACAGAGTTTTCCTAACTGCCCTCTAAATGAAGTTCAGAAGTACATCTCTAAAGAAACATTTCTAATTTCTGCAATTCATCTTGTTGGAAAAGAATAAAATATTTAAATAGTGAATTCTTTAATTACAAACAGCACCACCACTCAGATCTTTCTCTCCTTATTTTGTTTCTCACCTGTGTCTCATCAGATGGCATATAGATTATATGCCATAAATATATAAGTCTCAAGTAATATAAGGAAATCTTTTCTACTTTTCCCAGGAGGCTGAGTGAACTGTCCACTGGTGAGGTTTTTACAGCATAAACATTTGTGACAGCAACCCAGACAGCGAGTAAATGCTGCCCTGGTGTGCACTATTTACAAATTGGTGAAGGATAGAAAACATTCATTTAGTTTCAGATTTGCTTTCAAGTTACAAAACCCATTCAGTCACAGTAGAATCAGCCCACACTTTTAAATCTAGAACTAGAGTTAATCCTCTGCAGGGTTCTCTCTGTTTAGGGATTCGAATCTCCCATGTAAATAAGGCACAAGATTTGCTACCCTAGCTACTCCTTCACATTAAGCAAACAGGCAGTGCCCAATTTTAGAGAAACACAAAACACTGATTACAATGAAGTCGCAAGTGGACTGTAAGGGCAAACATTCTATTGGCTAAAAATGTAGACTAAAAAAAAAATACATAAAAACTAAAATAAAGGCTAACATAAAATCTCTAACAAAAATCACACATAGCTAATCCCTGTTATATTTACTCCTGTGTATATTAAATGAAGATTGAATACTTCCAAGCAGATGATTTGTGAGGTTTGAGTTTTTGGAATCAAATAATTTATTTACTATGCATTTGCTAAAATACTTTCCACTCTTTCCCTAAAGGTATTAGCAGACAAGTCTCTCAACATTTTCCTTTCAAAGCCCCTTCTTCATAGATGAGATGTAAAAGCTCCATCAGGACAAGTATTTGATACATAGAAACTAATGAACTATTATTTAGCTTCATCCTAAGTGTCAGAAGCCTAAAGCAACAATGCTTAATTAAGATGATGTGCGCCCCGAGTCTTCTCCCAGGAAACTGGTGAATCACAGCAGATTCCCTTCATTGCCAAATGTATTCACAGAATTATCTGAACACATCTGTTATAAATACATGAATGGCATGAAGTCTCCTGCTGTTAATTCAGATTGATTACTTGTTAAACACATTTAATTGAGGCAGGAGGGAGCTTAACTGATGTTTACATAAATGTATTCAAAATAATGGAGAAAAAGTAGTTGTGGCATTTAAAGAGAGATTGAAGGACTGTTTGAACATCACATCGTATGTGTTTCAGATGCAACACATCAAATAACCATAAGAAAACTAATGTTTCCTTTTTATTTTTTACTCTTGTGCATCTACTGATTTAACAGATTTCAAGGTTTGAGTAATATAAACCAGACATGGTAGACTCTTTATTGTTTCTGACAATAAATAAATTATATTCCTCCTTCATCAAGCAATGACTGCTTCTAAACCCTATTACTTCACTCTACTGGCTGTTTACAGAAACAAATGCATTACTAGACAAAACTCATGCTCCTGAAATTACACTTGTAATTACATTACACCTAACTAGAGAAATGTTTTCTATAAATTTTGTGTCCTGTTTTCATTGCCCTTCCACTGAATCTCAGAACCAGAAGGGATCTAGCCAGCTGAAACTGACAGACTGCAAACTGCAGTGAGAGTCAAACCAGGTCTTTTTCAATTTTTGTAAACTCACCATGATTTTGCCTTGATCTTTCTGGGCTAGATCTTGGGAAACCTACCAGGAAAGCCTCAGCTTCCTCTCTGGTACATTTGCTGGTTATGCAGAAAGCTCTGATTCAGGAAATCCATTTTAGGAACACAGCTATTGTTACTGCAACTCCAACCTCTTTCAAGAATGTCACTTCCACAAGTTAAAAAACTTTTACCCTTATCTGCTGAGTTTTAGGCATGGCATTTCAATGTCTTCTGGAACATTATTAATCAATTCTGTTTGCCTTTCCTGAGACTTAATCAATTTGTTGATTAGTAAAAAGGTCCATCAGTTTGACACTTTAATCTTATCCGCTCATCTCAAAACACTCTTGATCCTTCACTTTGGAATTAAAATAGGTAGAGAAAGCAGGAAGGGAAAAAGATAGCAAGATAGTATTAAGAATACCACAAGAGAGATTTTCATCTAGCAAAGGGATGCAGTTTTATGGATTGCGATAGAGCCGTTCTGACTCAAACCTGTTGAAAATAGCCTTATAATTACAATTGTATCCACTTAGAAAGTATTATGACTATTTCTCTTCCTCTCACTATCTTTGTCCTAAATAAAATATAAAAATTAATTTCAGTTACAAATGGGGTTTACTTAAATACAGTCTCTTCAGAGAGTGGCACATATAGTGCTTTTTCGCTAAAAAGTGCTCTATTCTTTTCCCCATAATTCAGGCAGTAACTTCTGTATAATTAAACTAGAACGAAAATGAGCAAGCTCTCTGAATGATTTTTCTGTTAACACTGCACCAAAAATCTCAAATCAGGGCAAAAGCTAATTTGTGACCTTACTGCAGGAGGAGATGAAAGAGGAGAAACTCCATAACCCAGTAACCAAGTTCTCCCTAGCAGGAAATTAAATAATAAACTTCCATTCCTCTCCCCACACACCCCACGTGAATGTGTTAATTTATATAGAGCTCATAGACCCTAAGTTATGAGCTCTCCAAGTCACTCAAGGGCAAGTTCCACAGTCAGGAGGAGGAGATGGAATAGAAGATGGTTGTAGGTAAATGAATTTATAGCACATGCTTAGAGGAAACGAACAGTATATCAGCTGCAGATGGAAGATACACCTAGGTCAGAGGCAGCTTTCAAAAAATGCCTAGGACCACAACTGAAAAAGGGAGCAGGTAAGGCTTGGCAAAGAAATACAACTTCTGGAAGAGATTCAGAATTTCAGAAATTACACTGTTTCCCAAAAATAAGATACTTGGCAAGTTTTGCCATTACTGTGTCTTGATTCTTACTATATTTGGATTTCTATGTTTCTCATAATACGGCCAGAAAGCCTGTACAAATGTTAGGAGTTAGAGATGTAGAATTCAAAGTACTAATTCTTCTGTTTAGAAGTCTTTCCCCCTCCCATTTTTGTTGTACTTCAGTATTAAGCAAATGAGGAGAAAGGCAATACAAACTATACAATTTAAAACTGGACCTGATTTTTTTTGAGAGCACAATGACAAAATAATCCAGTTTTATTGCTGCTTAATTATCAAAGGTTAACTTTCTGATCACAAAATTATTTAATACAGAGTGAAATGCTGATTAAGAATACACAGTGAGAATTGCTCAATTAATAATCATACAGAGATCAGCACAAAATCTAGACCTCATTCAAATAAATTTCAAACTCTGGATTACATATTAAAAGAAGCTTTGAGTCTCTAAGATCTCAGGCTGATAAGTGCTTCTTAAAACAGGTAGAGCATACACAAACCTGGTAATGGAACCAACTGGATGCTATTTTAATCCCCATAGAAAGAAGAGTATTAAAAGTGTTTTCAGGTGCTGGGTAAGTAAAATTCAGAGTGAAACGGTGCGTAATTAAACCTGTTAACTCAGAATTCCCCAGCCATGATATTCTTTTGAATACAAATAACAAACTGTCTAAACATCTTCACAAAAGTTTTGATGCTTGTTTCAAAGCAGCAGGTAAAGCAGTACCTCAAAACACTTAGTAGTATTTATGAATAATAATCTCAACCTAAAGCACCAATTACCATGAGTTGTCATGAAGAGTGGAAATGCAACACAGGTAGTAGGTTTGTTAAGACCGCTGAAAGTTTTCCTGTTATGATTTATTCTCATCTGTAAATACACCACCTTGTAAGTAAGAGACTTGGGGTTTTTTTCTTTTAAACTCAAAGCATTATTCTTATTGCTTCACACTTATTTATATCTGTGCAAAAAGTTGGGGGTTTTTTAATGCATGAACTTAGTATGTCCTTCTGTGAAATACCATAAATGAAAAAAATGTAATGCAGATTCCTTTCAGACAAGATTTTGAGCCGTAACAGTCTCACTGAGGTAACTAATTTATTCTACAACAGTTTGGCCCTCTGAATGACATCATGGTCACTTCAGGAAGCAAACCACTGTAAGATTAACAGATGGTGCTTGGACCTAAATTCTTTAAAGAGAAGTATAAGCTCTATTGTGAATTATTTTAATACCTGGACTTTTTGCTCCCCATGTTTTCTCCTTACTGTTATGACTGTATCCTGGAAAACTACTGTCAGCTGTAAAGTATTAGCACTCATTGTTTTCATCTTTTTACTGACACTACTGGAATCTCTTTAGAAATCACCCACGCCTGCAGTCCAAGATCATGGTTTTGCTTTATCAAAGATGAAAAGAAAAACTTTGAATATTAAGCTAGGCAAAGGATAGCAGAATTTTGTCGTTAGTACCTAAGTCCCCTCAGACAGATCCAGTTCCCTTATTCAGACAAGAGGAATATGGTTTGAGTCCTAGCCTGAAGGGAGCTGAGTTCAGGTCTCTCCCCTAGCAAGATCTACCCAGGCAAGTACAAAGGGTGTGTGCTCCCAGCAGCTGTTCTTTACAAAACAAGCCCTACTTATTGCTTTGGACAGCAAAAGGAAAGGCAGAAAGTTGCATTCTCCTTCAGTAAAAGATCAATAAATTTGGAGTCTGAAACAGATAATTGTGACCCCTTTCCATTACAAGAAAGGTGAGTAAAGCCTGAAGAGATGCATAATTTATAGCACATAATGACAGAATTTCCAGATCATTCACTTCAGCAATCCTTGCTCAATGCATGGATTGTAATGTCTTTTTTAAATTCCAAACATTTTACGCCAAGCATATTAACTCTCAGCATCAGAGTTCTCAACCTCACTCCAGAAAACTATGAGTGAAATGTTATAGCCCCAAAGTTTTACATACTTAAGGGCACCTTTCAAGATGCTCTTATATTTTCTTACATGGAAGCAGTATTTTTTCACATTTTGACAAAAGAATGCAAAAAATTTACAGTTTAATACGAATGCTTTGAACATTTATTAACACTGACAGCTAAAGAAGCTGTTTTCATCAGCAAAGCATAGATGGAAGGAAGTTTCAAATGCAGGTGAGCAAGATACTGTTTAGAATGCTTCTATAAATACTTCGCAAGAAAAACACAGACTAATAGAATCTATTGTACTACCTAAATTCATGGTGTATTTTCTACAGAAAGCTTATTTATATGTAAAACAGGACGGAAAATCAAGATATTGCAAAGTTGTTAATATAAAATAAGGAGAAACATATCTCTGAGACACTTCATAGGTACTCCCATTTACTTCCCCTAAACATAGTATTTTGAATGCTGATGCAAATTTTTGCTTTGTTTATCTCGTGCTTTTCATACAGGAGAAAAAGGACGTGGTGACTAAACAACTAACTGAAAATAGAAGCTCTATCCAACATAAAAAGGAAAAGAAAGAAAACAAAATCAGTTTTCAAGTAAACATGTTTGTTACTAGGGGAAGATTGTTTACAGGAAGTTCTACATGTCTGGAAAAAAGAAAATGGGACAAAGTTGTCTGCAACAATTGATACTGAACATAGACATCAAATTTACAATGAAAAATGTTCGAACTTACAGAAATTATTTCCAGAGAAAATGATTGCTCTAATGGCATTTCATGAAATCTCAAGGATAGAGATGGATTTCTTTTTATTGGAAATCAAAGTGAACTTTATAGGCTTACTTCCCCATTACGCTTTGAGCATTATTTCAAATTAAGAATGCAATTGCCTTAGTAACTCAGTGGATACAATTTAAACACACTATTTTGAGTATACTGCTGTCCCCAAACATGTCCATTATTACCTATCACACAGTCAAAACACCATAATACAGGACAACTTGATTGGGTGTTGTTGGAAAAGAACATGGCCTGAAAAGCTGAATTTTTTAAAAGTCATATTCAGTAGCATGAATTTCCTGACAGGACTGCAATATAAAAATGGATTTTTGAGTAGAATTTCATACTCATGGAGTCTAACATGGCAAACTCCTCCTCTAAAGGCTTAGGTTGAACTTACATGTATGACTAATGCTAGTGAAATACCTAAACCTCGTCTATATATCCCTAAGCTCCACAAAACCCCCCAGCCATTTCCAGTTTCTAATGGAAACAATTCCATCTACACTTCTGAAGGATTTTGATTTTAGAATATTTATAAGTATTTGATGAATAGCAAAGAATATGCTTCTATCCTCCTCCTAACTATTTGAAAGGGGAAAGTGTAAGGACTGGTTCTCTATTTCCTCATGTTTTAGATAGTTTTGGTAAAATACTGCTGAATCATTATACCCTGTTTTACACCACTTCTGCAGACTACAGGGCTTACCATATTAGGGGAAAAAAAAAGAAAGAATCCATTCTCTCTTCAATGAAATTGCTGTGACACACACAGCTAGGGGGAAAAGCAAAATAAGGACCAAAATTTCTAATCATCTTGAAGTGATCGCATTTGCTCAGCTTCATGTAAGAATAAAACCTTATCTAATAAATATAAAAGATCACTCTCAGAAATACGGCAAAAGTTCCAGATCTGCAAAGTAAAAACTGAACCTCCCTTTTAGAATGACAAGAAATCATTGCTCCGTTTCAACTGTCATTTAATCGACTCTTCACTGAAACAAAATCCCCAAGAATTTCCACAATGAACAAAACCTCCCCTCGCCTAACCTTAAACCACCCCCCCAAAAAGCAGAAATTTACATGCACAGCAAGACAAAAACAAGCCTGGTAAGGTTTCACAAGCCTTCAACCAGCCCGAGCAGAGGAGGGTATTTGAAGCTAATTCCACCACACTGCTGCAGCAAAGATCCTAAACTCCCATAGTCCGATTTTCCACTGCTGCAGCACAACAATCATCAGGATCTATACTGCTCTGAGGAACAAACTGGGTGCCTTCAACATAAACCACAGGTTCGGTTGATGAGAACACTACTGAAACTTATGCATAGTCAGAACTTTCCGAGAGAAGACCCCATCCCACACATTCAGATTTCTCTGGGCACCAGTCGACAAAAAGCACATAACAGAAGCTGAGCTGGCCCTACATGGATCCAAAACAGGCCCATTTGAACTCCATATCACATCTGTAACGTGCCAGCAAGAATCACACTGCCTTTCCTCCCACCCCAGAAAGTGTCACACCACACAGCTCCAAAATCTGCAGTTGTGATCTAAGATCTGTAGGAAATAGACAGTTCTCAGCACCAGCAAAAAGCACCTCAGCTGGCACTGGTTAAACCCAGCATTTAGTTAAAAGACACACAACTGCCACACTCTCTTTGCCAGAAAAGTCAGCTTTCTCCTCATAAGTATCAAAATCCACCACACTCTGATGGTACTGGCAAATAAGAAATGGTATATCAACATTAATGAAAATTTTTATAAATTGGACATAGAGCACCCAGGAAGCACTAATTGTGCTGTCCAGTGTAATTTTTAGCCAGTCAAACAGTGACCAAAGCCAGAGAAATACCAACACCTTCATTAACAGAAACCACATACACAAAGACATTACATTCCAGAGTCGAAGAAAACTATCAGCTTAAATTTCCTGCACTTCTTCTAACAAAAATCCTCACCGCGTCACCGTAATAACATAGTTTGAACAAAAGCTTAGTTTACAACAAAGCTTTAGAAGTCAGATTACCAGGTGATGAAAAAATTTTACCCCCTTGAAACTTCGCTGGTCTATGCCAACGCTGCTGCCGTGATTTTCTGAACTCAGGGAATGTAAAATACAGAATTCACACATCAGGATGCAAAGTCACACTAGGCCTTAACCACAGAAACTCTCCACCATCAGTCAGAATTAAAATCAGTTTGTCTCCCAGCACATATCCTCACCTATGTCGAAACATGAAAATGAAATGACAAAGGACCTAATCTCACTTTCACAGAAGTCAGTAGCAAAGCTCCTGCTGACTTCAACAAGAGCAAAAGCCAGCACTAGATCTCCAAAAATCATTATTATTTTCTTCAGAGCACCATATGCATTTCCTATCAGCCCCCTGCAGCAGGATGATGGTCTCTCAACTTTCCAGTAATATTGCCTCATATAGAAAAGCATCTCAGACTGCCAGTGCTCATCTAATTCCTATGAGCACCGGAGGAATACAGTTTGACTTCAGCATATAGCCCAAAGAGGAAAAAAATCAATCTCCCTATGGGAGAAGAAAGATGTATGTCTGCAGTAATGACTCAGTGAAAACCTTAGAACCAACAGAAAAAAGTCTGCCATATTTTAAGGAGAACTTGTATGAGTATCTATTCCTGTCTACACAATCAACAGTTAAGATTCAGGGAATAAGATTTACTTTTATATACACAAGAACTTCCTTAGATATTTAGGAGGAAATTACTATCAAAGAAGTAATTCTACATACAAAGAAGAATTTTGATCAGATGGAAAACTGTATCCTGAAAGTGATACAGAAATACATTTTGATACTCTTCAGGTTAAAAAAGGAATAAAAGAGGAAACTCCATTACACAATTAGAAACACTTGCTGTATGTTTAAGCAGGCATAGAATTTGCATGAGGGTTTTTTGGAACTACAGGAGAAACAAATGTCACTGGCTTCTGAACTAAACATAGATTTGAAAAAGAGATCAAAAAGTAGTTATGTAGTTAATAGCCTTTTAACAAGAATTAACAAAAGTAACAAGACAGAATCTGCACTTTTCAAGTACCTTTCCTCTTGAAGTCCTTTGGAAGCAGTCAGGGCAAGCATAAGTATTTAATCCATAAACATAGCGTAAGGGAAAAGCTAAAAATCACCTTCAGACACTCAAGCACTTGAGTCTTGACCACAGCATGCAGTTTGAAATCTACGCCATAGGAAATCCAACAAGAACGTACTCATTACGCCCTCCTCTTAAGTGAGCTGCCAGCACACCTGCAACTACTTGATGGAACAAGCTCTGAGCAGAAAGCAACAGCAGCTGCTTCCTGTTGTATAGGCTGGAATTAAGTTAAATTTGCCTTGCCAGCTACACAGGAAAGACCAGCTTCGCCTCAGCAGTTACAGGTGCTACTTATTGGTCTCAAGATGAAGGCATTTTTCTAGGAAGACACACCTGGGGCCTGAATCTGGGCTTTCCAATTCAATACTTGTTTGCAAAGAAACCAACAGAGCACAGGATTATCAGCTGAAAAGGGAAGCTGTATTCACATTGCCTGTCATTCCCTTCCCAGTGCAAAATTCACACGTGCAAAATTCACAAATAAAACTCTACAGAAATACAACAGATGTCCAGTTCTATGTGCAACATTTTGTATCATCTTTGGATCTCCATTTCAAAGCCAGTAATAGGCAGGAGTTCAGTTTAAAAAAAAAAAAAAAAAAAGGCTACTGAAAAGCAGATTTGATTTCACAGGACAAGAAACCATGGCTACCAGGCCACAGCACAGACAATACAAACCATTAACATACCTCCTTTGGAAGGGGAAAACATTAATACTTCATTTACTGTTCAGCTAATTAACCCATACTACGACAACGATCAGAGTATAATTATGCTGCAATCTTGCACATATCCATTTCCTACTTTTCTGTATCGACAAAAGGCCATCATAGCACCTTGCTGAAACATCCTTCTGCTCTGATGTATTCTTTGTCCTGAGCCCTTGTACATTTTACTCGTGTCCTAACTTTAACAACTGCAATGTAAGTGCCCCTAGTTTTCTTTCTTTGCTGTTTGAGAAGAATGGAGAAGACAAAGCACTTGCTCTTTCTTGAGCCGCTGCTTCACTCAACACACAAACAGAAAGAAAACTTGGTTCATATAGTTTTAATATAAGTGAATTACTAAACAAGTTTTCCCTCCAAATATGAGATACGGAAATCAAATAAAAAGGAATCCACACGTAATTTGCAAGTACTATATCGCCCTCTGCAGACAATGTGTAAGTTCTGCAAAATGAACCTGGGCACATTCCTTGCAAAGATGAATAAAAAAACCTCTACAAGTAGAAACCCAGCAGAACTAATATTTTTTATGATAATGTCGTACTTGTTGGAATCATTCGAACACAATGCAGAAACTTTTTTATTCTTTATATAAATGCTCCACCTGCTAAGGATGTGGGAAAGTACATTTTCCTGCTCCTTCAGAATGGGTCAGATTCCTCAATGATACTTCTAGAATTCACTCTCTTGGAACTTGACAGAAGTTTGCCACACCTATTTGATAAATTTTTTTCTGGTTGCTTCTAATAAATATCCAAAATAAACCACACTTTTTAAAACTTACATTAGCTGATCCATCAATGACACAGAAGTATGTTTTACAGTTCAGGTATTGCACTACTTTATTTAACAAAACTTATAACTTTAATAAGGCATTTTGCTGAGATTTTTACAGCACTGTACTGGTTTCACCCTGGCTGGATGCCAGGTGCCCCCCAAAGTTGATTTTCTATCGCTCCCTCTTTTAAACTGGAGAGGGGAGAAAAAACACAATGGGAAGGTCATTCACCTATTACCGTCATGGGCAAAACAGACTCGACTTGGAGAAATAGACTGAATCATTTACCATTTAGGATTTAGGGTAGGATAATGGGAAGTAACACCAAATCTTTAAACAATTTAGTGTTTTAATACTGTTGCAAACGGAAGTTACTCACGTTATGGCCACCTGTCTCCTTAATTCTTCACTTTCTCGACCTGTGACAGGACTTGAGGAAACAGCATGAAGCTGAGCCAGGGGAGGTTTAGGTCATATATCAAGAAAAGGTTTTTTAGGTCATATATCGAGAAAAGTGGTTGGGCACTGGAAGAGGTTCCCCAGGGAAGTGGTCACAGCACAGCCTGTCTGAGTTCACAAAACATTTGGACAATGCTCTCGGGCACATGGTGTGACTCTTGGGGTGTCCTGTGCAGGGCCAAGAGTTGGACTTAATGACCCTCATGGGTCACTTCCAACGCAGCAGATTCTATAATTCTCTGATCAACACTGATAGCATTGCATGACAAAACTGCTTTTGATAGCACTGTATGACAAAATTACATTTTATTCAAGCACCTTCATTCCAACTTAACTTACATCTGCTTGGGTTTTTTTCCCCTTGGATCTGTGAATAGAATATTTTTAAGGAAATATATTGTACAGTATTTTCCTTCTCTTAAAATAAAAAACTTTGTACTTTATGAACAGCCTATCACCACTAAAATCAACATGAAAGCAATGAAGGCAAATTAAAGACTTTTTAAAACAAGATTAAACTTTTGAAGATCCACTCTTCTGCTCTCAGCAGAGATCTGAAAGACTCTCGTACCACAAACGTTCAAGGAGAAGTATTAACAGCACTTCATGGTTTCACAGAACAGGACTGGTTTGGGTTGGAAGGGACATTAGACACCACCTACTTCTCACCTGGTGCCATGAGCAGGGACACCTTTCACTGGACCAGGCTGCTGAGAGCGCCGTTCAACCCGACCCTCAACACTTCACCATCACCACATCGGTCCCACTGAAAGTAATAGCGAAAAGCTTAAAAGCCCCTCTGGCAAGGGGAGTGGCGGCTGGGGCGGGTCACTGGGGTTGCCCTCCCTCCCCNCCGCCCCAGGCCGGCCCGCGGCAAGGGCAGGAGCGAGCCCGCCTGGGGGCCGGACACAGCCCCCGCGCTGCTCACCCGCCCCAGCGGGGCCCCGGGCAGCCGCCCTCTGAGACCCTCACCAGCCCCAGCCGTCGGAACCGGGACCGGCTCCCTGGGAATAGCAGGAGAGAAGGCGAGGGTCTGAGCAGCCACGAGGACTGAGGAAAAGCATCTCTCAGCCGCACCAGGACCCCCACCAAGCGCAGGACCAGAGGGGAAGTGTCGGCCGCACCGACCCGCGGAGCAGGACGAGCACCGTCTCAGGCACAGAGCCCAGTTCAACACCTCGGCCACCCACGGCGAGCAGCGCCAGCCGCTGACCAGCTGCGGGTGCCACAACTAAACATCAGCCAGAGACGCACCGGGACAAGGCTCCCAGAGCACCGGGGGCAAGGCGCGGCATGGACCAGTCGCCAGGATTAGACCCTTCCCAGGAACCAAAAGATGCCTATGAACATGGGCATGGCCCTTATCAGCCACACGAACCGGGTTATGGTCTGGATCAGCCCGGATACAGCCCATATGAGGATGAGGTACCCGATCCCCAAGCCCGGATGCTGGCAATCAAGAATGCAAAAGCCTATTTACTGAAGACCAGCACAAGATCCGGCCTGAACTTGTAAGTCTGAAAAAGGATCACAATCAAAAAGGGTAGGAAGTATGAGCGGAGAGAAAAGTCGTTAGTAAAAGGACAAAGGGAGGTATATATAGAATGGGATAATGTTACACATGCAATATTTCATCACTAGTGATACTTGCATGTGTCCAACATCTTTCAGAACCAAAATTCCTAATGGAGTTTTATAGAGAGTTCAAAAAGAAATCGATTTGATTAAGAGTAAGTTTAAACTCAGTTTCAGCTCATAGATAGATGGGGTATATACTAGAAATGGAAGATGGGAATGCTCTGAAGTATAATCAGACTAGTTTTACCTCTAATTTCCCTTAACTCTCCATGATCCCCTTTCTTCTAACTATTCCTATGATGTCTCCAAAGATCCAGATGATTAGCCTTTACTTTTGTTACTAAAAGCATAATATTCTAAGATTTTTGTACAGTAAGCCAACAATATTTATATTTATATGACAGATACGATCATTTTGCTAATATGCTAACAAAGATCCTGGATGAACAGCCCGAAAATACAGTAGACATAATTGAGGATATCAGCAAGGATGTGAAGTGGGCTCAGTTTCGGAAAAAAATGGACACTCTTCGAGACGAACATTTGATTCTTCCAATATTTGAAGCTGCAGAAAAGTGTAAAGCTTTGTTCGTCAAGGAAGGTGGAGAAGAAGAACATGAAGAACTAGATGAAGAGATGGTGAGTTGTTATCGGAGTGAAACAGATACCATACATACCAAGGAAGGGGTGGGCGGAGGGTGGGAAGGGAAGGGAGAAAGGGAGGAGGAAGTTGTGGTCTCTTGTGTAGTGCTGCCTCTCCTGACCATATCAATAATTGCAGTCACAGCACCATGTACCCTCTTCACAGCTGAGCTGGTCCCATGTCTAGTTCTGAAGAAAAAAACCCATCTGGTTACTTAGTTGAGATTTTATCCTGTAGTAAATCTAATATCCTAAGCCTGAGCCTTTCTTATCAGGGATGTTCTAGAGGTGATGAGCAGAAAGTAAGGTTTATAACATCTCCCATATGCCAGTTCAGCATGGATTATTGCATCCAAGTTTCTTTTCTTTATATAAAAGGGACATTTCTTTACGTAAAGTGACCATAGTTCTTGATACCAGTTAGACAATATTGTGCACAGCTGTTACTGTAAAATAGAGAATGCAGAATTTTGTGATCCTTTCTGCTCCAGCTGTGGTTCCAGTCTGTCCTTCTCCAACTGAAACAAAACTTGGTTTTAATGAAGAACTAATACAGCTGAAAAGCCACTTCGTAAAACATGATTCTTCATTATTCCGTTGCTTATATGCAGAAGCATTTGTACCCAAGGAAAAATTAGAATTCTTATAATGAGAATTATAATATAAATGAGAATTATAATGACCAAGGGAAATCAATCGACAAGATGTTGATCTTCATATGAAGTTAACAGTATATATTCAAATGTTACAATTGCAGAGTACAAATACCAACAACGGAAGAGATAATCCTTCATCTTTTCCATAGCCTATAATGCATCTTACAGTAACTATATAGGATGGTGAAAAAGGAAAATAAAGGCAGGATATTTCAGAAAGGAATTATGAATTATTCGTACTCCTGTCAATCTTGCTTTGATACAAGAAACCTGTCAGATCCAAAGAAATTCCGTATGAAACTACTTGTAATTCTTCCAAATTCCCTACCCTGTCAAGTCCAGCTTCTAATAACTCTGTCTATGTTATATGATCACCTACCCCTCATTAAAGAGAGACGGGTGATAAAACAAACGGAAATACTTAATTATTGGCCTAGTTCTGCTTCCACTGAAGCCAGATGGAGACTTACAGCGGACTTCAGGAAGAGCAGGGGGCAGTATTTTAAAAACTGTGGGGAGCTGGATGCCAAGGTCTTCAAATCAACAACATCCACCCTAGAGAAATGTTGCTGGTCTGGTGCCTAAATATATAAAATCTATATTATCTACAACAAGGCAATACAGTGTCACTGCAGGCATCAAGGCCTCTTAGCTGACATGCTCTAGCATTGAATCCTTTGTAGATCTTGTGTAAGAATGCTGACTTTCCTTATTTTGCAGTAATTAGGAGTTTGAATTTTGAAATCCTGTGTTCTTAGAGCTGCAGTTCATCTGTGTTCTCTTCTTTACCACTTAAAAGACACTTCTAATTTTTCTAAATGATAGTAAAAAAAGTAGTGAATGAACGTCTGCAAAGCACTTTGAGATAATGAGTGGCACTACAGGAAAGTGAAGCATAATATTCAGTATATAATAACATGTTTAATTTTTAAAATAGATAATTATACTATTCTTTAGCTCTAACTCTGAATCTTCTTTCCTAGGGACAGCCCTCTCTACCAAATGTGATGGAAACAGCCTTTTATTTTGAGCAGGCTGGAATTGGCCTGAACAAAGACGAATCCTATTACATATTCCTTTCCCTTAAAAACCTAATTAATGTTCAGCCAATCCAGACCTGTCGCTTCTGGGGCAAAATTTTGGGCCTGGAAATGAACTATATTATAGCTGAAGTACAGTTACATGAAGGGGAAGGGGAAGAGGAGGAGGAAACAGCAGAGGAAGAAGTGGAAACTGTTGCAGAAGAAGAGAAAGAGATGGGTGAGGCCGAAGAAGAAGAAGGGGAGGAGAAAGAAAAGGAAGCTGAACCACCAAAGTCCACCTATAAACCCCCACCTGAGATCCCAAGAGAAGAAAATGGGACTGGGACTAATAAATATATCTACTTTGTCTGTAATGAGCCAGGCAAACCCTGGGTGAAGTTGCCTCCAGTGACTCCAGCCCAGATTGTCTGTGCCAGGAAAATCAAGAAGTTCTTCACTGGTCGGCTGGATGCTCCTATTGTGAGCTTTCCTCCTTTTCCTGGAAATGAGGCCAATTACCTGCGCGCACAGATAGCTCGAATCTCAGCAGGAACCCACGTCTCTCCCACTGGATTTTACCAGTTTGCAAATGAGGACGAAGAAGAAGAAGACGGAGATGCATATGAAGAAAACCCCGAGTTTGAGCCTCCTCCTGTGGCTGAAATGGTGGAGTCCCTCGCCACGTGGGCACACCATGTAAAGGGCATTCTAAAGCAGGTGTGTGCCAGCATAGCTCACATGGACCTTGGATACCACTCACACTGCAGTGCTCGTAGGGTTACAGAATGTGAATGACACTCCTCACCTGCACATGCAAACCGTTCACCAGAAATGGTATTGGATTGACACATTTTTATACAGAAAATACATTTCATGTCGTATATAACACCTAAATTTCTTACACATAAAACGTACATTTTATATGGTATAATATGTAAATACTTTGCACATATTTACAAATACCATATATTTTTATGCGTATATATATATCTATATATCTAGGTTTAGTACTTTTTCCAGTGATGTGTTCTTGAGATTGAAACCTATCTTTAAATAACAGTATGGAGTTAGGCCCTGATAGATAACAATCATTTCTTGCAGTCTTCTGTATTAGGTTTTCTGCTTTGAGATCCTTACTTGACAAAAATGTTTAAAATTGTCTTTTCTTGGGTAGGATGCTAAAAAGCAGATAGCTTATGGTTGTATGCTAAATGGAACTTACTTGGTGTTTTCTTCTGGTTAATTTTCTGTTTTATACTTTCTGCTATGAAATATGCAAATGAAAAAACTTAAAAACATGTTCTATCAGACTACTGCTAGAAAGAGGTATTACTAATTTGATTTTCATTGCTGGATGGTTTAATGGCCAGTCTACCAATTCAAGAATGCTAGCGTAAAATAACAGCAAATGGTAGGAAATAAGGTTTAAACTTACTACCAGCAAAAGAAGAGTTGTAAAAAATAAAATTTATATGCATTAGAATCTTAAGAACATTCTGTTATGTTCCTCTGACTGGTTAAATAACAAGGCAGATTTTAAAAGGAACGGGTAAAGTCCATAGTTTGCAGTAACTGGTAATCTAGCAAGGATATAAATCAAACTGGCCAGGAACTGAAGAATACAAAATGACAGAAGGCTGATGACAGAGGTATAAGGTTATTCACAAATAGTAAGCAGGGATGAGGAAGGAATGAGGCGAACGTTCTGCCAAGAGGATACAAAATTCTGTTAACAATATACTAGTTATGAATATGTATTTTTCTTCTCCCCGTCCTTTAACTGTGTGTGTGTCTGAGCCAATTGTTTTAAATATTTGTAACTTGCATTCTTTCAGTGATTGTTGCATGTATTTATTACTTTTCCACATCAATTATAGGGTCGCTGTGTTTGGATTAATCCTTCTCAAAAGTCAGAGGAAAATGAAGAAGAAGATGAAGAGGAGGAAGACAAAGAGGAGGAGGGAGAAGAGCAAGAGGAAGAAAGAGGACTACCCCTTCTTACTCTGATCTCGGAAGATGAAGGTGTTCTTCATGGAATATGAAGTTTTTGATAGAGAGCCACTAGGAATGTTGTCATTTAGCAGTAAATATTTGAAGTTGTAGACCTCTGACACTTCTTGGAGCAATATAGTTTGCCTCTGTAGGGTAAACACATTCTTTTACAAAATTAATCAAAAGCAAAGTGGTTAACAGTATTGACATTAAAACTGAAGTAACCAGGTTTACTAGGTAACCATCTTGTTGAGATTAAAAGGGAAAAATAACTTAGACTTCTCAGGTTATTGCAAGTTCAGAACAGCTCACTACATGAAATACATTCAGCTATTTTATCTCACCTTTTTAGGAAAAAAGAGAAGTGTGGATGTGTAAATAAATAGAATAATTAATATGTAACACATGCACTGATATACATTATTTGTATAAGAATTTAGATCTTTTAGCATATCACTGCAGTAAATCATGGGAATAAGGGAGCCTGAATATCAGATTACATCAATATTATTTTCCTACTCTCCATTCTTTAATCAAGGTGAAATATAGCTATACAATTTATCCATAAATGGTAAAAAGTCCTTGACAAAAGAACCAGGGGTGAGTGCTACTGAATTTTTTCTGTATGTGGGGGGTTTTTCAGCATTTCTGTGCTACCTACCCATACATGCAAACCACCTGTTTGAAAACAGTGCCTACACTTACTGTTTCTGACTTCTGGCTCTTCTGTCACACAGCTTAATATAAACCTTGCTTGAATTCTGTGCACGTCTTGTAGCTCAATCTTAAATATTTTGTAGAGGCTCGTTATGTCCATTTATTCATAGACCGTGTGTGTTTGGCTGTCTCCAGGAATGAAAAACATCCCTGCTTGGACAGCTCAGGCTTCTACAAACCTGATACCGCAATATTCTGTTGCAATCCTGCAGTCTAACCGATGGCCTGGAGCTTATGCTTTTGCATCTGGCAGGTGAGAGTCTACCTGACATGGTTACAACACTGACTGTGCTACTCACAGGTGCCTCTCTAATGCAGGCAGACTTGCTTTATTATTAATTCATTGACTGAATTCTAACTATTCTAGAGACTGATGGAAAAGGCCACTTGAATGTGCACAGCAACAGTAAATATGTATTTAAGACTCAAACCAAATCATCACTGGAAAGGCTGGCATAAAGTTACTGGGTGTAAACGCCCAGTTAGTATTTGAGCACAGTCCTTGATATAAAATACATATTTCACGTCTGTGGGACTTTTTACAAAACCAGCTACCTTCTGTGGTTCTGATGTTTGGTTTCCACTACACATGGTTATTACCTCCACGTGTATTTCCACTACACAGTCATTACCTCCACGTGCTTTTAAAAGGGCACTGGTTGGCACACTGTCATGCACGTGAAGTTGGAATCGCATTGCAGTGCAGTGCAGTGACACTTCATCATTTTGAATAGAAGATGTGTTAATAACCATGGGAGCAGTTAAAAAGCAGTGCCGTCTTTAAAATTCTTCTACTATAGGGTATCTGCATCCCAGTGACTTTTTGTGCAGCAGAGCAAGGATGCCTGGTAGCATCTCTGCTAATATTTTGTCAGGGGATGAATGTGTGATCTTTCACTTCTCTTTCTCAGGAAATTTGACTACATCTACTTTGGCTGGGGTCACAAATACAGTCCAGAAAGCCACACTCCTGCACTGCCCCCGCCAGCTCAAGCAGAGTACTCCAGCGGGCCAGGAATCACTGAGACAGTAGACCCCACTGTGGAAGAGGAAATTGCTTTCAAGATTGCCCAGGAAGAAGCCTTAGCCGGAGAGGAAGAGGAAGGGGAAGAAGAGGAAGCTGAGGATGATTAAAATATGGAAGAAAAGAGATTGTTTTAAAAGTTCGAACATGAACAGCATTTTCATAATGTAGTCATTTATTTGCTGACCTCAAAAGAAATGCACTTGGAGCATGCCTTCTTTTTTTATTTCTGTAGGCTTTTCTTTGCAGCTATCTTCCTCTCCTTCCCCACCCCTGAAACCTACCTGCACTGGCATGAGGCCTTTTTCTATGTTTGAGTATGCAAACATTGTCTGCTTCCTAAAATGATAGTGCTTTGAACTAAGAACTACCATCTACCAGATGTTCACACTGTTTTTCTAGCCCTCACTTCAATACATGCATACATTTTACTTAAATAAATTTTTTTTAAACTCACACGGCAGTGTCATGTGTGTGTGTGAAAGCGTACTATTCAGATTCAGTAGGCAGCTTATTGAGGTACTGCCTGAGTGCATGGCAGTGATGCTGCTCATCATTGGCACTGGGGGGCTGCACCTCCAATCCTGTGCTGCTTTGGGCCCCTCACTGCAAGAGACATGGAGATGCTGGAGCACATCCAGATAAGGGCAATGGAGCTGGGGAAGGGTCTGGAGCTCAAGACTTAAGAGGAGCGGCTGAGGGAGCTGGGGGTGTTTAGCCTGGAGAAAAGGAGGCTCGAGGGACCTTATCGCTGTCTGCAACTCCCTGACAGGAGGGTGCAGCCAGGTGGGAGTTGGTCTCTTCTCCCCAGTTACAAGCGTTATGACAAAAGGAAACAACATCAAATTGCACGAGGCGAGGTTCACATCGGATATTAGGGAAAAAAATTTAATGGAAAGGGTTGTCAGCCTTGGAACGGCTGCCCAGGGAAGCGGTGGAGTCACCATCCCTGGGGATGTTTAAAAGCCCTGCAGATGTGGATTTGAGGACACGGTTTAGCGGGGAATAATACAGCGGTGCCGGGAGAGCGGACTCGACACTCCCGGAACTCTTTCCCAGGCTAAGCCATTCCCTGACCGGTGCCGTCTGGGCGCTGCCGGCANTTTCTGACTCCTGGCTCTTCTGTCACACAGCTTAATATAAACCTTGCTTGAATTCTGTGCACGTCTTGTAGCTCAATCTTAAATATTTTGTAGAGGCTCGTTATGTCCATTTATTCATAGACCGTGTGTGTTTGGCTGTCTCCAGGAATGAAAAACATCCCTGCTTGGACAGCTCAGGCTTCTACAAACCTGATACCGCAATATTCTGTTGCAATCCTGCAGTCTAACCGATGGCCTGGAGCTTATGCTTTTGCATCTGGCAGGTGAGAGTCTACCTGACATGGTTACAACACTGACTGTGCTACTCACAGGTGCCTCTCTAATGCAGGCAGACTTGCTTTATTATTAATTCATTGACTGAATTCTAACTATTCTAGAGACTGATGGAAAAGGCCACTTGAATGTGCACAGCAACAGTAAATATGTATTTAAGACTCAAAACAAATCATCATTGGAAAGGCTGGCATAAAGTTACTGGGTGTAAACGCCCAGTTAGTATTTGAGCACAGTCCTTGATATAAAATACATATTTCACGTCTGTGGGACTTTTTACAAAACCAGCTACCTTCTGTGGTTCTGATGTTTGGTTTCCACTACACATGGTTATTACCTCCACGTGTATTTCCACTACACAGTCATTACCTCCACGTGCTTTTAAAAGGGCACTGGTTCGCACATTGTCATGCACGTGAAGTTGGAATCGCATTGCAGTGCAGTGCAGTGACACTTCATCATTTTGAATAGAAGATGTGTTAATAACCATGGGAGCAGTTAAAAAGCAGTGCCGTCTTTAAAATTCTTCTACTATAGGGTATCTGCATCCCAGTGACTTTTTGTGCAGCAGAGCAAGGATGCCTGGTAGCATCTCTGCTAATATTTTGTCAGGGGATGAATGTGTGATCTTTCACTTCTCTTTCTCAGGAAATTTGACTACATCTACTTTGGCTGGGGTCACAAATACAGTCCAGAAAGCCACACTCCTGCACTGCCCCCGCCAGCTCAAGCAGAGTACTCCAGCGGGCCAGGAATCACTGAGACAGTAGACCCCACTGTGGAAGAGGAAATTGCTTTCAAGATTGCCCAGGAAGAAGCCTTAGCCGGAGAGGAAGAGGAAGGGGAAGAAGAGGAAGCTGAGGATGATTAAAATATGGAAGAAAAGAGATTGTTTTAAAAGTTCGAACATGAACAGCATTTTCATAATGTAGTCATTTATTTGCTGACCTCAAAAGAAATGCACTTGGAGCATGCCTTCTTTTTTTATTTCTGTAGGCTTTTCTTTGCAGCTATCTTCCTCTCCTTCCCCACCCCTGAAACCTACCTGCACTGGCATGAGGCCTTTTTCTATGTTTGAGTATGCAAACATTGTCTGCTTCCTAAAATGATAGTGCTTTGAACTAAGAACTACCATCCACCAGATGTTCACACTGTTTTTCTAGCCCTCACTTCAATACATGCATACATTTTACTTAAATAAATTTTTTTTAAACTCACACGGCAGTGTCATGTGTGTGTGTGAAAGCGTACTATTCAGATTCAGTAGGCAGCTTATTGAGGTACTGCCTGAGTGCATGGCAGTGATGCTGCTCATCATTGGCACTGGGGGGCTGCACCTCCAATCCTGTGCTGCTTTGGGCCCCTCACTGCAAGAGACATGGAGATGCTGGAGCACATCCAGNGCAAGAGACATGGAGATGCTGGAACACATCCAGATAAGGGCAATGGAGCTGGGGAAGGGTCTGGAGCTCAAGACTTAAGAGGAGCGGCTGAGGGAGCTGGGGGTGTTTAGCCTGGAGAAAAGGAGGCTCGAGGGACCTTATCGCTGTCTGCAACTCCCTGACAGGAGGGTGCAGCCAGGTGGGAGTTGGTCTCTTCTCCCCAGTTACAAGCGTTATGACAAAAGGAAACAACATCAAATTGCACGAGGCGAGGTTCACATCGGATATTAGGGAAAAAAATTTAATGGAAAGGGTTGTCAGCCTTGGAACGGCTGCCCAGGGAAGCGGTGGAGTCACCATCCCTGGGGATGTTTAAAAGCCCTGCAGATGTGGATTTGAGGACACGGTTTAGCGGGGAATAATACAGCGGTGCCGGGAGAGCGGCCTCGACACTCCCGGAACTCTTTCCCAGGCTAAGCCATTCCCTGACCGGTGCCGTCTGGGCGCTGCCGGCAGCCGTGGGGGGGGAAGGCGTCGCAGGAGAGAGCTCAGGGGCTGCTCAGCCATCCGTTCCTGACCGTGCTTTCCTCGCCCGCCCCCCCAGACCTCCCCCTCCAGCCCTGCCGAGTGGTACGCTCCTCGCACGGCGTGCGTCCCTCGCGGGCCAATAGGGAGCGGCTCCGGGCGCAGTTCAAACCGGCGGCGGTTGGGGCGGGCGCTCCCGGCGCTCCCGGCCCCCGGTCCTGTCCCTTGTCCCCGTTCCGCTCCTGCTGTCCCCGGCGGGCATGGCGGACGAGGGCGCCGTCACGGTGTGCGTGCGTGTGCGGCCGCTCATCGCCAGGTGAGCCGCCGGGCTGGCGGGAGGGGGAGGCTCCCTCCGCACCCCTGGGTGCCGCCGTGCCCCTGCACTTGGAGGAGGGATGCGGAACGAGTGGCTGGCGAGAGCCGGGGGAAAGGGGCCGGCGTTTTGGGAGCAGAGTCCTCGCCCAATAAAGGTAACGGAGGGTCTCTTCTTTTAGAGAAAATGCCTCAGGAGAGAAAGTGTCCCTGCACTGGAGAAGCGAGAATAATACTGTTTCCGACGTGAATGGTACCAAAATATTTAGTTACGGTAAGAATGTGAAAGCAATTGCTTTACTTAGATGCTTACGCGGACCTTCGCTACTGTACTCTTGAAAGTGTCGACTGTGGTGAATGCCCTGAGCTTCTTGCAATGTCTCCCAACCTTCCCAGTTTCGTAATTCCGAAGGAGTGCCAGTGGGGCATACAGGATTTCTGGCTTAGGCAGTACTGGGATGTGCTTTTGAGGTCAGCTTCCTGGTGGACGTTGCTTTCTCTGTTCTGGTCCATACTGTAGTGGCTTTGGAACACGTGAGCTTTGGAACACATCTTTTTTTTGTATGAAATCCAGTTACAAATGGACTAAACAAGGGCTAGTCCAGGGCATTTAGGGAGAACGGTAGGGGGGAACCCAAACCCAAAAGTGACTAGCATGAATGTTAGATCCTCATAACTAAGCGGCTCCCTTTGAGTCTTTTCCTACTGATCGACTCTACTTGTTAATATGCAGCCACTACAAAGTTTTTTCCCAAAATACAGATTCTGTAAAAGCATGCACTAGGCTAGGAGTTTAACAATTAACCAGTCCTCACAGATAAATTAGCCATAACTTTTTAGGATTAAATGGGATGACTGTTTAACTGTGTTCATCATTCTTAGATTTTTTTACTTGTCTGTCATCTGCAATGTGTCTTTCTTGATTTTGTGTTAAATATTTATTTTAAAACAAAATTTTAAAAGCTTGCGTTAGTAGTGTTACAATGATATTTATATCTGAATTACCCTACAAACAATGATGCCCATTATTGGATTTGAAGTCAGCAATACTGAATGACATCTTGGTTTTGATTTGCAATTGAGTGGATTCACATGCTTTATTTTTTTTTGGTTTGAAGATCGTGTCTTTCACTCAAGCGACAACACTCAGCAGTTGTATGACGGTGTCGCTGTTCCGATTATACAGTCAGCAGTGCAAGGCTATAATGGTAAGTTTTAAAACTGTATTTAAATCCTTTTTGTAATGTATTTCAGGGATAGTTGGTAAAATGTAACCATCTTTCTAGGCACAATTTTTGCTTACGGACAGACTGCTTCAGGGAAGACTTACACAATGATGGGAAATGAAGATTCCATGGGCATTATCCCTAAGGCAATTCAACATGTGTTCAAAATTATTTGTGAGGTGAGCAATTCTATTAAATTGAAGCGACTGAAAGGACTAGTAATATTTGTGATGGTTACGTAAAAGTTAATTTTAGTATCAAGAGGCTTATGAAGGAAATTAATTTATATTGGATTATATGTTGCAGTTACTTTGCTGGCCTGGCAAAGATGAGGGTTTAAAATAAAAAGCTAATGGGACTCTATTAGTTGAAATCAAATCAGAACAAAACTGAGGAGGGTTCTTAACCTTCCAAATATGTTAAACATTGATTGCAAATATCAATAGGTACTCACTTGTTACTGTGGTAGGTAAGATAATGTGAAGCTTTGTGTTTATTCTGCTATTTTAAAAGTCTGAAAAATTAACAATTAAAGACTTTTTTTAGCGGGAAGAATAAGACACTATATTTACTTATTTCAGGCTTACAAAAGAATTGCCAATTGCTCAATATTAAGGAAAGTAAGGAGAAAGTGTACATTAAAACAGTGATTTCCAAAACATGATTTGCAGAGTGCTTGCTTCTGCCTTGAGGGTTTCAGGTAATTGTTACCAGTGAAGTGAAATGGTCGCTGCTCCTTTAAGGAGGTGCAGAGTATCCTGAGAGGGTTTATAGAAGTAACTGAAAGCAAAAAAACTTGCCTTAAGTCCATTGTGCAGCCTTTCCTCACCCCAGCATTCTCTACCAAGGAGGCAGGGGAAGAAGCAGCAGCAGCAAGGTAAATCCAAGCAAGCAAAGAGAAAACGAGAGAGGAAAGAGCCTAAGCAGGAGGAAATTGGTTATGGAAACAGCATTGAAGTAGGAGAACTCTTGTCATGCTTCTATAGGGCAGTTATCTTAATTTTCTAACCTATTAGAAATGGTATACCATTAATGCAGCTGGAAAGAGGTGGGATAGAAAAATTATTCTGTATTGGTAGATGCTAATGTACAGACAGGATGAGGGGAAAGAAATCTGTGAAACAATATCCAAACCTTTATCTCCAGTTTAAGAATACTTGCATTAAAAGCTGTCCATCAGTTAGTGTGTTTTTTGTTTGGTTTTCTTTCCTTTCAACATTAGATTCCGGATAGAGAATTCCTGCTAAGGGTTTCTTACATGGAAATCTACAATGAAACAATTACCGATTTGCTTTGTGACAATAGGAAAAAGAAGCCTCTGGGAATTCGTGAGGATGTTAATGTAAGTGGATGTTATGTAGTATAAGTATTTTATCAGCTTGGAGTAAAAGAAGTTGAAAAAAAAACCCCCTTCAGAAGCATCTAGTGGACAACTTTTCTGGGACAAACTGTGTAATTGTATCTTCAGCATTAACAGAAGGACACTTGATGTAGTCGAATAACACAGTGACTTTGGGCTTGCTATTGTTCATCTTTATAAAAGTAGACTTAATCCTCAAGTTTTCCAGGATGGTATATTTTATTTAACTTTGACAGTAAAGACTCAAGGGTTGTTTAGCTAATGACACTTGTACAAACATGATGTTATGCTCCATGAAACTTAAAAGTTTCTGACAGATATACAGTTACTTTAATATCATCTTCATATCATCTACCGAGTAGATACACTTCTCTTCTACTGTGATCACAGAATAACCATGAGACTAGAACTATTCAGTAAGATGCTCACTATAGAAAAAGAAATCTATATTGATGTCATCTTCAGTTTCTCTATATTAAGTTTTGTAGCAAGTAATAAAAATTGTTGGTTTAGTTTTTGAGGTGTTTTTTCCTTTGGTTACCTTAAATGATAGTGGTTTTGGAACATAGGAAGAAGAGAAACTTGCCTGTTGTATGACTATATCCTTATAAGATTTACTGAGAAATATACTCCTGGATTCCCTCAGAAAATGTAAAGAAGGATATTTCACTCAGCAGTTCTGTTTTTAGGAAACTTTTTAAATATGTTGTTTGATTTTTGTTCCCTTAGGCCACAATTTTGATCAAGGTCTAAACTTTACCCACCCCTTGTGTTTGGAGTAAAAAGACATTCAGCTGTTGAATAAATACCATAATGATTGCTGGTAATGTTAACTTTATGTATTGAAGTGGGTTTTGGAGTTCAGTAAAATTTATTACTTTGTTTATTCTATAGAGGAATACATATGTAGAAGATCTGATTGAAGAAGTGGTGGTTGCCCCAGAACAAGTTATGGAATGGATCAGGAAAGGAGAAAGTATGTATTTAGACAATGTCAGCTGATAGCTTAAAAAGTGTTGGTTAATCAGGTACATTTAGAAGCATGGGGTATCCCTTTGGGTTTATATTCATAAAGCAGAGGTTTTCAGAAAGTTTTAAAATTGTGCTTTTTGTCTGTTTATCTCCAGTTTATCAGATTATAAGCAGAAGTATTCTAATACTGTTTATTGACAGGAAATCGCCATTATGGAGAAACAAAAATGAATGAACACAGCAGCCGTTCTCACACTATCTTCAGAATGGTAAAAACTGTTTCACTACTGGGAGTGGTTTTATTGCTTTCAAAGTGACAAAAACTTCATTGCACTGTATTGCATTTCTAGATCATTGAAAGCAGAGAACGAAGTGACCCTGCAAATGCGAACTGTGATGGAGCAGTCATGGTTTCCCACTTGGTAAATGTCTATTTAATACCTTCTTGGAGTTCAACTTAAGTAGAGAATTTACTGTTACTGCTTGTTTAAGAGAGTAATGGTACTTCATAATGACTTACAAGAATTCTTTGTTGTTAATTCTGACAGATGTTTCTTAAGCATAGAGGGAGACTCCTGGGGCATTATCTAGAGCAGATCTTCCCACCAAAGGAAATTCTACATGAGAATTATTCATGCTGGATTGGGGAGTGTTATGCCCTTCCAGAAGCATAAGAAACTATGTCAGAGTGCTCTTGCATTTTGTTAAATATATCTTCCCCTACAATTGTTTCTGACCACTGACAAGCCCAGTGAAATAACTTGTAAAATGGGTAACCTTAAGACTTTGCTTATCCTCAAATTTAGTTGTTGTTAAAAGAACATATGGCCTACATCTGCAATGGCCAAAAGATTCGTTTTTTTCAGAGTAACCCCACTTGGCATCTCTTTGATGGATTACTGGTATATGAAATACCATAAACTGGGGGGAATACCACTGGACATCTCTAGGGAAAAGTTATGGTTTCAGAAGCCTTCTCTACAGCCTTTCCTTGATTCTCAGAAAATGATCTGAAACAACTGCAGGAATGGAACCAATGTGAAACTATTTGAGCCTGCTAAAATCTGACGAGCGCTCTTACTCAGAATTGGAAATAGCATTAAGTTAATCACATGCATTGTGGAAAGAGCTTTCTGTTCTGGCTTCATGTGAAAAAGCTCTGGGGTCTGAATGTAAACACTGCTCGTGCAGTTTCTCAACAAACTAATACCTACTTTTTGTGCTTACCATAACTTATGGTATCCACTCTTCCTACACTCCCCCCTCTGCCCCATCTCAGTTCCAACTGACTTTAGAGTAACCACGAGTAACAGGGATGAGGGGAGAGGGATTTTGGCCCTCTTGGTCTGTTGCTGCTTGGTGGAGTTAGTACAGGATTTTACTCTTCTGAAGCAAAAACCAACTGAAGTGAGGGCTACCTGCTCAGGCAAATCATTATGGGATGCCATAATGTTGTAGTTGGCTTTGAACCACATTCAGAGTGAGGCTTTTCCTCTGGTAGTTAATGTCTTGTCCTTATCTCCACAATGACAGGCAAGGAGAGACATACAGCCAACTCAGGACAGGACACTGATAATAATAATAATTATAATCTCACCTAGGCTTTTTCCCATGAAAGATTCCTACAGCTGGAATTAGTAGTTAACACTTTTGTATTGAGAAACTGTGTTTATCTTTCTGTGACCGAGGGTAGAGGTTGTTGCACTGTGAGTTTGAAACACTATTTGAGGTGGTATAACAGAGTTCCTACAAACTTACTCCATGTCCTTACGTACCTTGGAAGTATTGGTTTGTCCAGTAGCTGTGCATTACTTTCAGTAATGACAGACCCCTTGCTTTTTTTTTTAAGTATAACTTTAGTTTATGAAATTCTTAGCAGAGATTTAGAATTAGGAGGATTGAAAGTAAATTGCCTCAGAACTAATCTGTGAACTATTTAATGAATTTGCAGAACTTGGTAGATCTGGCAGGCAGTGAAAGAGCTAGTCAAACAGGATCTGAAGGTGAGTGTTAAATGAGGTTCCTCTGACAACCACTTCTGTTAATTAACCCTTCTGAGAAACTATGATAAAAAGGAAATTATTTGATCTATGTGCTAGTGTGTTATTTCTTGTTTATAAATAAGGCCCTTTCTGCTTGGTAGGGCATGGTCGACTCAGGAAAATACAGTAAATGCTGTGAAGTGCAAACAATTAAGTAGTAATATGCCTTTTCTAGAATTGCAGGCCCAGCAACAGTCCTGCACTGAACTAATGGAATGGACTCAGTGAACATGTACCTGTAATAACAAAATCCCTAGACGCTTTTTAGGGGCTGGTGTGTAAAGGTGAAGAGTGACTAGATGGCTCACTCTTTAGTTAAGAAGCTTGTCTGTTAACAGTGACAGCATGAAGCTGCACAAAAGTATCTTGATCAGAAAAAAGTGATCTGAGAAGGACACAAGTAATATTCTGTCTTACGAAGAATGACTAACCTAAAACTTGTATCTAAGGCTGGTTTGTTACACGTGTAAATGTGGGCATTTGTAAAATTTAAACAGGAAGCAAAACTGTAGTTCTTACGGCCCCAGCTGCTTACTATGTAAAGGTTCTAAATGTTTATTTTTGATTACTATTTTTTTCAGTATATTTTGGCTATCATAAAGGATTGGGTACTGCCTGTTGATGGGTCACAGCGCATTGTGGCACATGAGATTTAACCCTTGGACAATCCTTTTGAGCATAACATAGCACAAAAGCTTGACAGGTTGAAAATGTATCTAAATATTGTTTCAAATTTAAAATAATAACAATAATAATAAAATGTGTGGTACCTAGGTGTTCGACTGAAAGAAGGATGCAATATAAATCGGAGCTTGTTCATTCTGGGTCAAGTTATCAAAAAGCTTTGTGATGACCCTTCTGGGTAAGCAACTGTTTGTATGCCTGTTATAAGATAAGGCACTCCTAAACTAAGAAATAAAAATCTCGTATTTATAATCTTATAGAGGTAACTGTTTCAAATAACCTATTACCTCCAGAAAATACATTTACTGTATTTTTTCTGTGCAAAAAATCTGAATTTTTTTTGTTGCTTCTTTTTTATTAGCTTCATAAATTATAGAGACAGCAAGCTGACTCGAATTCTGCAGAACTCCCTTGGAGGAAATGCTAAAACAGTTATTATTTGTACAATTACTCCTGTTTCTTTTGATGAGACACTCAGTACTCTTCAGGTAAAGCTTCTCACCTGTTCTCCAGCACTAGTCATTGTAGACAGGTTTGAGGGGTGGAAAATGTAATCTGCTGAATCTTTAATGACTTGGATCTTCTGAAGGGCTTCTGTAAACTCAGAACTTGAAATATTTTTTTGTACACAGCATCTTTTCCCAGTCATCTTGTGCTAGGTTGTCTACCTATAGCTTTTTCAAAGTTGGAACAAAGCTCCTTCTCTCACTTTGCAGGCAGGAGATAACCACTCTTACCTCATTTGCCTTTTCCAAACATAGTTAGAGAGGTCTTTGCTAGCAGAAGATGTCAGGCACTACAGGAATTGAACCGTTAATGAACAGTATATATTCTTTAGGTAGGATTGTCTTCCTTTTTGATGATCTTTCGAGCTTTTTATTAAATAAAAAATAACTTGGGATGCTCTTACTTGAATGTTATGCTTAGTGTTTTAGGTATTAATATCAAGCAAGGAAAACTTACCTTTTCAAATAAAAATAAGCTAATTCAAATATTTGTGTCCTATTATATGTTGCTCTTTATCTAATAAACTCTCCCTTTAATTCTCTTGGGAAATATGGGACAGAGTTTTTATATATTTGTTCTTGACTTATTGCCCATGAAAGAATGTTCTTCCAGTTTGCCAATACAGCCAAAGGAATGAAGAATACACCAAAAGTCAATGAAGTACTTGATGATGATGCTCTCCTGAAGAGATACCGCAAAGAAATTCTGGATTTGAAAAAGCAGCTGGAGGAAGTATGTAATAAATTAAAATTTATCCTTACTACTGGTAGCTATTTGGAGAGCACCTGTTTCAAACCAAAAGCAGTTTAATTTGGAGGGGTAGGTGAACTCTTTAAAGTGGTATCTGCCATTTTTATTGAGAGAACGGAAATGGAAAAGGTGATGTGTAGTCTAGAACAACTAATGATAGTCAACATCTCTGTGTGAAAGCTAAGACTGAATGAGATCAACTAACAGAATTGTTAGCTGGTTACACCTAATCAGTAGGTTAACATAATTAAAAAATAGAAATTTGTGATGCCTTATAGCACACTTTAACTGATCAAAATAAACAATTCATATAATTAATTAATGTAAGAAGTGATTGACTGTCTGTTAAAGACCCCAACTTCATATTATTTCCTTACTGATGTCTAACTTCAGTTTGAGTTGCAGGAAGTTGCAACTGCATGAATATCCCTGGCAAAACTTAGGTCATCTATAGGTGGAAGTTGCATTTAGAAAATGAACAATAGCAACTTCCCACCAAACAGTGTAGTCTCTTATGTTTTTCTTTCTCTAAAAACCTGTGGAGCTGTGGAACAATCTTGCAAGTCTTGTTAGACCACAGCTGATAAAACATAAAGCAAAATAAAATAACAATGCTGAACATACTGTTCTAGCGCATTAAATCAAATTATGCACATTTTTTATTGCAAATTATAAATATCCTTAGAGAAAACTTTTAGAAAAATAAATTATTTCTTTTTTTTAATGATAATGAATTTGCAACATGAACTTGGGAGTATGTTTCCTATCTTCTGTGATAGCAGGTAGTGAGTTATATTTGAAAGAATGCTTTTTTTTTGTACCTAGGAAAATCTGAGGCTGTATTGTTTCTGGGAGTTTTGACCACTTTTAAATACTAGGTCTGCAGTCAAATTGTAGACTAAATTGTCAGTTTCATTATTAACGCTTAAAGATTCCTCTTCCAGACTTAAAAGATTATATGTGTGTAGTTGTTTTTAAATATCAGTAATTGTGTATCTTCTGTAGGAGTAGTTTCTGCTCTTAAAATGTCCATTTGATTAATATTCTCTTTATGAAAGGTGTCTTCAAAAACTCAGATTCATGCAATGGAAAAGGACCAACTGGCCCAGCTGTTGGAAGAAAAAAATTCCCTTCAAAAAGTACAGGAAGACAGAATACGAAACTTAACTGAGATGCTGGTGACTTCTGCTTCCTTTTCCTCAAAACAGAACGTTAAAGTAAGCACTGTTCCAGATTTTACTTGATAACTTTGAAATACTTTGCAAAAGGTAATATTAAATGCATAGGTTTGTATTGATAAGGAAGAGTAATGAAGAGTATGATGGGCAATTTTCACATATTTTTTGTATTTTCAGTGGGCTAACTTTTAAATTAACTTCTGAGTATCAATTCTGTCTTGCCTTGTGGTGAACAGACTGCAGGGACTTTTTTGCTTTCCAACTAATTTTGAGGAAACTGCAAAATACTGTCTAGTTAACTGCTGATACAGGTACTGATACAGAACTAGCCTGAGGCAACATTTATTCTCTACCTAGTGGTTTGGTTTTATCACTTTTTCTGTAAATACTTTTTTAAAGGCCAAGAGAAGAAGAAGAGTTACTTGGGCTCCTGGTAAAATAAATCAGGGAAATGTGAGCTTTTTTGAAGACTTTGAAAATGCAATGCCGACTGAAACAAAAAAAATGAAGTTGTCTCTGCCAGCAGTACCAGATGTGGAGGATTGTAAGTAACTTTGGGGAAAAATAAGGAAAGTCTGCAAATCACCTTTGAAATCAGAAGTAATCCTTTTTTAATAAATCTAAGTTAAAAAGCAAAGTAATTTGCTAACAATATGAATGCTAAATTTAGTTGGCACTGTATTCAGATGATATTTCATGAACTCAGTTTTAAAAGTTGCCTGCAAGGAAGTCACATTTGTCTGCCAGCAAAGAATGCTGCCTGGAAAGGAAGTGGGTTTAGCACAACAATACTAGTAGTTCTTGTGCTGGAAATAAGGTTCACTTTTCAAATAAAGTGGGAGCATAAGTCTTATTCTCCTGGTGAAATAATGTGTAGCATGGCCATCAGGTCAAGGGAGGTGATACTGTCCTCCTCTGCTCTGCTCTCCTGACACCCCACCTGCAGCGCTGCATCCAGCTCTGGGGTCCCCAGCACAGGAAGGACATGGATCTGTTGAAGTGAGTCCAGAGGAGGACCACAGAGACTTCAGTGGGCTGGGACACTTCTCCTATCAGAAAAGGCTGAGAAAATGGGGATTGTTCACTCTAAAGAAGAAAAGGCTCTAGGATGACTTAACTGCAGCCTTCTAGGACGTGAAAGGGGCCTACAGGAAAGCTGGAGGAGACGTGTAGAGATAGCAGGGAGAATGGTTTTAAACTGAGACAGTAGGTTTGGATTAGATATTGAGAAGAAATTCTTCACTGTGGGGGCAGTGAGGCACTGAACAGGTTGCCCAGAGAAGCTGTGGATGCCCCGTCCCAGGAAGTGTTCAGGTTGGATGAGGCTTTGATCAACCTGGTCTAGTGGAAGGGGTCCCTGCCCATGGCAGGGGGGCTGGAACTAGGTGGTCTTTGAGGTCCTTTCCAACCCAGACCATTCCATGATTCTGTGAAATTCCTGATAAATAACTTTGCAAGCATTGCATTACGTTTCCCAAAGGGAATAAGTTGATTCTCTGATAGCATGAATTAAACAAATTAACAAAACTCCAAGTGTTCTTGTACACACTTTTCAAGAAAATTGCTTCTACCACCCCAACTTCCCTGGATATTGAGCTTTTAATTTCTTAAAACCAAAGCTTACAGTTGTGAGGTAAATGGCAGGGTCTACACAAACACTTCTGCTGTGCAGCCTACCCCAACCCCCCAGCTTTGGGGAAAGTGTTAACACAGACTATCCATTCAACCCCTGTTCTCCCCACAAAAAGGAGGAGAAAAAAGGAGAGGTGTGTGTGTGTGTGTGTGTAAAATTCCAAAATCCTCAACAAGAAAAGGAAGTCATTACTCAAATATCAGATTGAGACAGAGAAATTCAGGGACTCATAAGAGGAGGAAACTGAAAATTGCAAAAGAAATTTTCTAAGAAAATTGAACTGAAGACAAGAGGACAATTCAGCAGTATTGTTGCTGAATTACGTCTTCTTATGTCCTTATTACTTATCCTTCAGTTAAACTTTTTTGCTTGTATATGAATTGTTTGGGGCTTTTTTTTCCTCTGTATGGGGTTTCTTCTCTGTACGGGCTTTTTTTCTTTATGTCTTGCAGATTACTGTTGAGTGGTTTTTTCCTTGACACTCAAACTTTTCCTAGTCTGTAGTTAAGTATATATTCTGGATTTGGTTTAGACTTCATTAACTTGTGATAAGATGGTCAACAGAAGTATGGGGACTGGACTTCAGTGGTGTTCCCTTTCACAACAGAAAATCATGAGATTCAGAAGTCCTACTCAGTGTGCTGTGTTTTTGCCATTGAATTATTGTTTCCAATGTGGTAAAATTATTTTATGAGAAAATTCTTGATGCTCAGTTTAAAACCTACTGGTACTTTTGTTAATACATCTTTCTTTTCAGCTACCTTAGAGAATTCTGAATATGACAGCCCTTCCTTGATGGCTCCTGATCAAATTTCAGAAGCAGAATGGATTGCTGGTCCTAACATGAATTGGGTAACATCATAATCTGTGTTGACTTTCTAATACTGTGCATATGTGTAACATGCTTCTCAGTACGATCAGCCTTACTCTTCTGTACAGCACCAGTATTCTGTGTCTGCAGAATTACTGAAAATGGTTAGAAAGTCTCTTGGACGTGTCTGTGCAGCTGTGGTATGGTTCTATGCTTCTATGGGTTTGTGGCAAATGATCCAGTCAACTTTGGTCTTTAAACAGGACTAGCTGTGAAAAGACAAGCAACGACGAATATAATACTCCACTTGCTTCCTCTTGTAGATCTGCTAACTGAGAGTGTTTCTTTTTCCAGACTCAGAAAGACTTTGAAGAATCTGTGCAACTCTGTGAAGCATTAGCACTAGAAAAGGTAGGTCTGTTCTGAATTTTCTAGAAATAAGGCTGACATTTGCAGCAACAGCTTCTAAAAATTTCTTGTGCTGCTTCTTCAGGATATTGCTGTGAATGAGGTCAACATCCTGCAAGCTAACTTCAATAACCTAGTGCTGGAAAATGAGCAGTTGAAATCAGAAATAAATGAAATGAAAGAGAAACTGAAGGAAAAAACAGAAATAGATGAATTTGAAGCACTGGAAAAGCAAACACAAAAAGATCATGAGGTAAGGTGCATTGAAACAGAGATATGAATTCTCTATGCCCAAATACTTTCTAGAGTTTATTCAGTGTATTCAACATTCAGCCTTGGATGCTGATTCACAAACAGATGGTGTTATAAGCTACGTTCAGCAACAGAATGAATGAACCCAGGACTTAAACTGGATTTACCTGGAGTGTAGAATTCAGACAAGTTTTTGGAGAGTTGCATACTGAAGTGCGCTTAAACATGTATTTGTGTGTATATATGTATCTATATGTTATTTTTATAAATGTGTGATCTGAATTTCACTTTAGACTTCTGTGAGGCAGTTGTTTTGCTGCTTAAATACATTTTAGAACTGTTTTGAAGTTAAAGTATGGTTGCTAAACCATATTTCCTAAATTTCTTGTGCGAAACATCTTGTCTTATAACCCAAGATAGCTCTGACTTTTGGTAATCCATGGACTATGTGAGCATTAACTTTTAACATATTATTTAACTTAGTCGTAAAATTATTTTAAAATAATAGTAAAAATAGTAATGTCTGGAAAATCAGAACATTGTATTTTGTGCCAGGACGTCACAAAAAAATGTGAAGTTATCTACTGGATAACTTAGAATATAGGAAATGTTGACTTTCAGTTCTCTTCACCTCTTTGTGTGGTTACTGGAGACGTTCCTTGTTAGTCCAAATGTTTATGCTCTGATTCTGAAGTCTAAAATACTTACTACTTGTATTAGGTTCTACCTGCCTAAAGGTTAGACTGTGAAATAAGTTATGGCAAAAAAACCCAACCAAACAAAAGCAGTAACTTGAGGTATTGAGACTTGGGTGTATTATTCCATTTCTTTCCTGATACCTTTGCTGGACATTAGTCGTCCACATTACTCTGTGTAATATCCTCTGATCATGACACTAATGTTGAAGTTTGTTACATCCTTTTGCAGTGTTACTTCAGGTTACAATTTAACAATATCACTGCTTGTTTGCATTGTGTTCCCTACAATGATTTATGGATCTTAAAGAAAATGGATCCATAAAATATTATAATGTAGCCTGTATTTAAGATTCTTTTTAGAAGACTCTTTGTATGCTAGACTGAATGTGCTATCTTCCTTAGCCAATATTTAACAAATCCTAAGTTACAGTTTTCCCTGCAAAGTTTTTGGGTATCTAATAACAGATGCAATGTCTGAAGTAGTTTCCATTGCAAGAATTGCTTTTAGAATGATTTGTTTTCAGATATCTGAAGACAGTCCATAAAATGTCAGCATTTATTGATACCCATGTAGCAGATTAATTACAGCAATACTGAAAGGTCACATACTTGACCAAATATATTAGATGAAATATGTCAGTTTATACAGGTAAACTGCGTAGGAATACTCAGAGGAGAGTGCTTGTTTTAAAGCCTGTCACTAATCTTAAACTTGCAGATTGGATTTTCATTGCTTGTGACTATACATAAGTACTTGTAGAGGAGTGCTTATTGTAAACCTTTTCTAACAAAGACCAAAAGAAAGAAATTGAAAAAGCTCCTATCTGGTCTTCTACTTGTGACTTCTTTCAGAGAATGCCACTGAATGTGTTTATAGCTTGTTTTACTTGCATTTTGGCACCTTCTCATTCCTATTAGGGAATGGATTAAATCATAAATATCTGCACTGTGTCATAAAAAGCTGCTTAACATGACTAGAATTTGAAGTGTCCTATCTGTACAATTTCTGCATTAATTGCTTTGATCACATTGCTCTTGCTTGTCAAACTATT
The DNA here is from genome assembly GCA_013397725.1 of Rhagologus leucostigma. Taxonomy (NCBI): domain Eukaryota; kingdom Metazoa; phylum Chordata; class Aves; order Passeriformes; genus Rhagologus; species Rhagologus leucostigma. The sequence continues at coordinate 6,148 of VZTD01000753.1, read as the reverse complement.
GCAGATTAAATTGTACTTGAACCCTTTCTAATTACTGGGAAGCTAAAACAGAGCTTTGCATCTCATCTATTCATTTTGAAAGAATATGTAGCATCTTGCTTTGTAGCTGTTTAAGTAGATGTATGAGTATATACACGATTTGCACACTAATAAAAAAGAAAACACAAGATAGACCTGGCTTGTTTTCATGGTGTTGGCAACTAAAACTACTGGTGTGGGTGCTTTCTAACATCCTCTGCAATTTTGCTTTAATTTGCTCCACAGATTCAACTAATGCATGAAATTACCAACTTAAAGAATCTAGTTTCAAATGCTGAAGTGTACAATGAGGAACTTGAGGTGAGCCTCTCCATGAATTTGCAGGTAGTAAGACTTGTATGAAATGTGCTTGGTCTGTTTAGCTTGAAATACCATTTCAGCTGAGGACAAGCTGGATGTCATTGGGCTCTGGTTAATCTTACCAGCTATAAGGAGGGTATCTCTAGAAACCATGAATGCTTTCCATGTAGGTTTTGATAAATTCTGACCTGAAAAACCAAACTGAGCACTAGAATCGTCTTTCCCCCTTTTTTTTTCTCCAACTTTTAGGCAGAAATAAATTCCAAACTGGAACAGCTGAAAGAGAAAGAGAACAAAATAAAAATACTACAGAACCGTGTAGAAGAATTACAAAAAGCAAGAGTGGAAAAAAAGGAGATATCTTTTTCAGTGGTAAACTTGAGTTTTCTACTGGGTTGAGAGATCACTTTAGTTTTCCTGAGTTGAATTAAATTTAGATATAACCTTGATATGATAAACATCTGCTTCCCCAGAGATGTTAGGAAATTTTGTTTTACAAAGCTTTAAGTGTTAATTACTACATATCATACAGAAGTGCTCTGGGGAAGTCAAGCTATGGGAAATGCTGCTCTTTATCCCATCTCTCAAATAACCTGCTACTCTTCCTCTTAAAGTAAACTTACTGAGTTTTCTGAGCCTGCATTTACATTTTAACCACATTAAAATGAACACATTTGCTTTATTATAACTCTATAGTTTTTTACTTCTTTGAGTATCGTCTTTTTCAGGGAGATTCTGATAAACTAATTGAGGAAATTCAGCAGCTGAATAAATCCCTCTTAGACAGTGAAGCTGTAGCCTTGGATGCCAAAAAGGAGTCTGCTTTTCTCAGAAGTGAAAATTTGGAGTTGAAGGAGAAGATGGCAAGTACTTGTTGAACTGCATTTGTAGCTGTACCAAATGCTGTTAAGGGCCTGTCTGCTTCCAGACTAGTGAACAAGGCCATCAGTGTGGTGGAGCACTAGTCAGTAGCTTTCTCTAAATACTCAAAGGAATAGTTTTATTATGCAGTTTGGGGAAAATGAGTCTTCAGGAAAGAGATAAAAAGAAAGTAAAGGCTTTTTCCACAGGAGTGGGTGGTTAGTTTTAGGTTTACTAGGAGAGAGAGAGAGAGAGCGAGAGAGCAAAGAAGCAGTCTTTGGGGGCATTATTAGGACATAAGACATCAGACCTAATTTTATCAGAGAACAAAGGGGAGTAAGAGATGTGAACTCAGAAGTGGTATGGAGCTTACTTTGAGCTTTGAAAGAGTAAAGACAAAATAGTAGCAGCAGTTATGGCCCTGACCTCTAAGGTATGTTTTGTTGGAGGACTCTGATGGGAATGCAGTTGTTAAATTGTGCCTTATTCTGCCATATTTATCATGGTCAAAGCTGGTCAGAGTGAGAACAGAAAATGTACCAGATGCATTATTTAAATGTCAAGCACATAAGACTTTTATTTTGTGTGTGACTTGCATGTTGTATTGTTTTCTTGAAGAATGAACTCTTAAATAACCACAACCAAATGCAAAAGGATGTTCAGTTATATCAAAGCCAAATAGAAGCGGGAAAAACCAGTTACCGAAAAATGCAAGCTGACTTGCAGAGAGAGCTGCAATCTTTATTTCAAGAAAACACAAGACTAACTTCACTGATGGAGGGTAAAGTTCCAAAAGGTACTGTTCCAGGTGGTGCCTTTTCCCTGCTCCCTCTCTCCTCCCTTTTCCCTGTAATGGTGGGAGGATAGGCAAGGCTTTGGCTCTTGTCTTCCTCAATACTTGGAGACTCTGTCAGTATAAAAATACTGGACTTATCTGGTGTTGAGGGCATGGAATAACTACTTGAGCACTTCCTTGAACTTTCTGGAAAACTGCAGTTTACAGATGGTTTTGTGTTTTGCACAGTCAAGTTAATGAAGGTTGTTGGAGAGAATCTAAAATAAACTGGATATCAACCTAACAAGCGCTGACAGAATTCAGACCAGGAGCTTAGTCTTTTAATTGTTGGCCACAGTAAAATACAGTTTTCTGGAACGATTGTAACGATTTGACATCCAGAATGCATTATAAATCTTCTGCCTAATTTAAAACATGTTTTTTTTCTCTTGCATTTGCTTATTAGTCTAAACTTAATTCTCTAGATTTGCTTTGTCATGTGGAGCTGGAAAAAAAGGCTGCTGACTTAAAAGGAGAACTAGAAAATGCTTTGAAAGAGAATGCACTCCTACAAAAACAAGTAAATGAGCTATCAGAATTTCAGTCTCTACCAAATACTGTTGAGATGCAGAAGAAAGAGGTAAAAAAAATCTAACCTTTTTTTTGGTTTTATATTGTACTTCACTGGTAATGTACTAATGGAGACCTATTGGATATGAAGTTTTAAAGCCAAAAGTTGTTGTAAGTCAACCTGAGATTTTACAGCTAAGTTTGTTAAATTGTTGCTTCTCAGATATTTAACATTTGTACCTAGGAATAAGTTTAAGATCATATGTTTAGTCACTGTCTACTATAATTAATCATGATTTTCTAGTCCAACATTTGCACGTCTATTGGCTATGGTCACTATTGATAACTGAATATATAGTTATAATGGTGTTTGATCCTGGACACTATTCTAAAACTGATTTTTTTTGTCTAATTGGGCAAAGAGAAAATGTCAAGATCTCTTAGCAAAAATTCTGCTTGAGAAGTGAGAGATTTACCTTGCAAATTCTGGAAAACTTGTTAGGAAACTTTTTTATTTCCTGGCAGATAGGGGCTTAGTATGCTAAGTATGCTGTAAATGTTTTAAGGGGTTTGTTTGCAAACACTTTCTAACTTTCTTTGTCCTAAGAATCCCTTGCTACTAAGCATGTGCAGTGAAAATTATTCAGTGCAAGTAATCTACAAACTCATTAATGCTTTGCAAAAAGTTCCAAACCCTCCAGGGGTCTACTTCCACTAATCAACAAATTGTAATTAGATGTTAACAACTTCATCTATGTATCATGAAAAAAGTATCGATACATGTAAATATTCGGTTTAGGAGTCCAATCTTAGCTCAAACATAGGAAATAGGAAGTATTGAAGAACATCTAAAGAGTTAGAAGAGAGATTTCAAGCCTTGGGAAAGGGCTTGACTGTCTTCCTTCTCTTTCAAAGATTCTTTGCTAGACAGTTCCCTCCCAACAAAGCAAAACCCAATGTATGGTAGTGTATGTTTGCTTGTACTTTATTTCCTGTATCTTCACATGTACCTGTTTTTTATTATGTAGTTATGACAAATACTGATTTAGAAAACACTGTATATTAATATTGCTTTTCTGTTGGCAGATTCTTGAAAAGTGTGAGGAGTTACGCTTATTAAAACTGGAAAATGAAAAGCTGCTTTCTGAAGTAGCTGATAATGAAACAAGACTTAAACATATGACTGAAGAAATTGAAAAATCAAAAGACAGTCTAGCAGATGCACAACTGAAATATGTGAAGTCTGATCAGGAATATGTAGCACTTAAACAGCTCCATGAAGAAATAGAACAAAAATACGTAGCTGCATCAGAAACCAATGAACAAATGAAGCTCCAAATAGAATGTCTATCGAAAGAAGTACAAGAGTCTAAAACAACTTTGGATGAAGTGAAATTAGAGGTCAGTGTCAGTTTGCTCCTTTTTACATATGAGACTTGAGGAATTAATTCACAGCATTAAAAAAAAAGGTTTTGGATAAATACTCTTAAAGGTATAAATGGCAATATCATTGACTTTGTCTGGCATGAGGGGCTATTATTTATTCTATGCCAGGGGTATAATGTTGAAGGATTATGCAGCTCAATGGTCTCTTTTTGTAGGCAAAGAAATATACGTTGCTCCAGATTCGCCTTCTGTACTCAATCTTTTAATTCTTTTTTTCCCGTTCTTAAGAAATATCTTTATTACGTAATTTTTTTTTTGCCTATCAGTGCTGCTCTCACCCCTATATAAAGTCATAGAAACAGAGTTTCCTCCTTGGGAACTGGAGACCTTTCAGAACACAAGTTCATTCAGACCAGAGGGAATAGCCACAGAAATTTGCCCTTAGAAAGAAAAAATAAATATTAAAATATTTAAGAAGAAAAGGAAGCTAAAGATACATATTTTTGACAAAGCTTTGGACATTGCTATGGCTGTCATATTCCAGCTATGGTCTTGATAATTCCTAAGATATGCTACAGTTTCATATGTAGTGCTATGTTTTAGCAAGACTTTTGCTGCTAAGGAGCAGTCACAGGAAGGTTCCATAAACAAATGCTTATTTAAATGTGGGCAAGAGTATAAGCAGTGACTTCGAGAAATTACAAATTTGCTAGCTAGCATCTCTTACACTTTCTAAGCTCATAAAAGAATCTGTAAGAACATGTACACATAATGGGGTTCTGCATTACAATGAAAGTGTCTGGCCTTTTCCCTTGCAACCTAAAGCTCTCCAGCAAAATGAAAGAACTGGAAGAAAAAACAGCAGAGCAAAAACAACTTCTTGAGCTAAGAGAAAATCTTATTCGGACTCAGCAGAAGTTAAACGAAATGGAGCAATTAAAAGAGGAGGAAAGGATTAGTGAAGTGAGACTGGAGACCAAGGATTTGGAGGTCCAGGCAGTCTTGCAGCAGCTTGCTGAATGTCGGGAAGAAATAAAAACTCTAACCCAGGAAAGAGATGACCTGAAGCAGAAAGGGGAGTCTCTCCAAGCTGAGACAGAGCAACTCAGAGAGGATATAAAGGACACTGTTTCAATGGTAGGAATTTTGCATTTTTAGCAATAGATCATACATGTTAAAAGGAAGACTTATAAGCTATATTAAAATATTTAGGAGAATATAGGAGTGGGAGTTTGTGTGGTTATTTTTTATCAAGGAATGCTTACTAATATTACAAACTATTTGTATTTTCTTTGTGGATTTTCTCTCTTGTATTCTAAAGAACATCTTGGCACATGAAGATCTGAGAAATACACAAAATTCTCTAAAGGAATCCCAGAACACTGTCAAGAAGTTGGAAAAAAGTATTTCTGAAAAAGAATCTCAGATTCTGAGTGTTGAAGAGGCACTAGGGAAAACCATTAAAGAACTCCAAATACGGGTAAAACTTAATGCAATAATTGAAACAAGCCCAGTTAATCTGCTTGTATTCTCTTCTGCGTGTCCTTAAAAACTTTCTAGACTCTTGGTAGCAAGTGGGCAAGAAAATAGTACTGCCTAATCAAGGTCTTCACCAGCTGCTGCTCTGTTTCTGTAGAGCTTCAAGATGTAATGTGCACTCTGATAAACCCTTGCTTAACTGGTGTGCCCCATGGTTGTGGATTTGAGTGGTGGCATTGGATGGGAAATGGAAGAGGAGATAAGGGTTACTTAGGATTAGAAATGAGACTAATGATTTATAACAGTCCCAATGAGAAGTGTAACACATGACTGCCAGTGGCAGCTCAGATCCCAACGTACAGCGGAAGGCTGCTCCACTGGTTTTTGTGCCCATTTATTCAATAACTGGCAAAGAAGGGTTCTGAGAATATTATCTGGTACTCCACTGGCACAGTTTATCTGGTGGGAGAATCTACAGTAGGTGAGATGGAATTTTTCTTGCAGGGTGTTAGCCACCAGTAAGTCAGTGTTGGTGGATTCATAATTTGCATGCTTTGGAACAGATGCATAAAACATAATCCAATAGGTTGTTTCCTTGGCTTCTTCCTTTCAGACATTTTCTAGATAAAAATCTGGCCAATATTGCAGAACATACTACCAAACAGAATTTAAACCAAAACAGGTGCCAAAGGGCTAAGACTTGGTTTTGGAGCTCTTCTACTTTGTTTTAAGTGGTTT